>JALIGW010000006.1:64573556-65033556 GCA_023053685.1 Diadophis punctatus similis
CAGTGTTTATATTGATTTATTTCAGCCCTGGATCCTTGTCCTTAGAGGTCCATTTTGAATGATGAAATCTGTGATATAGCTAAAAAAAATCTTGCAAAGGCTAGTTTAAGTGCTGTGCTGTGCTGTGCTGTATCTCAAGATACACCCACATAACACCCATACTCCGCCAGCTGCACTGGTTGCCCATTGGTCTCCGGGTGCAATTCAAGGTGTTGATTATCATCTTTAAAGCCCTACATGGCTTAGGACCAGGTTACCGCATACTACCTCATACTTCCCTTCGACCAGTCAGGTCCCACAGAGTGGGTCTCCTCCAGGTCCCGTCAACCAAACAATGCCGGCTGGCGGGGCCGAGGTGGAGGGCCCTCTCTGTGGGGGCCCCTGTTCTCTGGAACCAACTGCCCCCGGAGAACCGAATTATCCCCACCTTGCTGGCCTTCCGAAAAGCCATTAAGACATGGCTCTTCCTGCAGGTGGGGTGATTTGAGACTATTTCACATCTTAGGTGTCCCCCACGTATGTATGGTTTTGTATGCTTTTTAAAATTCTTTTTAAAATTGTTATTAAATTATTATATTGTTTAGTTGTTCTCTACATGTTGTACGCCGCCCTGAGTCCCCAGGGAGTAGGGCAGCATATAAGAACACTAAAATAAATAATAAATAAAAATTAAGTCTCTTATTTTACCACTTTCTCCCAACCTTTAAATATCTAGAGTGAAGCAACAGGTCTGTTCTAAAATGCCCAGGCCAGATCAAATTTCCAGCATCCTATTCTTGGAATATAATAGTCCAGGGTGGAAATTCGCAAACAGTCATAAGTGTTCATGCAATCTGGGTTTCCAAGCAATTAGTATGAATGCATGTTGTCTGTGTATTTCTGGACACCCATAATCATCCTGACTCAATAGGTAATTTGTTTATTTCACTTCTGGTAGTTATTGTCTTTAGGAGAAACTATATAAGCTTATTTAACTATGGTTTGCTGTGGTTTATTCAATAAACCATAGTTAAATAAAGCTCATATAGTTTCTCCTGAAGATATCTGAAAGCATGTTTGAACTTTTTAAGTGATGTTAGAAAATCATATATTATTATTATAATCATATATAATCATTATTATATTATAAAGACACAGGCATTCTTCCTATCATATTGGCTCATCTTAACTCTGACTGGTGAAAAGAAGCCAGGTTCAAAAACCATGATATATTGTTCTCTCTGGGTTTGGGCATCACGCAAGTTGCAACTTTTCTGAACAACAAAATATATTTGAATTATTCCCAAAAGGTGAACATAAAAACAGAAGCTTGTTCCATATAATATTTGATGCTGCTTTGCAAAAATATATTTTAACCATTTACTCACAATACAACGCCATAATGTTGTTTGTGTGCTTTGGCTTATCTGATGTGTAAGCATGCCTTGTATTATACACAAATCACATCACACTAGGATTGCTCAGCTAACCATGGTTTTAAATATCCTAGTTTAGAATATTCAAATAGTCCACTTCCTGAGGAGGGGGAATGCCATACATTCAAAAGCCAGAAAAGAAAAACATTACCATAAATACGAAGGACCCTGTAGGTGCCAAAATGTACATCAAAAATTGGGTTTGGCTTATCTGCACGTCTATACAATAATACTTTTTAAAAGTATTTAAATCCATATATGCTGGTATACAAACAGAACCACAGAGAAGCCAACCCTTGAATTTTAAACTAAAATACCATAGAAAAAATGTATAATTCTAAGCCAGTTCTGAAAATGAAAGCATACAAATTTTCAAAAGTCAGCTTATCTGCAGGTGGCACATTTTTCACAGTATTTTAGTTAAACATTTGAACTTATCTGCGACTTTTTTACGGATGGGCTTGTAGGGAGTATATACTGTACACATGGTCTACAGAATGAATGGATCCTATAACTGGTATATATGCATGGTCAGGGATGGAATGCAGCAGCGGTGGGTTGCTCCTGGTTCGGCCCGGTTCTTAGAACCGGTAGCGCCGGCGGCGGGAGGCTCTGCCCACCCACCTGGAACGCTTCTGCACATGCGTGGAACCGGTAGTAAAGGGTTTTAGAACCCACTACTAGAATGCAGCCTCCGAAATAATTGTTTGTATTTTAGGTGGTGAGAACTGCAAATCGGCCACTGGCAGCTGGAGAGCTCACACGTTTTCAAGCCCTTGGTTTTCTCGGTACACAGCTTAGCTTGGCTTTGGGCATCTTGCTCTGTTTAAATTATTACAGGTAAGTGCATTGAAAAGAGTTGATTGCATAGGCCAGTGATGGCGAACCTTTTTTTCCTCGGGTGCCGAAATAGTGCACACGCGCGCTATCGCACGTGTGCGCGTGCCCACACCCATATTCAATGCTCCCCCACGTGCCCCTGCTCCCCCATTTCCTGACTCCCGGTGGATCCGGTAGGCCCATTTTTTGCCCTCCCCGGGCTCCAGAGGCTTTCTTGGAGCTTGGGGAGGGCAAAAACGTCCTCCCCTGCAACCCTGGAGGCCCTCTGGAGGCCAAAAACGCCCTCCCAGAGCCTCCGTGTGAGCCAAAAATCAGCTGGCGGGCGCCCACATGCACGCTGGACCTGAGCTAGGGCAACAGCTCGCGTGCCAGCAGATATGGCTCTGCGTGCCACCTGTGGCACCCGTGCCATAGGTTCGCCATCACGGGCATAGGCCAATTGTGACAATAGGGGCCTTCTTAATTATGTGTTCTCCCAGTTTAACGTGTTTGAAAACCTGAGTTCTATACACGAAAATTCGTTTATCATTTTACGGGATAGTTAAGGAATTCCAGGGTGAGCCAAGGCTAGCTACATCTTGGTCTTCATGAATGAATAAACAGAGCTTTCACGTTCGTTGTCCTGCCCAAAGAGGTGTCTGCGAAGTATACTTAATACGTTCTCTGCTTCCATATTTATTGCAAAATATGTCCTTTTTCTCCTACCTTTTAGAGGCTACTTGAAGAAAACTGATTTGTCATTTAACGCTTCCTATTTTTTTCACAGCATTATTTTAGGTGCTTCTTCTTTATTTCTCGTGGTGACTTATCCACTAATGAAGAGAATAACTTACTGGCCACAGTTGTACTTAGGTAAGTTCAGCAACTTCCATTTCATATGAATGGGCAGCTTATATTGACTTAAGGTGGATTTAATTAGCATGAGAAGTAATTTGTCATTCTTTCCTCCTCCCGTGGGAGTTAAAATGTTTTATTCTCAGGCTATTGGCTACTTCCAAAACATTTTTATGTTATAGTAGAAACAGCCACTTTAGCTTGTGCAAGGGTGTCAAATACAAGGCACGCGGGCCAGATCTGGCCCACGGAGTGCTTTGATCTGGCCCATGGAAACAGCGAAGGACCAGCCCGCGGTGCCTCGGCTAGTGAAAATGGTCGAGCGCACAGTCCTCCCCAGCTCCGTTTTCACTGGCAGAACACTCGGGCCACCACAGGAACCCCCAACACGAGTGACATCGAGCTGGCCATGCCCACCCTGGCCACGCCCACTCGGCCCCCAAGGTTAACTGACTGGGTGACTTTGGGCCTATCACCAGGAGATTGTGAGTTCTAGTCCTACCTTAGGCATGAAAGCCACTTGGGTGGTTTTGCATCTCTCTCTCTCTCTCTTTCTCTTTCTCTTTCTCTTTCTCTTTCCACCTGACAGGGTTGTTGAACACTGTGTGTGTTCGCTGCCTTGACTTATTTATAAAAAAGAATAAAGGTGGGATAAAAATCTAATAAATAAAAACTGTAGGCTGTGCCATGCATTCACAGGACATGTTCTGCAGAGAGCATTTGCAGTAGAGTAGAATGGAATGGAATGGAATGGAATGGAATGGAATGGAATGGAATAGAATAGAATAGAATAGAATAGAATAGAATAGAATAGAATAGAATAGAATAGAATAGAATAGAATAGAATAGAATAGAATAACGATTGGAAGGGACCTTGGAGGCCTTCTAGTCCAACTCCCTGCTTAGACAGGAAACCCTACACCACTTCAGACAAATGGTTATCCAGTCTCTTCTTCAAAACTTCCAGTGTTAGAGCATTTATAACTTCTGGAGCCAAATTGTTCCACTGATTAATTGTTCTAACTGTCAGGAATTTTTTCCTTTAGTTCTAAGTTGCTTCTCTCCTTGATTAGTTTCCACCCATTGCTTCTTGTTCTACCTTCAGGTGCTTTGGAGAATAGTTTGACTCCCTCTTGTTTGTGGCAGCCCCTGAGATATTGGAACACTGCTATCATGTCTCCCCTGGTCCTTCTTTTCATTAAACTAGACATACCCAGTTCCTGCAACCGTTCTTCATATGTTTTAGCCTCCAGTCCCCTAATGAATCAGACATGTCTCTTTGAATTGTTGGGGCAACTGTGGACTCACGGAATTTAGGCAGCTGCTTCCAAACTGCTCCCTGCTGCATCTCCATAAACAGTTATCACCTTTGATTGGAAAGCAAGCCTTCCAATCTCTTTGTAGTAGTGGATGGAAGAACGGACGTTAGCTGACTGTCTTCATAAGACTGATTTGGCCATAAAGCTCTTCTACACCTTCTTCTCATCAAGTGGCTGATCAAGGGAAGTGGAATGAAAACAAATTGCCTTCCGCCATGAGTCAGCCTTAGCGATGGGAGGCTCAGTACATCGTGTATTGGAAATTACTTCCTCATTAAGTTAGACTGACTCATTTTCCTCAAATATGATGAAAGAAAATAATGCACCCTTCCATTAAAATGCAGCTACAAATGTATATTTGTAATGTCTCATTAATCATTTATACAACTAGGAGGGCTTGAAAAATGGAAAACTCTGCTTCTTGGCTCTCTCTAAAAATATTGAATAAACAATAGCCTAATCTTATTTATGTACACATAGACCTCAACTTGCCACTGTAATTGAGCCTGGAATTACAGTCATAAGTCATGCCAGTCATTTTGGGCTACCATGTGAGCAGACCCAATTTTGTGATCTTTTTTGCAGTGGTCATTAAGTGAATCACCATAGTTATTAAGCAGAACTATTGTCCTTAGTGAGCGTTGCTTGCCAGAAATCGAAGCAAACATTGGTATCTGACCAAAAAAAAAACCCCAAACCACTGGGATTGATCTGTGGATACAGCAAGAGTAGAGAAATATTTATTTTTATTATTATTTCTTTATATTTTGCCTTTATTATTTTTTTACAAATAACTCAAGGCAGTGAACATACACACCTTTCTCCTCATGTTTTCTCCATAACAACAACAACCCTGTGAGGTTGGGTTGGACTGAGAGAGAGTGACTGGCTTGAATTCATGGTTTCTTGCTTTCTACTTCAGTGCTTTAATCATTGGACCAGACCTGTCAATCCGGCAGACCAGATACAGCCCGCGCAGGCCACACCAACCCCGGCTCGCGATACAGCCCGCGATGCGAGTGGGTTTGACACCCCTGCAGTAGACCAAACTGGCTCTCAGTATACAGGTAGTCCTCGAGTTACAACAGTTCGTTTAGTGACCATTCAAAGTTAACAACAGCACTGAAAAAAGTGACATATGACCATTTTTCACACTTAACAACCGTTGCAGCCTCCCCACGGTCATGTGATCCAAATTCAGACGCTTGACAACTGATTCATATTTATGACGTGCAGTGTCCCGGGGGGTCATGTGATCAAGCTTTTGTAACCTCCTGACAAGCAAAGTCAATGGGGAAGCCAGATTCATTTAACAACCGTGCTACTAACTTACCGACTGCAGTGATTCACTTAACAACTGTGGCAAGAAAGGTCAAAATGGGGAACACTCACTTAACAAATGTCTCACTGAACAACATAAATTTTGGGCTCAATTGTGGTTGTAAGCCGAGGACTACCTGTGCTCAAAATATAATACTCAGAAGTATTGCCACTTGTCGCCGTGTGTGTGTGTGTTTAGCCCAGGGCTCAGCAACCTGCGGCTCTGGAGCCGCATGTGGCTCTTTCATCCCTCTGCTGTGGCTCTCTGTCGCTGGTCTGCTCCACAATTGATAGGGCTTTTGGTTAGGACAAGTAAAGGAAAAAGGATGCCACTCTAGGAGGAGACTCTATGGTGGGGAAACTGGACTTCCGGTCGGCTCCAGAATTGAACGGGGATCTTCCGGTTAGGACCTCTGTGGCTCTTTGAGTGTTTAAGGTTGCCGACCCCTGGTTTAGCCAATGATGATTATGACTTGCTGTTCCTTATTTCCTTTAGGTTTGGTCTTCAATTGGGGCGCCTTACTTGGTTGGTCTGCGGTCCACGGTTCTTGCAATTGGTCTGTTTGCCTACCCCTGTATTTTTCCAGCATCTGTTGGACTTTGCTTTATGATACTATTTATGCTCATCAGGTGACTCTTTGTTAATTATAAAAGAGATTGAAATGAGAGCGTGTGGTTAAATCAGGTTGCTATGGAAATCTTGTTCCTGTTGAACTGGAAACACGGGCATTTGAATGGCAAACAATGCATGGTTGCAGCTGCTTTTATTTGTTTTGGTTCTCACTGATGCCAGGAACTAGGTTGGTAGTCAAGGACTCCACCTGGACATTGGATGAACTTTGGGGTTGATTCCTGATGATGTGGGGGAGAGATCTAATGTATGGCCTCTACTTTATGGGATACCCAAGAGACAGTTCTCTCTCCTGTCCTCTACATGAAGCCGCTGGGTGAGCTAGTGATTTGGGGTGAGGTATCATCAATATGCTGATGATGATACCAGCTTTATATCTCCACCCTGGGCTGTCTGTGTGATCTTGTAATGTCCTGACCAATGTTCCCTGTAAGATCAGAAAATGGCGCGCGGCAGTTAGAAACTGCTGCGCAGCGTTCTCTTTTCATGTGCGCGGCCGCGCAGCCTCTGCCATTAGAAAATGCCGCGCAGAAGTTTTCTCTCGTTACATGCGCGGCCGCACAGCTTAGAGGGAACAGTGGTCCTGACCCATTGCCTGGAGGCTGGAAGGGTCTGGATAGGGTGCAGTGAGCTTCAGCTCAACCCAAGCAATCTGAGTGGCATTGGGTCTTTGGGCCTTCCAACGACAAGGTTTTCCCCACTGTTGGCTGTGAATGGGGTGGCACTGCCCCAGATTGGACCTGGTGCATGTTAAGAGCCGAGGTGGCGCAGCGGTTAGAGGCAGGTACTGCAGGCCACTTTAGCTGACACTGATCCGCAGGTCAGCAGTTCAAATCTCACCGGCTCAAGGTTGACTCAGCCTTCCATCCTTCCGAGGTAGGTAAAATGAGGACCCAGATTGTTGGGGGCAATATAAATATACATTGCTTACTGGTGTAAACCGCTTAGAGAGTGCTTGCACTGTGAGGTGGTATATAAATCTCACAAAATCAATAAATAAATAATACCTGGGAGGACTCATGGCTTCTGCTGCAAGAGCAGGTGGCAGTTGTAGCCAGGAGGGCTTTTGCACACCTCAAGGTTGTGCACCAGTTGCAAGGACTCTATCTTGGCAACTTTAAGGTGTGTGGACCTCAACATGCTGGCTGGGGAATTCTGGGAGTTAGAGTCCACACATCTTAAAGTGGGAAACACTGATTTATAGTATATAAATATACAAGATACAATAACTCCCTTAAAGACCAGTGTTTTACCAAAAATAATATTTAACTAAGAAACAGGAGATGAAAAGCACAGGCAGGAGTACAAGCCAAATTTCTTGGGTTTTTTTCCCTGTGTTTTGCGTAACATTGCTTATACTATAAAAGATTTATAATGTTGTCTGCGGATAGCTGACTTGTCTCTTGAGGTCATAAATAACACATTTCACATCCTTGGGATACAGAAAGTAAGAACAAAAATTTGGAAAGCAAGACATCTTGTATAATAATATTTCCTAAGCAGCCAACTATAAGTATAAACTGAACTATTTAATATTAATACATTTAGTAATGGTGCTCAGCACCTTGGTATTCAAGACTAATAGTATTATAGATAAGACTATTTAGGCTAAGCATCACTGTTTGATTTTATTTTATTTTCACCTTTAAACCTAAAAGTGCACCAAATGTTTTGATTGTTCTGAATGCAAAAATTCACCCCCAAAAAATCCCATTTGGATATTGCGGAAGTGTTATGACCTTGCAAAAGCATGTGTGAGGGGTCCTTGGTGCTCTCAGAGTTGGGTTATTTTCTTGCATGCGTTTCATTACCCAAATTAGGTAACATCATTAGTCTAGGATTAGCACTGATAATGTTACCTAGTTTGGTAATGAAATGTCTGCAAGAAAACAAGAGAGCTCAGACAGCACCAAGGACTCCTTATTTCAACCTTACAAATATTCTCCTTTATTGGTAAGAGCAGGTGCGAGTCTAGAAATAAAACCCTCTTAAGCTTGGGATACTTCCAGGATGCACAAAACAGCCTGTTTCATCCCAAACATTTGAAACAAAACATTTTCCGCATCTGAAACATCCACAATTAATCTTCTGTAAACTATTCCACTGTCTTAATTCAAAATATATTGCCTTTTAAAAATTATTCCCATGTTCTTCACGGCTGCAAGTAGGCAGTGTGATATTTTTTTTTGGCTGCTCTACAGCTGTTCCTAGCCTCAAACTGAACTGCTTTTGTGGGTTGGTGGTTTTTTAAAAATTAACAACTTTCCAACTTTCTGTTTTAGGATAAAAGAGACGATCTTGCCATTGGTGTGAAATCTACGGCGCTCCTCTTTGGGGAAAAGACAAAATACTGGCTCGCAGGCTTCAGTTGCACAATGCTTGGTGGGCTAACGCTGGCAGGAATCAATTGCGGTCAAACCTTCCCCTACTATGCAGCGCTGGCAACTGCGGCGGTCTGTTGGGGAAACCAGGTTAGAGAAATATAATGTTGGTTGAAGCTTGTGCTGCAGTTCCAGGCTGCAGTGCAGGGTTCAGCAGTGGAAGGGAGGTGATAGACGGGACAAGAGAGAAGGGCACAGTAGAAGGAAGGGGGAAAGAAATTCATAGAGTCATAGGGCTAGAAGGGACCTTGGAGGTCTTCTAATCCAGGGGTCTCCAACCTTGGCAACTTTTTAGACTTGTGGACTTCAACTCCCAGAATTCTGGGAGTTGAAGTCCACAAGTCTTAAAGTTGCCAAGGTTGGAGACCCCTGTTTTAATCCAACCCCCTACTCAAGGCAAGAGTCCTTATACCAGTGATGGCGAACCTTTTTTGGTTTGCGTGCCAAAAGGGGGGGGGAATGCGGGGGATCACGTGTGTGCGTGCCCACAGTCATAATTCCATGCACCCCCGCACATGCACGCATGACCCCCCTGTTCCCAGCATGCAATGGCACGCCCATTTTTCGCTCTCCCCAGGCTCCAGAGCCTTTCTAGGAGCCTGGGGAGGGCGAAAACGGCCTTCCCCACCCCCTCTGGAGGCTGGAAACAGCCTGTTTCCCGACTCCCAGTGGGCCCAGAAGGGCCGAAAATCAGCCGGCTGGTGCACACATGCACGCCAGACCTGAGCTCGCATGCCCACCGATATGGCTCCATGTGCCACTTGTGGCACCCGTGCCATAGGTTCGCCATCACGGCCTTATACCATCCCAGACTAAATAAAGCTAGTGTTATTAATGGTTGTCTGAGATAAAAGAGGACTAGAACACTTGACAGATTCTAAAATTTGAGCAGGGGCAAGTATTGATGAATCATTTTGGTCTCTTTTCCAGATATTCCATTTGGATATTAACAATCCTAAAGACTGCTGGGACAAGTTTTCTTCAAACCGCAATCTAGGGATTTTGCTTCTCGCAGGAATTATACTTGGAAACTTAAGGAAAGAGAAGGAAGAAAGAAGGGATGCTTTAAGCAGCAACTAGTGCCGAAGAAAATAATGCTGTTTTACAAATAAAAATGAACACGAGTCCATTTTTTTAAATCTTCCCCTTTATATTTATCAGATATGGTGCTTTATATTAAAATTCTAGCATGGTGGTTATTAGCTGCAGATTTGATTGTTTTTGTGTTTGAACATATCTTGGCAACCATTATGAATAAGTTGAGATTTCCCAGTAAAATGTTGAGATTAATTCTGCAGAGCTACATCTGAAGTTTTCCATTGTAAAATTACAAGATTGTGAGTGAATTAAACAGGTAAAACTATGTAAAAAAAATCAATCTTCCAACACTAAAATAGTACTACTGTGTAGTCGAAACTGTTTATAGAAGTGTAAACAATAAAATGACTGGTTTTATAGTATTGCCACTTACGACATTTGAGAGTTCTATATTCATATACAGTGTCACTCATTTTAAAAATGTATGTATTGGATAGAAGGGACATCTGTGAAATATTTATTTATTTATTTATTTATTTATTTGTGAGATTTATATACCGCCTCACAGTGCAAGCACTCTCTAAGCGGTTTACACCAGTAAGCAATGTATATTTATATTGCCCCCAACAATCCGGGTCCTCATTTTATCTACCTCGGAAGGATGGAAGGCTGAGTCAACCTTGAGCCGGTGAGATTTGAAATGCTGACCTGCGGATCACAGTCAGTTAAAGTGGCCTGCAATACTGTCTCTAACCGCTGCGCCACCTCCGCTCATTGAAATGATAGTTTATGTTAATTTATCAACCACCAACACCCTGAATATGCACAATTACTGTGTGTGCAAAAGTGCTTATTTTAGTGGTGTTAGTTTCATCCAAATAATTTTTTAAAAGCTGTACAGGTTTTAAGCTATAGAAGGTCCAAGAATTGTTAACGCAAACTCTGGTTTGTGTTTTTAAACCATATTAGCATGTTATGCAAACACAAGTAATTATGATTTTCTCTGTCATACAGGGTTTAGTGGGGTGTATAAACTGGACCAGCAAAGTAATTTTGCATTCATCCCTTTTTCAATTCACTGAGTTGTACAAGTAGTCTTTGATTTACAGCCATTCATTTAGTGACCGTTCCAAGTTAACAACACCACTGAAAAAAGTGACTTACAACCGGTCCTTGCCTTACAACTGTCAGCATCCCACGGTCACATGATCAAAATTCAGGTGCTTGGCCACTGGCATGTACAGGTAGTCCTCGACTTATGACCACAATTGAGCCCAAAATTTCTATTGTTAAGTGAGAAATTTGTTAAGTGAGTTTTGCCCCATTTTACGACTTTCCTTGCCACGTTTGTTAAGTGAATCTCTGCAGCTGTGAAGTTAGTAACTGGTTGTTAAGGGAATCTGGCTTCCCCCTTGACTTTGCTTGTCAGAAGGTCGCAAAAAGGGATCACATGATTCTTGGACACTGCAACCGTCATAAATGTGAGGCAGTTGCCAAGCATCTGAACTTTGATTCCGTGACCATGGGGATGCTGCAGAGGTCGTAAGTGTGAAAAATGATCATAAATCACTTTTTCCGGTGCCGTTGTAACTTTGAACGGTCGCTAAATGGACTGTTGTAAGTCGAGGACTAACTGTATTTACAATGGTTGCAGCATGCCGGGATCATGTGATCTCCATTTGCGACCTTCCCACCCAGCTTCTGACAAGGAAAGCCAATGGGGGAAGCTGGTTTCACTTAACGACTGCATGGTTCACTTAAAAACAGCAGCGACTTGCTTAACTGTGGCAAAATAGATCATAAAATTGGGCATTTAACAACTGCCTTGCTTGGCAATGGAAGCTGGTCTCAGTTATGGTCATAAGTCAAAGACCAGCTGTAATGATACTGAAAAATGGGAGGTTTTTTCCTGGACAAAGGAATAAGCTTGCCAAACATCTGGCTACAAAGAGAGGGTATTATCTGAATAGAATAGGAATAGGAATAGAATAGAATAGAATAGAATAGAATAGAATAGAATAGAATAGAATAGAATAGAATAGAATAAGGAATATAGAATAGAATAGAAAATATGGAATGGAATGGAGTGAAGTGGAATAGAATAGAATAGAATAAGGAATATAGAATAGAAAATGGAGTGGAGTGAAGTGGAATAGAATAGAATAAGGAATATAGAATAGAATAAGGAATATAGAATAAAATAGAATAAGGAATATAGAAGAATAGAAAATGGAATGGAGTGAAATAGAATAGAATAGAATTAGGAATATAGAATAGAATAGAAAATATGGAGTGGAGTGGAATGGAATGGAGTGGAATAGAATAGAATAAGGAATATAGAATAGAATAAGGAATATAGAATAGAACAGAAAAAATGGAATGGAATGGAGTGAAGTGGAATAGCATAGAATAAGGACTATAGAATAGAATAGAATTAGGAATATAGAATAGAATAGAAAATATGGAGTGGAATGGAGTGAAGTGGAATAGAATAAGGATTATAGAATAGAATAAGGAATATAGAATAGAATAAGGAATATAGAATAGAGTAGAATAGAATAGAAAATATGGAATGGAATGGAGTGAAGTGGAATAGAATAGAATAAGGAATATAGCATAGAATAAGGACTATAGAATAGAATAGAATTAGGAATATAGAATAGAATAGAAAATATGGAGTGGAATGGAGTGAAGTGGAATAGAATTGAATAAGGACTATAGAATAGAATAGAATAAGGACTATAGAATAGAATAAGGAATATAGAATAGAATAAGGAATATAGAATAGAGTAGAATAGAATAGAAAATATGGAATGGAATGGAGTGAAGTGGAATAGAATAGAATAAGGAATATAGCATAGAATAAGGACTATAGAATAGAATAGAATTAGGAATATAGAATAGAATAGAAAATATGGAGTGAAGTGGAATAGAATAGAATAAGGAATATAGAATAGAGTAGAATAGAATAGAATAGAAAATATGGAATAGAAAATATGGAATAGAATAGAATAGAAAATATGGAATAGAATAGAATAGAAAATATGGAATAGAAAAGAAAAGAAAAGAAAAGAAAAGAAAATATGGAATAGAATAGAATAGACCTTGGAGGTGGTCTAGTCCAATTCCCTGCTCAGGCAGGAAACCTTATACCTGTGTTGGCGAACCTTTTCGGCACCGAGTGGCGAAACGGGAGCACGCGTGTGCGTGCCAGAAACCGGAAGAACAGATGATCATCTGGTTTCCGGCGTGCACATGCACACCAGCCACCTGGTTTTCCGGTTTCTGGTGCCCATGTGTGCCCGAAGACCAGCTGAAGTATTTGTAGATGCTTCAGACATTCTTAATTTAGTGTCTCAAGATGATTAGGAATATAAATTTACTATAATGCCTAAATAATATACAACTGAATTAATTTCAGGCAATCCCACATAGGAGTAATCTATGTGTGAGTTGGGCAGCTATATAAATGTGCTTAATAAATAAACATTAAACAAATGGCTTGATTATTTTATACCTTTGGTGACAAGACACAACTGGCAAATCTTCCAGTAGCCAAAAACAGCGAAGTACAGCAATCCTTCAAAGGTTTTGTTTGTGGGATTTTGCATTCCCAAAAGCTGTTTTGAGTACGCCTTTTTTTTTTCAAAGTATAATTGCCTATCCCTCCAGTCACAAAACTATGCAACCTAACAAGAGTAGTGTAAATTGCACAATTATTCTTGGAAATAATATCTCCGTAGGGTGTGGCAGGTACGCTTTCAAGAGTAACGCTGAGGTAATTTCTTTGGTATTAATTTCATTGACGGTTTCCCCCCTCCCCCAATTCTTTGTTGAGCTTGAATGATGTCCTCTCATAAATATGATGCCCTGCCTTGGATTCAGCTGACGCAGAGAGTAAAAACACTTAATGCTTGCTAATTTTGTCTTTCTGTATTGGTTTCACATGGATTATTTGCCAAGCCTAGCTTTGAATGGATGAAGCTAATGGTGAATTCCCTGCCTTTCACAACTGCCCTCCTGTCACATCCTCTGTACAGGAAAAACCATAAACACAGCGTGACAAGAGTGGTATCAACCCAGAACAAAATGCCTTTCTGTAGAGTGTGGCTTTTTGAGTTGGTTTTTATTTTTTTTAAAGCTTTAGAAGAATAGAATGGAATGGAATGGAATGGAATGGAATGGAATGGAATGGAATGGAATGGAATGGAATAGAATAGAAAATATGGAATAGAACAGAACAGAACAGAACAGAACCGAACAGAACAGAACAGAATAGAATAGAATAGAATAGAATAGAATAGAATAGAATAGAATAGAATAGAATAGAATAGAAAATATGGAACAGAACAGAACAACAGAACAGAACAGAACAGAACAGAACAGAACAGAACAGAACAGAATAGAATAGAATAGAATAGAATAGAATAGAATAGAATAGAAAATATGGAATAGAACAGAACAGAATAGAATAGAATAGAAGAATAGAATAGAATAGAATAGAATAGAATAGAATAGAATAGAATAGAATAGAATAGAATAGAATAGAATAGGAGTTGGAAGGGGCCTTAGAGGTCTTGTAGTCCAACATCCTGCTTAGGCAGGAAACCCTATATCAGGGTTCAATTTCATTGAGGGCCACATCAGCATTGTGTTTGATGTCGGGGGGCGTGGTCAGGGTGGGCATGGCCAGCTCAACATCACTTGTGTCGGGGGCGCCTGTGGAGGCCCAAGTGCTCTGCCAGCGAAAACGGGCTCCCGAGCTCCGTTTTCAGCTGCGACGGCTTCCTACAACCCTCTGCCAGAGAAAATGGAGCTCCGTTTTCACTGGCAGAGGCACTGCAGGCCAGTCCTTCGCTGTTTCCAGGGCGGTCCCACGGGCCATATCTAAGCACCCCGTGGGCTGGATCCGGCCCCTGGGCCTTGAGTTTGACACCCCTGCCCTATACCATTTCAGAGAAATGGTTATGCAATCTCTTCGTAAAAACTTCCAGTGTTGGAGCATTCACAACTTCTGGAGGCAAGTTCTTCCACTGATTAATTGTTCTAACCATCAGGAAATTTCTCCTTAGTTCTAGGTTGCTTCTCTCCTTGGTTAGTTTCCACCCATTAAATCTTGTCCTGCCTTCAGATATTTTGTTATTAATGTGGCATATAGACGACAGGCTAACAATTTGTAAATAGATTTAGTAGCTGAGTTGTTTAAAATTCTTTTGGCCTGTTTTGTAAGGGGTGGGAAATTAATATTGGCATATTATATTAATCAGCATTCAACTATGCTGTGAGCCGAGTTGGTGCAGTGGTTAAATGCAGCACTGCAGGCTACTGCAGCACTGCAGGCTACTGCTAGTTCAGCAGTTCAGCTGTTCAAATCTCACCGGCTCAAGGTTGACTCAGCCTTCCATCCTTCCGAGGTGGGTAAAATGAGGACCCAGATTGTTGGGGGCAATATGCTGACTCTGTAAACCGCTTAGAGAGGGCTGTAAAGCACTATGAAGCGGTATATAAGTCTAAGTGATATTGCTAACTAGGAAGGATGTTATGTGTATGTCTGTCAGAATTTCTATTGTACCATTACAGCGGACATCTTGACTTCTTTGACCAAACCCTGCGGAGATCCACTGTTCATTCTACAAGAACAATAAAGCCTTGTTTCCCATCTGTGGACATTCAAAAGTTTAGTATCATTAAGTAACTTGTCTAGAGATGCAATTTAGCAATGCTGACCCATATTTTTAAGTCAGCTGCTGAGAACATGTGGATTATATTTCTTCAGAAAGCGGGTATTTCAGTCTAGTTTTGTGTACTTCTATTCTTATTTGGGGGGCATTTAAAAAATAGATTAATCGTACCAATCAGAGGTGGTATTCACTTACTTTCCCTACTGGTTCGCAAATGGGAGTGCATGCACTCGCTTCGCTCCCACAAGCCGCCTCCGCACATGCGTGCGGCCTTCCGTGCATGCGCTTTGCTTGTGCGCACGCACCTTCCACACATGCGCCCGGCTTCAAAAACGTGGCTAAATAGGATGGCATTACTTCCGGGCAGGTGGGCAGGTGGGCTGGCTCACCTGGCCCACCCCACTCGCAGTCGCCGCTACCATTTTGCCCGAATCATCCGAACCGGCTGAATACCACCTCTGGTACCAATGTATTTTAATTTATCACTTTAAATTAATTTAAAATTAGATTCCCCCTCCCAATAGCAGAACTGCAGAATAAACTTCTCTAAATATAGGAACACATTATTGCTGGTCTGCAATACCATGCTGAGTGTGACACGAACCCATTCCATTGTTGTCATTATGCAAGGGAGAGTCACCTCAACATCTAATTTACTATTTTGTCATGCAGGACTAATGACTGTTTTTGCGCATTATCAGGTTAAGATCAATTAAAGTAACCATCAATTATCTTCTCCAAATATAAGCAGCATCCCATGATTTAGCATCACATCAAAGGACCTTGGCCTTTTTCATGTGCAGGTGACATATTTGGTTAGCTTGTCTTTAGAGAGAGAAACTTCTCCTTGAGGGATAATACAACAGAAAGGTATGTGTAAAGGGTTTTTTTTCCAGTTGATCACTCAAAAAGTTCTAAATTTATTTGGGCAAATGCTAACCAGGTAATCTTTAACTTAGAACAGTGAATTAAAAGGTAGGGCAGGTTGGGGGAACTATGGAAGACTCCACCAGAAAATTAGCTCTAGACAACAAGCTTCAAGACTTTTAAAATTGATTTGTTGATAATTATTAACATACAATCCTGAATCAAACTATTTTGAGATATTTTACAATAATCTCAGGTTTAATTAGAAGTAAACCATATTTCATGAGGTCTATTTCCAGGTTGGTGCTTATGGGCTTTCAGTCTTGGGCTCTGTAAATGAACGAACTGGCTAAGAATAATTCTTCAACATTAGCAAAGACATTGTTTTTGTTGAGCTGTATCTTTAATCTTCTGTTTTCCAAATGTGCGTCATAAGATGAATTTGTCCCAAATATAGAAAGTGAATGAAATTATTTTATCTTAGTGATTTTGAATGATTGTCTATGTACATGAAGATATCATGCAGAATATACACTCAGCTGATGCAAATATCCAAATTCTGAAATTCTGCAACGGAGACAAGAAAGATTGTATATTTAAATATAGTCATATTTTAAAAAAACTTTCTTATATATTGGGGAAAAAATGTGGTAGAAGCCTGCAGAAAGGATATTTTATGGGGGAGCATCACATGTATGATTTAATGGCTCTGAACTCAAATCTTTAGCGCACTTAGCAAATGAGAGATCCTACATTTAATGGGGTCTTGTTTAAAAGCTGGTAAACTTGCTTCAATGCCTTCAAGTTCTGCTTCATGATCTGAAGCTGAGCCTTTAATCTTGCCGGTGAGAACAAAGGGACAGAGTGTAGGCACAAATTGGGGCTTATCTGCTTGAGTTTGAACTTCTAATAACCAGCTCTGGAGGTTACCATGAGGACAAAACACATATTAGCGTTGCCTTACCTGTGAATTGTGTTGAGCTTCTTGGTATCTAAAAAGTTGAGCAACCCTTGCATGCTGGCTTTCTTGGGCTTCTTTCATAAAATTGTTTAGTCTCGAGGTGGACAGAGTTTTGCTGCCTGGGGGGGTGACACCCAGTACATCAGGAGAGGAATTCCAAGCAGCAACCACAGCAGTTAGATTAATGGTGCAAAACAGACAGGGCTGGGCTAGGTAAATAGTTGTGTGGTTTTTCTATTTTTATTCTGGGATGAGAAGTAAGATGTGCGAGAATTCATGCAGGAGTTTATTTCGATTGTATTAAGATTATTTTAGAATTTGCAGTACACTTGTCATGTTTTCCACCTCAAAAATCTCACACCAAGTTCCAGAAATTGTAAACAAAGATAATTTCATAACTACAAATGACGGACATTCAGTGTCTATGGAGATTCTCAGTCATCCAGGTCATGGTTTTCCCAAAGAGTGCTAACGGCCAGATGATTGCAAAGAATATAAATCCTTCCATCCTCCACCATTCAGTCAGAACTGAAGAAGCTTCTTGGATGAGAAGCGAAACGTCTTCAAGGAAAAACAAAGTCCAGTTGCCTTTTCAAAAAGCACCTTTGGGACCGACATTAAGTGCTTTAATTCCCACTGATTTCAACATGCCATAAAGCAGGGGTGTCAAACTCAATTTCATTGAGGGCCGCATCAGGGCTGTGTTTGATCTTCGGGTGCCGGGCGGGAATGGCCGATTGGGTGGGTGTAGCCAATTGGGTGGGAGTGGCCAGCTTGACGCCACTCTCCAAACTACTGGCATGTTTCCTCTTTGCATTGGGTAGACTGGGCCGAAGCAACGCAGGCCAGCCCCTTACATTTTCCAGGACGGCCCTACGGGTCGGATGCAGCTCACGGGCCTTGAGTTTGACACCCCCCTTCTATAAAGTGTCTGCTTAACCCTCTGTTGAAATCAGTGGGAATTAAATGTGTTCATTGTTGTCTGACTGGCGGTTTCTGTGTGGCGCTATTGATGAGAGCGTAGGGTGGAGAACATTTACCATCATCCCTTGAAAAGAAAAGAAAAAGCAAGAAATAGCAAGAAATCAGAGCAACAAAAGCAAGGTCTGCATTAAATCTCCATAAGCCATTTTAAATCCATGGGTGTGGAATGGATTTAGAAATACAAAAGATCATTTTAATAGAAATGCAATGCGAATCCCATCATCAAATGGGACACTGCCAGGAAGCTACTGCATGTGCTAATTTTGTGGGACAGTCCTTCAAAGAGAAAGAACAAATAGAAGGGAGTATCTGTAGCTCAGGGTTGAACTCATGGTGATCTCTGGGTTGTTTGCTTACAGATGTTCAATTAGCCAACTAGCGTAGGTAACATTATCAATGATCAGTGCTAATCTAAAAGATTAGATCAGGACTGATTTAAAAGAATCAAAAACAAATGCATTTTCTCACGAGGAGAATTCTTTACAATTAATCCCAGCATTTTATTTCAAATTGATCTGGATCTTTAATCCATTTATAACTTTCCAAAAACAAAGTGTTATCACCCTTCTGCTGTTTAATAAATAAATAAATAAAGTTCTTAAACTTGTAGTTAAAACTTCTTTGGCTAAGGATGGAGAGAAACTCAGTGCTGTAAAACTTGTTGATCTAAATAACTGAAAAGCAATAATTTCTGAAAGTGATTTAAAAAGGAAATATACAAACTTAGTGTCTTTTCAAAGGCAGCAACAAAGGTTTGAGCAAAATGGCTATTCCTCTTTTTCCCCAGAACCTTAAAACATTCTGGAGATCACTATCTTGTGGTCTCTTCATGAGCAGCAAATGTCTGGATTCTGGAGCACTTGTGGGTGATCTCAAGTCCCTTTCTTGGGGTATTACAGATTAACAGAGTTGGAAGGGACCTTATAGGTCAGTGATGGCGAACCTATGGCACGCGTGCCACAGGTGGCACGCGGAGCCATATCTGCCGGCACGCGAGCCGTTGCCCTAGCTCAGCTCCAGCGCACATGTGCGCCCCAGCCAGCTGATTTTCAGCTTGCACGGAGGCTCTGGGGGGGCATTTTAGGCTTCCAGAGGGCTTCTGGGAGGACAAGGGAAGGTGTTTTTGCCCTCCCCAGGCTCCAGGGAAGCCTCTGGAGCCTGGGGAGGGCGAAAAACGGGCCTACCAGGCCCACCAGAAGTTGGGAAACAGGCCGTTTTTGCCCTCCCCAGGCATTGAATTATGGGTGTGGGCACTCGCGCATGCGTGATAGCGTGTGCGCACATGTTTTTGGCACCCGAGGAAAAAAAGGTTCGCCATCACTGTTATAGGTCATCCACTCCAACCCCCGCCTAAGCAGGAGACCCTACACCAGGGGTCCCCAAACTTGGCAACTTCAAGACCTTGTCTGGAGAGGAATTCGCATCTCACCAGCTCTTCTTTATTCTTTAGAGCTGACTTCAGTCCACCATTTCTTCCCCCAAAATTCCACACAACATTTCATATATTAATTACATACTAAAATACATTCTCCTGTAGTTTAAAAAAAATTGCCCTCAATATACCTCAACTACGAGGCACCAAACACTGCAACACATTGATGCCTTCTTTCCTTTAAGAAGTGGAAGTAAAAGTTTAGTGTTGGGGTTGCTTTTGAGGTAAATGTTGAGGAAAAAATTAAGACGTGTCCACTGGAACAGCATTGGCTGCCAATAAGGTAATCAGTTTTGGAGTAAAACTTCATTCTTAAGATGAGTTCAAAGTTAATGAAGGACTTACTCTGGAAGTATAGATACATTGGACTATTCAAACAATTTTTCTCCCCAGTATTATCTTGGAAAAATGATGATGGAGAAACTTCTAATTTATAATATAAAGTGAGAGCAAACCCTATACCTTATTAGCACTGATGATGTTACCTAGTTTGGTAGTGAAATGTCTGCAAGGGAACAACCGAACTCAGTAAGCACCAGGGACCCTCATTTCAACCCTGAAATGAATCTTCTCCTTGATCAATTCCTAACTCTGTTTACATCATGAGTAAGAGGGCAATCAAGAGATCAATGGGTACTTTTTCCTTGCATCAGAGTTTAATTATTTAAATATAGAGTGCTGTTCTTAAAGAAGATTTTAATGAGGTCAAAGCACGGTTCCTGCTGGAGCTGGCCGGTGCGGAGCTCCGGTAGGGAGCGGCCAATTGCGCAATTTGCGTGCGACCACTCCGGAGCTCTCTCTGACGGTCTGTTGCGCGCATCGCCATCTTTTTTGGTGAATTTTGGGCGATTTTGCTTCTGCGCATGCACGGAAGCAAAATTGTGCCTAAATCTCGCGAGGGGATGCGCGTATGCGTGAGATTTTCACGAGATTTTGCTTCCACGCATACGCAGAAGCAAAATCTCGCTGAAATCTCGCACGTGCGCGTGTGCGTCCCCTTGCAAGATTTTGGCGAGATTTTGCTCCCACGCATGCCCAAAAGCAAAATCGCGCGAGGGGGCGCATGTGCGTAGCAAGCGAGCGAGCCCAAAATGTGGAGATGCACGCGCAGCGCACCGGCACCGGTAAGTAAGCAACCCGCCCCTGGGTCAAAGCAGTGATAAGCAGATCTTTACAGCAGGAAAGGTGTTTCTAAATATGAGTAGGTGTTTCTAAATAAAGAGTAATAAATGTAGTTGTAAGTCTCGGGAAGGGAAAAAAAAGACATGAAGGTAAGCAAAAGAAACCAACAAAAACTACCAAAAGCTTAATGAAATTCTGAAAATAAAAATGAAGACATGTAAAGCAGGCCCCCAGCCCAGAACTGTCAATCTGCTGTCAGAAAAGCAAATGTTCAGAATAATTTTTTAATGTTGTCAGCACTCCAGAGACATGCCCTCAAGAAGCAATTTAGTTAAACGTATTTAAATGCAGTTCAGTACACATAGTTTTTCAATCTACGTAAATATTATGGTAGAGAATAATTCCATTCTTCCCAAGAGGAAAAAAATATAGAACAGATCTTGGCCCCATCATTAAAATGTCATTCCCACTGCTTTTTCCCACTTTCACTGGGAAGTGATAGTTTAAAAAAAAATAGAGTTGATATTTTTCTGTTAACCAGCAATGACTCAGCAGACAACTGTTAGATTTAAAAAAAAATCTTACTCTTCATCTCTTCCTGCTGAGGAAAAAAGAATTTTACCCCCTGTAGCTATTAGCTACAGCAGGCCAGAAGCTCAGTGTGATCACTAGTTGGAGACAGACCAAATATCCTGTAATAGTCACACTTACTCAATACTTTGAACGTTAAAATCCAATGGCAAAATAAATGAAATGAGGCAAATCAGGAGCTACACAACTACAATCACTGACAGGAGCCTTCCCCAAGACTACCTGTTGGTTTGGACTATAACACTCGAAGTTGTCCAATTCAGTAGATTGGGCCAGCTTTGGAAGAACTTTTCAGTTGCTTTTCAGACCAATGCTTCAAATATTCACGAGGCAAGAACGACAACACTGCTGTATTTTGAAGACACAGAAGATGTTGTAAGGCTTACATGAGATTAATATCTACCATGCAGCAGAAGCTGAAGCTCAAATGCTTTGGCTTCCAAATGAGAAGAGAGGACTCGTTGGAAAAGACCCTGGTGTTGGCAAAGATGGAAGGCAAAAAGAGAAGGGGACAGGAAAAGTGGAGATGGTTAGAGAGTGTCAACGACGTAGTGAACATGAGTTTGATAAACTCAGGGCAGGGGCGGGTTCCTAATTTTTTTACTACCACTCTGTGGGCATGGCTTATTTTGTGGGTGTGGCTTGTCAGCCATGTGACCAGGTGGGCGTGGCTTGCTGGCCATGTGAGCGGGTGGGCATAGCTTCTCGGACTGCTGAAGGGAGGGGAACTGAGATAGGTCCTGCTGCCCATTCCCCCTCCCCTCAGCAGCTCGAGAAGCCTCAAATGTGCGAAAATGCCTGGGATCATCACTGCGCGTTCGTGGCTTCTCGGACTGCTGAAGGGAAGGGAATGGAGATAGCTCCTTCCACCCATTCTTTCAGCGTCTCACACACTCCCTCAGCCATCCTCCCCTGCTTGGACTCACTGTGGGGTAGGAAGGCAGCACATGCGCAGTGCCGGCAGCTCGGCTTCTGGGTATGCGCAGAAGAAAAAAAATTAAAAAATGGTGGCGCCCAGGCACTGGCAACCGACCGCACCGGTACTGTGACATCACCAGCCGGCCGCTACCGGTGCTATAGAGTGGACCGCACCGGTAGGAACCCACCAGGGACTCAGGGAGACAGTTGAGGATGGGGGTGGGGGTGGGATTGGTGTGCTGTGATTCATTGGGTCATAAGAAGTTGGACACAACTTGGCAACTAAACAACAATGATCATGCAACCAGATACCCATAGTAATTTCCATCCTGCATCCTGGGAAATGCTAGAATTCCATGGAGAAAATCAAGGATTCTTCCATTAAAGGATTTGGAATGGTAGCCAATCTTATTTGCTGTTCCAATCTTTTGGAAGAACTTGTAGGACCAAGAAAGTATTGGGTTTGTTCCTTGACTCAGCCTACTTCAGGGGTGAAATTCAGCAAGTTCTGGAAAATCGATAGTGGAAATTTTGAGTAGTTCGGAGAACTGGTAAATACTACCTCTGGCTGGCCCCAGAGTGGGGTGGGAATGGGGATTTTGCAGTATCCTTCCCCTGCCACGCCCACCAAGCCACGCCCACAGAACCGGCAGGGAAAATTTTTGAATTTCAATCCTGGCCTACTTCGTAAGATTTCCAGTAAAGCTAAGCACTTTTTACATTTTCTGCAAACCCATGGGTTATTCACAAGGCAGTCCTATGCTCCTCAACATAAACAACAAAACAGAAAGCATTTCTAAGAAAAGCAGAAACTTGGAAGAAAATTAGGAACTCAAATGAAGAAGTTGGGTCTTTCTTACTTAGCCAAATCGAAGACAGAGTCTGAGACAAGAAGAATAGTTCTAGAAGTAGGTCAATGAAGTTCAAATCATTTTAGCAATAAAGAAGAACATAGCCTGAGTGCTAATTGATAACACTTTCACCAAGGGGAATCCTCGTCTATTCGTAAAGTCACGATAGGAAGAATTAATATGGTGAATCTCCACATAGGTTAGGGATGCAATTCCCTTTAGCCATGCTAGCCAAGAACTGAAGCTGAGGAGGGTCCCATCCAATGGAGTGTTCCGGTTATTTTTGCTACCGGTGTGCATCGCGAGCATGCGCAGAAGTGAACTCGCGTTCCATTGGGTGATTTCACTTCCGCGCATGCTTAGGATGACATTACAAGCTGAAACACAGCTGAGGAGCTTCTCAGCTGTGCTTTGGAGGAAGAATAAAGGTCGGTATTAAAACAAGGGCGGGTGGGAGGGCTTTTTCCCAACAGCTCAGGACACGGAGAAGCGCCAGAAAATGATGTCATCGCCGGGCTCCTACCGGAGCTGCGCTCTACACCGCACCGGTAGGAACCCACCACTGGTCCCATCCTTCCAAAGACCAGGGAAAAAGAAGTAATTAAATCATCTAGTGACAAAAGCCAACAGAGATCATGTAATTAGGTAACTATGGTAACTTTACAACCTGTGGACTTCAACTCCCAGAATTCCTGAACCAGCATAGCTGGAATGCTGGGAGTTGAACAGATCCTAAAGTTGCCATATTGGTAGTTGCCCACCGCAATTTAGACCAAAATGAGACATGGCCAAGTCAAAGTCTTTCATCAACAACCAAGGTTCCAAAGGTTGAGCTGTAAATTATCAGATCAAATGATGATCAGATAGCATTTAAAGAAATCCTTCTGGAGTTCTTTGCAGCTTTCTTGTGCTTTCCCTCATCTTGAATGACGTGGTTTTATTTGAAAGTGGCTATACTTGTCTTCTACGTGTTGAACGTCAACCATACTCACTTCAGATGGTCACAGAAGGGGCAGTCTTCAGTATACCTTCTCAACTTGCAAATAAATTCCACACGAATGAGATAGTTTTGCAAATAACAAGGATCTGAGACTCTGTAGGAAATTGCCAGCACTTTGAATTGGACCCAGAAGCAAACCAGCAGCTAGTACCGCTTACACAACATTCGTGCTATTCTGCTGTAACAGCTTCCTCCTGTGAAAAAACGTACTTTGCACCAGCTGTAACTTCCAAACAGCCTTCAAGGGCAGTCCCAAATAGAGCAAATTATAGTAGTCCAATGCAAGATGATACCTGCATGAGTCACTGTGGTCAGCACACCTTGCTCCAGAAAAGACTCCAGCCAAAATTGAGTGAAGGCTGAGTGATTCCGGAGAGGGTGGGTGGAGAATGAAATAATGTCCAATTTGTTTGCTTTTACAGTGTTTACAATTTTATGGTGGTAGAATTTTGTATGTTTTAGTTCCTGCTGGGAACAGTTTATTTTGTTTAACACTTGTGTGGCTTGTAATTATTGCATATGGCTTGGAATCTTGAAAGGAGGGGGAGAGAGATTGAGAGAGAGACATTGTTCTCTTGGACAGGACTTCTATCTGTTAGAATATAGAATATAGAATAAAAGAGTTGGAAGGGACCTTGGAGGTCTTCTAGTCCAACCCCCTGCTCAGGCAGGAAACCCTATACCAGTGATGGTGAACCTTTTTTCCCTCGGGTGCCAAAATAGTGCGCACGCATGCTATCGCGCACCTGTGCGTGCCCACACCCATAATTTAAAGCCCCCCACTCGCCCCACCCCCCTGCGCATGCATGCATGACACCCCCCACTCTCCCATTTCCCGACTTCCAGTGGGCCCGGTAGGCCCGTTTTTTGCCCTCCCCAGGCTCCAGAGGCTTTCTTGGAGTTTGGAGTGGGTGAAAACGTTCTCCCCTGCCACCCTGGAGGCCCTCCGGAAGCCAAAATCGCCCTCCCAGAGCCTCCGCGTGAGTAAAAAGTCAGCTGGCAGGCACACACATGCACGCTGGAGCTGAACTAGGGCAACGGCTCGCGTGCCGGCAGATATGGCTCCGCGTGCCACCTGTGGCACCCATGCCATAGGTTCGCCATCACTGCCCTATATCGTTTCAGACAAATGGTTGTCCAACATCTTAAAAACTTCCAGTGTTGGAGCATTCACAACTTCTGGAGGCAAGCTGTTCCACTGATTAATTGTTCTCACTGTCATGAAATTTCTCTTTAGTTTTAAGTTGCTTTTCTCCTTGATTAGTTTCCACCCATTGCTTCTTGTCCTACCCTCAGGTGCTTTGGATAATAGCTTGACTCCCTCTTTTTTGTGGCAGCCTCTGAGATATCGGAACACTGTTGATCCAGCAAGAGTGATGAATGGTTGTCCAATCTCAATGGAATGGAATGGAATGGAATGGAATAGAATAGAATAGAATAGAATAGAATAGAATAGAATAGAATAGAATAGAATAGAATAGAATAGAATAGAATAGAATAGAATATTCTTTATTGGCCAAGTGTGATTGGACACACAGGGAATTTGTCTCTGATACCTAAGCTTTTAGTGTACATACAATGAATAACAAAGTAATATAAACATAAGATACCAGTAGGAGAAGGTAGTAGGTAAGATGAGAAACATAATAGTAATACAGCCCTATTACATGGGTAAAAATCATTAGATATAGGACAGTGCTGTGGGAATTAGGTGTTCAGCAGAGTAATGTCATGAGGGAAAAAGCTGTCTCTGTTTCTAGTTGTTTTGGCATGCAATGCTCTACAGCACTGTCCTGAGGGGAGCAGTTGAAACAGTTTATGTCCAGGATGTGAGGGGGTCTATGGATTTTGTTAGTTGCGACGTCATGTCCGACCCATCGTGACCCCATGGACAACGTTCCACCAGGCCTTTCTGTCCTCTATCATCCCTTGGAGTCCATTTAAGCTCATGCCGACTGCTTCAGTGACTCCATCCAGCCACCTCATTCTCTGTCATCCCCTTCTTCTTTTGCCCTCAATCTTTCCCAGCATTAGGCTCTTCTCCAGTGAGTCCTTCCTTCTCATTAGGTGGCCAAAGTATTTGAGTTTCATCTTCAGGATCTGGCCTTCTAAAGAGCAGTCAGGGTTGATCTCCTCTAGGACTGACCGGTTTGATCCCAAGGGACTCGCAGGAGTCTTCTCCAGCACCATAGTTCAAAGGCCTCAATTCTTTGGCGCTCAGCCTTTCTTAGGGCGAAGAAGGAGAGTGCGAAAGTTGGCTTGGAACTCAACATTAAGAAAACTAAGATCATGGCATCTGGCACTCTCAATTCCTGGCAAATAGATGGGGAAGAAATGGATGTAGTGACAGATTTTATTTTCCTATGTCTATGGATATCCAGGAGAATTCCCAGATTGCATATCGACTCCTTCAAAAGGAGCATACTTCATTTAGAGCCCCAGATTAAACTAATTTGGCATCAGACATGAACTGCGTGGACAAAAGTAACTCCATGCAAATATCTTTCATTTCAACAAGTCTCTCCAAAGCCTTCACGCAATGGGTCAAAGCTTCCCTTGCATGTCCTGCTCAGCCTTGGATAGAGATATATCACTATATACCGCATACTGATCAGGGGTAGGTTCCACTTACCTTCCCTACCGGTTCGCATCATGACGGAAGTGCACGTTTTGGGCAGAGGGTTCTTTGCCAGCCACGGCGACCAGAGAACCGGTTCGGGGGCGTGGACAGGCGGCCATTGCTGTTGGTTCAGCGAGTGAGTTGAAATTTTCCCCACTGGTACGTGAGAACCGGTCCGAACCGGCCGCAACCCACCACTGATACTGATGGATGATCAATCTCTCTATGATTAAATGTAAATGTTAAAAAATGGGAAGATGAGTCACTAAGAGCTCCTTTGTACAAACTTTGTACCCTGGAGGGGCCACAAATAAAGATCTCAGAGGCCAGTTTTGAGTCACGGGACATCAAGTTGGTCATCCCTATCCCAGGTACTAAGTTTATCCAGAAAATTTGGGTTGAAAGAGACATAGTAAATGCCCAATTGCATTTCGGCAAATCTTTAATGGATGTTTACTTTTTCCCACTAGATTGGAGCACCTCGCCACAAGTGGTACAATGGAGATGTCACCTATTGTCACTCAACCACAATGTCACAGTACCACAAGGAGTTTTGAGTGGCAGTCTGAGCTTTGTGACTGCGGCGATGACTGTCACATCTGTGAGTGAATCCTTACGTGATGGAGTTTATCATTGGTAGCTTTGTTCCTGAATTGTTCTTCCTTTTTAAATGTTGATCCAGCTATGAGCAAAGACTTTCTACACTCATTTCCTGTCAATGTGTGATGGAAGCAGAAGCTCAGAACAAGTTAAATTGATTAATTAGGTTTCGTTAAGTGAGTGTCAGTTCTTAGCAACCACATAAATAGATTTTCTGCAGGGCAAAGTGTCCCCAACTAGGTCCTTCCAACAACGTACCGATAGCCACTGAGTTTATCCACCTTTTCTCAGTGTTCCTCAACTTTGGAAACTTTAAGATGTGCGAACCTAACTCCCAGAACTCCCTAGTCACCATGTAAGAAGGATGCAGTGTCCATCCTGCTGATGAAGAAGTGTGGGATGATACCTTCTTACAAATCTTCCCCTGGGCGATTGCAATGTAAGAATTCTAAAGCAACACACCCACTGGTCTGACATACCTGTTGCTAATGTGCAATAATTCCAGATATTAAAAGCAAGAGCTCTAAGTCACGAACACCATGTTGATCTAGAAAACGGTGATGCAATGCAGTTGGGAAATTTCTGGTTCACCGGAGGCTATGATGAAAGTCTATTGTTCCTTTAAATATGCCTTCCTAAACAGCTTCTCCAATGTTGAGTCTTCCGGAAGGGTGGGGATGACAATTCTTGCAATTCTGAGACATCACGGCTAGAGCTATTAACCATGTTTACATAGTCCCCACCCTTCGGGAACGTACCAGCTTGGAGAATCCTGTTCTAAGAGATGTGGTGGCGCAGCGATTAGAGGCAGGTACTGCAGGCCACTTTAGCTGACACTGATCTGCAGGTCAGCGGTTTAAATCTCACCAGCTCAAGGTTGACTCAGCCTTCCATCCTTCCGAGGTAGGTAAAATGAGGACCCAGATTGTTGGGGGCAATATAAATATACATTGCTTACTGGTGTAAACCGCTTAGAGAGTGCTTGCACTGTGAGGCGGTATATAAATCTCACAAAATAAATAAAATAAATAAATAAGAACAAGCAGAGAAATTTTCCTTTGAGCCATGGTGGCGCAGTAGTTAGAGTGCAGTACTGCAGGCTACTTCTGCTGACTGCCGGCTGCCTGCAATTTGGCAGTTCAAATCTCACCAGGCTCAAGGTTGACTCAGCCTTCCATCCTTCTGAGGTGGGTAAAATGAGGACCCACATTGTTGGGGGCAACAGGCTGACTCTGTAAATTGCTTAGGGAGGGCTGTAAAACACTGTGAAGTGGTATATAAGTCTAAGTGCTATTGCTATTGCTTTGACTTGAGGTTATAAAGATAAGTTTTCTTTGATTGCTTCCCTAGGTTTGTGCGGAACCTTCTGCTACTGTTGCCTGGGGTGCAAAGTGGCCAAAGACATGGACGAGTGTTGTTCCTGTGGTCCTACCGTGGCCATGAGGACACGATATCGCACTTTGTACAGGATTCCGGTAAATTCATGGATCGTCACAATGTTTCTCTTTTTCTTCTTTTTTCAATTAATCGTGTTTAAAAAAAAGTTTTTCTTGCAAAGTAAAAACAAAACAAGTTTAGACATAAAAGAAAAGTGATAAATTCATAAGAAAATGAAAAAGAAAAACAAGAGAAAGAAAAACACAGGTAATCCTCGACTTATAACCATTCATTTAGTGACCATTCAAAGTTACAACGGCACTGGAAAAAAGTGACTTATGGACATTTTTCACACTTACGGCCGTTGCGACATCTCCACAGTCACGCTAATAAAAGTCATACGCGTGGCAACTGGCTCATATTTATGACGGTTGCAGTGTCCTGGGGTCACGGGATCCCCTTTTGAGACCTTCTGATAAGCAAAATCAATGGGGAGGCCGGATTCACTTAACAACCAAGTTACTAATGTCATAACTGCAGCGATTCACTTAACAACCGTGGTAAGAAAGGTTGTAAAATGGAACAAACTCACTTAACAGCTACCTTGCTTAGCAACATAAATTTTGGGCTCAGGTGTGGTTGTCAGTTGAGGACTGCCTGTATATATAAAGGAGCAGCTTCTAATTTTTTTTTAAAGTCATAAATGCACAAACATTTTATCCAATCTCTCTAAGCTTCCATTGTGGCCGGCTTCTTTCTATATTCTTCCCTTTCTAGTCACCAAAGCCATAAATCATAAGTTCATTTTTTTCTGCTTTCAGCAACAAGTCCATAAAGGGTTACCATTTCCTGACCATGCCGTTTCCCTTTCTCATAAAATTCAGGAACTTAATTTAATTTATTCTTCAAAGCTCAAAGGTATCCTTTAGGACAGAGGTCTCCAACCTTGGCAACTTTATGAGGTGTGGACTTCAACTCCCAGAATTCCTCAGCCAGCCATGCTGGCTGAGGAATTCTGGGAGTTGAAGTCCACACCTCATAAAGTTGCCAAGGTTGGAGACCTCTGCTTTAGGATATGGCCAGAAGTATTGTTTTCAAGACTGATGCACAATATACCTTTTCTTTCTTTTTATTGATTTAATGGTTGATTTGGAATGTACTTTAAGGTTATTTGGGGACCAGAACTGTTAGTTACTCAGGTTAAACATCACTGAACTTTTACCCTTAAAGATTAACAAACATATTCAAGCTTACATTTGTTCAGATCATTGTCCACACAATGAAGTGTATTTTGATCCATAACAGCTTACTTAATGACACATGTATTATTTATCTTTAAGGTGCCACTTAGTTCCTAGACTGCAAAAGATTTATGTGGCTATTTTTATGAAAATTATACACAGTGAGAAAAATTGCTGTGGTTAACATAGGGGAAGTGCTGGAGACCAAGCCGGTTGATAGACTAATGCTCAAATTTCTTTAAAGTCTAAGGCGGATGGCCTGGACAGTCAATACTCTTAGACTGGTACCAATAAAAGAGAGTATTTGAAGGGTTGAAATTTGGGACCCTTGGTGGTCTTTGAGCTTGGTTGCTTTGTTGCATTTCATTACCCAAACACTGATGATGTTGCCTAGTTTGGGTTATGAAACCAGAGGTGGGTTTCAGCAGGTTCTGACCAGTTCTGGAGAACCGATAGCGGAAATTTTGAGTAGTTCGGAGAACCGAGAAATACCGCCTCTGACTGGTCCCGCCCCCCCATCTATTCCCTGCCTCCCGAGTTCCAGCTGATCAGGAGGGAATGGGGATTTATTTATTGATTTTTATTTATTGATTTTATTTATTTATTTATTTTGTCAACACGTGTACAAGATAACAGGTATGATATAAACATAAACAAAAGCAAAGTATGTATAGGCAAAAATTAGACAATAGGGCAGAAGGACAGGGACGGTAGGCACAATGGTGCGCTTATGCACGCCCCTTACAGACCTCTTAGGAATGGGGTGAGGTCGACTGTAGACAGTCTAAGGTTAAAGTTTTTGGGGATTTGGGGAAGAGACCACAGTGTCAGGTAGTGCATTCCAGGCATTGACCACTCTGTTGCTGAAGTCGTATTTTCTGCAGTCGAGTTTCGTGCGGTTTACATTGAGTTTGAATCTATTGTGTGCTCGTGTGTTGTTGCGGTTGAAGCTGAAGTATTCATTGACAGGTAGGACATGGTGGCGGATGATTTTATGAACTACATTTAGATCAGATCGAAGGCGACGTAGCTCTAAGTTGTCTAAGCCTAAAATTTCAAGTCTGATGGAATAAGGAATTCTGTTGCGAGTAGAAGAGTGGAGGACTCTTCTTGTGAAGTATTTCTGGATATTTTGCAGTATCCTTCCCCTGGAATGGGGTGGGAATGGAGATTTTACAGTATTCTTCCCCTGCCACGCCCACCAAGCCACGCCCACCAAGCCAAGCCACACCACTCCCACCAAGCCACGCCCACAGAACCGGTAGTAAAAAAAATTGAATCCCACCACTGTGAAACGTTTGCAAGAAAGCAACCAAACTCCTTGACTGGTGTTTAGAGAAAAGGACAACAACGGGATGGTTAGAGATGTATGAAGAATGTCTTGTTAGAAGTCCTTCCGCTATCTCTAACCACGGACCACAGCTAAAGAATGCTCCATAGGAACTGAGACCAACAGGATGAACAAGAAGTTGAGATTAGTCCACTCTTGTTTGGCTTTGTAGTTGAAGGACAGTTTTCTCTTCCCTCCAACCTCACTCTGACAAGAAATTAACTATGTCTACCATGGGACACTACAAAATGGTTCCACTGCAAGAGAGAAGCCCCCATCTGTTTCATTATAGGTTTCAAAGTTCTCAGTTTCAGGTGTACAAAAGTCATGGTCACCCCACTGATGATTGTTCCTGCTATACACGTATGCACCACATGCTCCACCCAATGTAATGATTTACATGCACTTTGGAATGCGAAGATATACTCTCTCTTCAGCAGAGCTTGACTTGAGCTTGACTGGAGATCTTATGTGCTTCTGGAAAGATTGTCAGGTTCTTTTGATAGCAACACGTAACTGGTTTCCTATTTCCTTCTTGTTGGAAACCTACCAAATTATTTCTTTTGCAAAGTGCAGGGTGGAAGAGGGATAGCCTGGTCTCCTGCTTTCCACCTCTGTTCTGCTACTGCTGCACAAAGGCTTAAAGTTAGAATAACAAAAGGCCACTCCTTTTGGAACACTCTGTTCTTTATCCCCAGAGTTATCTATTATCTGATAACATATCGAGTAGTTTGATCTGTTAATCTCTTCGTAGTTCATGTCTCTTTCCCTGCTTTTGCTTCATTTTTATCAGTACCCTTGCGATGTTTGCTGATGTTTAAGAAACAATTATCCAGCAATATTTTTTGCTAGCTGATCTGAGAGGGGTGTGCGCTCGCTGTGATCTGCATGTAGGAATTGAACGAGGGAGTGCTGGGGGGCAAATTCGCCTGGGAATTAGCCAAATGAAAAGAAGGACTAGGGGTGACATGATAGCAGTATCCCGATATTTGAGGGGCTGCCACAAAGAAGAGGGGGTCAAGCTATTCTCCAAAGCACCTGAAGTTGTGGATGCTCCAACACTGGAAGCTTTTAAGAAGAGATTGGATAACCATTTGTCTGAAATGGTAGAGGGTTTCCCGCCTAAGAGGGGGTTGGACTAGAAGACCTCCAAGGTCCCTTCCAACTCTGTTATTCTATTCTATTCTATTCTATTCTATTCTATTCTATTCTATTCTATTCTATTCTATTCTATTCTATTCTATTTCGCTCTACATGGGGCTACCCTTGAAGAGTATCCGGAGACTTCAACTGGTGCGAAATGCGGCTGCGCGTGCTGTGGTGGGTGTCTCAAGATACACCCACGTAACACCTATACTCCGCCAGCTGCATTGGCTGCCCATTGGTCTCCGGGTGCAATTCAAGGTGTTGATCATCATCTTTAAAGCCCTACATGGCTTAGGACCAGGCTATCTCTGGGACCACATCCTACCTCATACTTCCCTTCAACCAGTCAGGTCCCACAGAGTGGGTCTCCTCCAGGTCCCATCAACCAAACAATGTTGGCTGGCGGGGCCAAGGGGGAGGGCCTTCTCTGTGGGGGCCCCTGCTCTCTGGAACCAACTCCCCCCAGAGACACGAATTGTCCCCACCTTGCTGGCCTTCCGAAAAGCCGTGAAGACATGGCTCTTCCTGCAGGCGGGGTTTTGAGACAATTTTACATCTTGGTCTCCCCCACGTATGTTTGATTTTGTATGTTTCTTTTTAAATGCATTTTAAATAGTTATTAAATTATATTGTTTAGTTGTTCTTCAAATGTTGTACACTGCCCTGAGTCCCCAGGGAGTAGGGCGGCATATAAGAGCACTAAATAAATGAATAAATAAATAATTTTCTATTTCTATTTCTATTTCTATTTCTATTTTTTCTATTTCTATTTCTATTTTTATTTCTATCCCATCCTATCCTTGTATGGTAGTGCTAATTGCCACATTTGTTAAGTGAATCGCTGCAGTTCTTAAATATATGTTGCAAAATTAAACTGCCAGTAAGTAGACATGGGGAAAATACTTTCATTTCACAACATATATACAGATTTAACCATAGTTTCCTACTGGGAACAATTTATGATAGCTGCAGTGTCCTGGGGTCATGTGATCCCCTTTTGCAATTTTCTGAGAAGCAAAGCCAATGGCGAAGCCAGATTCACTTTTAAGAAGAGATTGGACAACCATTTTTCTGAAATGGTATAGGGTTTCCCGCCTGAGCAGGGGGTTGGATTAGAAGACCTCCAATGTCCCTTCCAACTCTGTTATTCTGTTAAATGTCCAAGACTTCTGAGATGTTGTTTGGGTTTCCTCAACCAATTTTCAGCCAACCTAGTCCACGTCTGCTTGGTCTTTTTGCTATCGGCCAAGATTTGTTAGGTGTTGCTTTCCGTTGTGATCCTTTGCTTATCTCAGAGCTTTCAAACATGTTCCGTCTTGCTCAGTCCATCATTCAGGAATGTTTATGGGACATGTTGACTCGAAACCTGTTCCAAAGTATCTATTATTTCCCATATCAGCTGCTTTGTCTTACGGTCTGTCCCGTTTAATGAGGTTGGACTGTGGCCTTTTGCGGGTTTCACAGAGGAACAACATCAGTCACACCTAAAATCATGACAGAGAAAACAGAAATCTCCAGATAAGAGCCAGCTTTCGGACTGTTTTCATTGTGTACAATAAACCATAGTTCAAAATATACGAGGGTGAGTCAAAACGTAATGCCATTTTCTTTAGGACAGGTATAATTACCAACACAGGAACATGTAGCATACATCAAAATGAAGCTGGTCCTCTGTGGATCACATCCCTACTTCTCAACATAGTCACTGTTTCTCTCAATAGCAATGTTCCACCTTCGAATGAGAGCATGTATCCCTGCCTTGTAAAATTTTGTTGCCTGTTCTTTGAGCCACTTCTTCACTGCAGTTTTCACTTCCTCGTCACTGGAATAATAATCCTCCATACTCACCAGATTTAGCGCCTTCAGACGATCATCTCTTCGGCCCCATGAAAGAGGGTTTGAGAGGCAAACTTTATTCCAGTGACGAGGAAGTGAAAACTGCAGTGAAGAAATGGCTCAAAGAACAGTCAACAAAATTTTACGAGGCAGGGATATGTGCTCTCATTCGAAGGTGGAACATTGCTATTGAGAGAAACGGTGACTATGTTGAGAAGTAGGGATGTGATCCACAGAGGACCAGCTTCATTTTGATGTATGCTACATGTTCCTGTGTTGGTAATTATACCTGTCCTAAAGAAAATGGAATTACTTTTTGACTCACCCTCATAGAACTGGATTCAGGATTGTGATTTCTTTCTCTCTTTTTTTGCTCCTCAGGGATCGATCTGCTCAGACTGTCTCACAGTCACTTTCTGTGGCCCTTGTAACCTTTGCCAGCTCAAGAGAGATATCAACAGGAGGAAACAGCTGGGGATTTTCTAGGTAGGTTTGCAAATATTTACTATCTGTGGAGATTGGGTGATTGGGTAATAAAAAAAGAGCAATTTTCCAATGTAATCCCTGTCCTTTTCTGCTAGGTTGGTCAGAGAGAAGCAGGAAACGTGAAGAAGGATGGGCTCACGCTCAACTTCTCAGGACCTCAGTAGATCTGCAACATTCTGCACCGTAGAATCTCCATTTTCACCACTGGCAGGATTCCCACAGGGCTTTGTTTGCTTTGGGCTTAGCATTTTGTGGTTTGCTTTGTGGTTTGCAGGTCATAATTTATACCGTGTCAGCATGTGGTTTTTAATTCAGCTAATTGTGCCTTATTTAATAAAACCGGGAATAATGTGTGAGATTGTTGTCCAGAGCTAAGTGTTAGAATTCTCTTCGGCTGCAACGTTGTAAGTGTATAGGATCAGAGGTGTTATTCACTTACCTTCCCTACCGGTTTGCAAATGTGTGCGCGCGCACACAGCCTTCCGCGCATGCACTTTGCTTGCGTGCATGGTTTGCATGCATGTGTGCGGTTACCAAATGAGCCTAAATAGGAAGGCATAGCGCTGGGACGGGTGGGCGGGTGGGTGGGTATACACACACACACACACACACACACACACACACACAGTGGTGGGTTCCTACAGGTGCGGTCCACTTTATAGCACCGGTAGTGGCCCACTGGTGACATCACAGTACCGGTGCGGTCAGTTGCCCATGCCTGGGCGCTGCCATTAAAAAAAATTTTTTTTTAAATTTTTTTTAAAAAAATTCTTCTGCACATGCCCAGAAGCCGAGCTTCCGGCACTGCACATGCGCTGCCTTCCTACTCCACAGTGAGTCCAAGCAAGGGAGGATGGCTGAGGGAGCGCGTGAGATGCTGAAAGAACGGGCAGCAGGAGCTATCTCAGTTCCCCTCCCTTTAGCAGTCTGAGAAGCCACGAATGTGTGGTGATGATCCCAGGCATTTTCGCACGTTCGAGGCTTCTCAAGCTGCTGAGGGGGGGGGGGAACAGGTGGCAGGAGCCTAGGATCGTTGAATGGGGAGAAGCATTCAGGCTGGACGGAGCCTCCTAGAAGAACTGCTGCTGCCCTCTTGCTGCTCCCGCTGTGGGGGGCTGTGTTGCGGGTGGGCAATGCCCCACTGCTTCTCTGGCTGCTGCCAAGCTCCCGAGGCCCACGCCCACCCGGTCACATGACTGGCAAGCCACCCCCACAAAATAAGCCACGCCCACAGAGTGGTAGTAAAAAAATTAGGAACCCGCCCCTGCACACACCATATATATTAATCACTGTTCATTTTGAATACATAGCCGAAAGAGGAAACTTGAGAGTTCACAGGATTGATGCTATACAAAAGTGTGACTGAATATAGATGTTCAAAGATGGTTGCAAATCGCCAACTATCTGTATTCCAGATGCGGTAACGCTATTGATTTTTATAAGGGCATAATGATATGGACATCTCTGTTCTCAATACCATTTCTTATGAACCTTAGCACGCTGTGGTCCTTTTTTACAGCCGATGCACACTCTGTTAAGACCTTCATTGAACTGTTTACCAAGGCCCTCATTCCTCATTACTGCCAGCCCTGATCCGGTTAGTTTCTATGAGTGGTTAAGAGTTGGGGCACCAATACGGATTGCTTTACACCCGATCCATCTTCTTGGCAGTTAGAACTGCCTCACTCACATGTGCTCTGAATGTCAATTAGGGCAGGTAAGCAGAAAAGAATGAAAGTTGGAAATGAATAGAATAGAATAACAGAGTTGGAAGGGACCTTGGAGGTCTTCTAGTCCAACTAGTTCCTGCTCAGGCAGGAAACCCTATACCAGTGATGGCGAACCTTTTTTCCCTCGGGTGCCAAAAGCACGCATGTGCACGCTATTGCGCACGTGTGAGTGCCCACACCCATAATTCAATGCCCCCCTGCGCATGCGCATGTGATCCCCCGTGCTGCCACGCCCCTGCTCCCCTGTTTCCCGACTTCAGGTAGGGGCAGGCCCATTTTTCGCCCTCCCCAAGCTCCAGCGGTTTTCTTGTAGCGTGGGGAGGGCGAAAATGGCTTCCCCCGCCCCCCAGAGGCCCTCTGGAGGCGAAAATGCCCTCCCAGAGCCTCCGTGAAAGCCAAAAATCAGCTGGCCGGAGCACACTTGCGCACTGGAGCGGAGTTAGGGCAACAGTTCGCGTGCCGGCAGATATGGCTCCGTGTGCCACCTGTGGCACCCGTGCCATAGGTTTGCCATCACTGCCCTATACCATTTCAGACAAACGGTTGTCCAATCTCTTCTTAAAAACTTCCAGTGTTGGAGTTGTAGCATTTACAACTTCTGGAGGCAAGCTGTTCCACTGATTAATTGTTCTAACTGTCAGAAAATTTCTCCTTAGTTCTAGGTTGCTTCTCTCCTGGATTACTTTCCACCCATTGCTTCTTGTTCTACCCTCAGGTGCTTTGAAGAATAATTTGACCCCCTCTTCTTTGTGGCAACCCCTGAGATATTGGAAGACTGCTATCATGTCACCCCTGGTCCTTCTTTTCATTAAACAGAAATAAAGCACTTAATTGTAAATGCTGCTGCATGTCCCATTTACTGAAGTCTGGGTCATTCTCAAAGTGTGGATTATGGGAGTGGAAGTGTTGGATCTTCCACTCCCGTAATCCAGATGAAGACCATGTTCTTTGAGGGTTAAGGAGGGGAAATTCTGCACTGATTGGACAATGTTTATTTATTTAATAGATTTGTATGCCGCCCAACTCCCGAAGGGACTCTGGACGGCTCACAGCATATCAAATACAGAATCTAAAAAACAGTTTAAAAAATTTAAGGGCAAGATTAAAATAATGTGAACAATTAAAACATTTTAAAGCATTTTTAAAAAACCACAATTTAAGAACCCAATAATACACTCATGGGGCCAACAATAATCGGTGTTATATTAAAATCATTGGCTCCAGGCCTGTCGACAAAGCCATGTTTTTACTGCTTTTCTGAAGGCTGGCAGGGTGGGAATTATGCAGATCTCGGGGGGTAGTGTATTCCAGAGAGCCGGTGCCGCCACAGAGAAGGCCCTCGTTTGTGGGCCCACCAGCCGGCATTGTTTGGCTGACGGGACCACCAGCAGACCAACTCTGTGGGCTCTAATCGGTCTTAGGGAGGTATGTTGGAGAAGGCGGTCTCGGAGGTAAACTGGTCCTAAGCCATGTAGGGCTTTAAAGGTAATCACCAACATCTTGAATTGCGCTCAGAGACCTATAGGCAGCCAGTGCAGTTCGCGAAGGATGGGTGTCACATGGGTGTATCTAGGGACACCCATCACCACACACGCCGCCGCATTCTGCACTAGCTGCAGTCTCCGAACGTTCTTCAAGGGTAGCCCCATGTAGAGTGCGTTGCAATAGTCAAGACGTGAGGTAACAAGGGCATGAGTGACTGTCAGTAGTGCCTCCCAATCCAAGAAAGGATGCAACTGGTGCACAAGACGGACTTGTGCAAAGGTCCCTCTGGCCACAGCTGTTAGATGTTGGTCCAATTTTAGCTGTGGATCTAAAGAGATGTTGCTTATAGTTATTTCTTCCACTGTTGGAACATCAAGTTAATGTAGCTACTGTATTAAAAAAACAAAAGAACAAAACCAAGATTTTTCACATAGCGAGAAGATTTCCTATCCTGGGGATAAGCAAGATCAACAAGAGAAAGGTTCCCCCCCCTTGTGCTTTGTTAAAATAAATTTAGTGGAAACTAAAAGATCTTTCAAAGACTGAAAGTCAGCCGGAATGTGAAAAATTCCTCAGAAGTTGTGAATGAACTTGAGGATCACTTAATAAATTACTAGGCAGGCAAAATTAGACTTCCTTGAAATAATATTGGCTGTTCTTGCTGTTTCACCCAAAAGGAAGCATAGATTATACTGGTGTGGTCTTTCATGGCCAGCATCAATGAACCAGTGATGAATTTTTGGGTTGAATGATGAGTGAGCTGTTTTGTGGTGCTTCATCATAGCATTTTTGCCTGTGAGCTTGCAAGAGGTATACTGCAGAACAGCTCATTCTCCTTCTGAAGATACTAGCCACAGCTGCCGGAGAAACTTCAGGACAACCAAAACCAAACAACAACAACAAAACCAAACCTGAGGGCAGGACAAGAAGCAATGGGTGGAAACTAAGTAAGGAGAGAAGCAACCTAGAACTAAGGAGAAATTTCTTCAGAGTCAGAACTAATCAGTGGAATTAATCAGTGGAACAGCTTGCCTCCAGAAGTTGTGGGTGTTCCAACACTGGAGGTTTTTAAGGAGAGATTGGACAACCATTTGTCTGAAATGGAATATGGCAGGGGTCGGCAAACTGTGGCTCGCAAGCCACATGCGGCTCTTTGGGCCCCCTGCTGTCCCATCACTGGCTGGCCTCGCCCCCCTCCCTCACCTGGCCTGAGAGGGTAAGGGCAATGGCGGGAATGGAGAAGCGGCCAAGGCTGATTCTCTGGCGCTGGTTGAGGAACATAGCCACCCCCAGCAGAGACTTCCCTTCAGGCGACGCTCCTCCCCCTCTCGCAACTCCCTGACTGGCTGTGGCAGGGCCAGGAGGGTGCGCGTGCGCGGGGAGACTCTCCTTCTGGAAACTGCGGAGAAGCGAGAACCTTCCTTCTGGAAGTGAGAAGCTGCAGAGGGCGGGCGGTTTCTTACTTAAGGAGGGTCTTTGGACGCGGCTTCTCTCCTGCCCTAAGGATCCGGCCATTGCCTTGCCGTGTCATGTTCCCCCCCCCACAGCTCTTCAGCTGAGCGGGAAGGACGTGAGCTCCAGCCTGAAGCGGCAGGAAGCAAAGAGCTGCGGGGGGGGGTGATGGGACGGGACACGGCAAGGCAATGGCTGGATCCTTAGGGCAGGACAGAAGCCGCGTCCAAAGACCCTCCTTAAGCGAGCAGCCGCCCGCCCTCTGCATGTGCCTTTGTGAGGGTCTCCCCGTGCATGACACAGCCAGCCAGGGAGTCGCGAGAAGGGGAGGAGGGTCGCCTGAAGAGAAGCTGGGGGATGGTGATCGTACAGAGAGAGAAGGGGAGAGAGAGGGAGAAAGAGAGAGATGGGAGAAAGAGAGAGATAAGGGAGGGAAAAGAGAGAGAGACCTTTTTCTCATAGAAAAGAAAACAGAGACACAAAACCTGGGTAGGCGTAGCTGGGGTCAGGGTCAGTGGGAGTGACGTCGAGTTGGCCACGCCCAGCCAGGTTTTGTGGCTCCGGGTGTTTTGTTTTCTCTGGGAAACGGGTCCAAATGGCTCTTTGAGTTTTTAAGATTGCCGACCCCTGGTATAGAGTCTCCTGCTTGAGCAACTCTGTTATTCTGTTGTTCTCTTAAAACCTTGGACCTTTCAATCCAGAAGCTTATCACTGCTTCCTAATTTAGACTGGACTGAATTACAATCGGAATTTCTTTGGATGAAAATATTTGTTTCTGTCCTGTATCCCTTTGGTTCATCAGCGGAAAAGGATGGCCTGGCCATCCTAAAGCTTTAAAAAATATGCCAATGGTGAATGTGCAGGACATCAGAAAAGCTTGGAAGATGAGTTGGGAAAGGAAGCCACGAAAACACCCTCTTCTTTCAATTCAGCCTGAGAAATGTTCCCAGTCTGGGTCTTTTTCACGGCTACTTTCCACATCACCTTAAAACAATCATATATTGAGCAACACCTTTGCACCTGGATGATGCGCAAGGCCCTGTGAAGTAATTGGCTTTTTTATTGTGTACAACTCAAAGGCACTCCTGTTCCTCTGTACATGCCAGATGGTTTTTTTTATTGTTCTCCTTTAAGTTAACCTCAGCTTCTGATGTATACTCCAAACAAACAAGAATGGGGTTTTTTTTGGGGGGGGGGTGTCAACTCTTCCGTGGCTACTTGCCAAATTTTTCTTTTAGCTTACTTTATCGGTATAAAATCCAGAATATGTAGCCGATTTCCAGAATAAAAAAACAAATAAAAGCTACATAAAACGATTGAGACGCGGGTCTCCTCAAGCTTATTTATTCTTGTCTTTCTCCTTTGTGGATTTTCTCAGGAAAGTCAAAATCGTGAAAGAATTGTGGGAACGTGAGGAGGTGTTCCATGGTGAATAAAGGGCAGCCATTCTAGCGTTTCAGACCACCTAAAAGTAATCCTGGATTGTAAAGAAAGGAAAATAACTATAAAAGTAGGCTAGTTAGAGCAACAGTCTTCCATATGACGTATGAAAGTTGGACACTAAGAACGGCTGATTGAAGAGGAATTGAGGCCTTTGAACTGTGGTGTGGCATAAATAATTACGTATACTATGGACACAGTGGTGAAATCCAATTTTTTTACTACTGGTTCTGTGGGCGTGGCTTGGTGGGCTTGGTGGGGCTTGGTGGGCGTGGCAGGGAAAGGCTATTGCAAAATCTCCATTCCCACCCCACTCTGGGGCCAGCCAGAGGTGATATTTGCCGGTTCTCCGAACTACTCAAAATTTCCGCTACCAGTTCTCTGAACTATTCAAAATTTCTGCTACCGGTTCTCCAGGAGCTTTCAGAACCTGCTGGATTTCACCCCTGTTAATGGACAGCAAAAGCAACCAACAGAGAGGTGCTAAATCGTTTAAAACCAGAGACATCACTAGAAGCCAAAAATCATAAGACAACATCTGATTTAGTTTGGCCATGTTATGTGTGCGAATTCATTGGAGAAGGCAGTGGTGCTAGGAATGGTTAGTGGGAGAAAAGAGAAGAAGAAGAAGAAGAAGAAGAAGAAGAAGAAGAAGAAGAAGAAGAAGAAGAAGAAGAAGGAGGAGGAGGAGGAGGAGGAGGAGGAGGAGGAGGAGGAGGAGGAGGAGGAGGAGGAGGAGGAGGAGGAGGAGAAGGAGAAGGAGAAGGAGAAGGAGAAGGAGAAGGAGAAGGAGAAGGAGAAGGAGAAGGAGAAGGAGAAGGAGAAGGAGAAGGAGAAGGAGAAGGAGAAGGAGAAGGAGAAGGAGAAGGAGAAGGAGAAGAAGAAGAAGAAGAAAGAAAGGGGCAAGCAAAGAACAATCTGGCTTGATAGCATCAAATCTGATACAAAGATGAACATCCAACAACTGAAAGAATTTGTGCTTGACAGGGTAGCATGGGGAGCACTTGCCTAGAAAGTCACCAAGAGTCGGACATGGCTAAATGGTTAAAAGAACGGAAGGAAGGAAAAGTCATGTTAAAATCAGAGTCTAATCCAAAGGTCATGAAAGTCCCACTTGCCATAAAGCAGCCACAAAGTGCACCTTTATTTGTTCTACCCTGTGTGTGAACCCAGAAATGGTCCTTAGCAATCATGTGGTCAAAGAAAGGAGAAGGAGCCAGACCAGGAAGCAGAAATAACCTGGTTTCTATATGAAATAATCAGAGTTTCTATATGAATTAGCTATTTTGAAATACCATGTTTCCCCAAAAACAAGACTGGGTCTTATTTTTGCTCCAAAAGGCACATGAGGGCTTATTTTCAGGTAATGACTTATTTTCGGGGAAATACGGTACTAAATGTGTCCGTCTGGCTGACAATCTTAACTGGGGCTCATTTTGGGGGTAGGGCTTATATTACGAGCATCCTGAAAAATCATCCTAGCCCTTATTTTCCAGCTGGGTCTTATTTTTGGGAAAACAGGTGTAGTCTCCTTGAGATTCAAAGAAAAACATGTTAATTAACACTGTTCGATAGAATCATGCTATTACCTTTCAGTATTTGTCTGCTTTATATATTCAACCTTGATGTGCGTAATTAAATATTTCAAAAATATAATATCTCCCTACCATCAGCCCAGACATCTCAGGTAAATAAGACCAGATCCTTTAAAAAAAATTACTGTCACTAAACGTTAAGGAATTGGGTATGTCTAGTTTAATAATAATAAAAAAGGACTAGGGTAAGGTGACCAGACATCCCGATTTTGGCGGGACAGACCCGCTTTTTCATGATTTGTCCCGCGTCCCGCCCGTCCTCTAAAAAGTCCCGATTTTTTGAAAGAATGCACGACTAGGGCATTCTTTCAAAAAATCGGCCTGAAAGGCAGCAGGCCTCTCAGCTCGGGCCGGCCGTGGGCGGCGTTGGCGGCGGGCGGGCGTCCCGCGTTGTTGACTCCTCCGGCGGCGGCTGGAAGCTGGGGGGAGGGGGAAGGGAGGCTGCTCCTCCTCTCCTTCCCCCGCCCCATCCCTAGCCCCGCCCTCGGAGGCGCCGCTGCTGTTGGGAGGGGTGAGGGACGAGGAGCCGTCGCCGCTTTGAGCTTACGAGCGGCGCAAACAGCCCTTCCTCGTCCCCCTCCCCTTTCTTCCCCCCGTCACCTCGCTGCCGCCGTTGCCCTGGGGCCGGGCGGGCGACCGGGAGACCGCGGCGCTTGGATGCTTGGAGCAGGTAAGCTGCCGGCTGCCTCCTTTCCCCGTCTCCCGCCTCCCGTTCGTTGCTTGCCAGCCCGGCCGAAGGGGAGGCGGGAGGCGAGGAAAGGCCTCCCGAAAGGGAGGCGGGCTCCCGAAGGGCTGCCGGCTCCCGAAGGGGAGGCTTCGGGAGCCGGCAGCCCTTCGGGAGCCCGCCTCCCTTTCGGGAGGCCTTTCCTCGCCTCCCGCCTCCCCTTCGGCCGGGCTGGCAAGCAACGAACGGGAGGCGGGAGACGGGGAAAGGAGGCAGCCGGCAGCTTACCTGTCGCGAGCTCCAGGCATCCAAGCGCCCTCCCGCCTCCCCCCTCCCCCCCCCCACACCTCACCTGGACGCCGACATTTGCTGTTTTGCCCTCTGCGCATGCGCAGCATTCTGCGCATGCGCAGAGGGCAAAACAAATGGCGGCGCCCAGGCGGGCCCCCCCGTCCCGCTTAAAAATAAAAAAATCTGGTCACTTTGGACTAGGGGTGACATGATAGTGTTCCAATATCTAAGGCAGTGATGGTGAACCTTTTAGGGACTGAGTGCCCAAACTGCAACCCAAAACCCACTTATTTATCACAAAGTGCCAACCTGTTCTTCCTAATGACCTGGTGGGCGTGCCTGGGGTGATGGTCATGTGACTGAGTGGGCGTGGCCAACTCTACATCAGTCATGTGGGTGGTGCCTGTATGAGACAGGCAGGGATGGGGAGGGAATCCTGGGGATGGGGCAGAAGGGGTGGGTGGGAGGAAAGAAAGATCCAACCTCCCCGTGTGTGTGTGTGTGTGTGTGTGTGTGTTAGAGAGAGAGAGAGAGAGAGAGAGAGAGAGAGAGAGAGAGAGAGAGAGAGAGAGAGAGCGCACACTGCTGCCAGCCCTGATATAACTCTCCAAGATTATAGATCTCTCTCTCTCTCTCTCTCTCTCTCTCTCTCTCTCTCTCTCTCTCTCTCTCTCTCTCTCTCTCACACACACACACACACACACACACACACACACACACACACACACACACACGTTAGATCGGATCTCTCTTCCCCCCACTTCCATCCCTGCTTTAGGCGGGCTTAGAAAGTCTGTTAGGCCCGGCATGCTGCAGATGCCCCTCGCTCGCCCTGGCTTCTCTCCCTCCCCAGTCTAGCTTGACGCAGACAGCAACACAACTCACATTGCTCTTTGCAAGCCCGCTGTCGGTAAAGCTGGGCGCCAGCGAGGACTGGCTTTTTGCCTAGCTTTGTCCAGCTGTCGGGGGGGGGGGAGGAAACGGATGGGGGGCCTGGGGCAAACTAGGCTGGGAAAGCTGGCTGTGAGAGGAAGAGAAGCCAAGTGAGCCAGACCCAGACGTTTCCCGAGCCTCCGAATCCCAGAAGCAGCAACCTGAGGGAGAAGGGGGTGGCGTGCTGCTATTTCTGTGTGCTAACGCTGCTGTTCCCTTCTTTGCATGGGATCCCCTAGCAATGGGAATGGAAACGGCGCCCAGCTTCACCGACAGTGGGCTTGCAAAGGGCAATGTGAGCCGTGTTGCCGCCTGCGTCAAGCTAGACCAGTGATGGCGAACCTTTTTTTCCTTGGGTGCCGAAAGCGGGGGCGTGTGCGCTATCACACGCACATGAGTGCCCACACCCATAATACAATGCCTCCCATCCCATGCCTCGCTGCGCATGCATGTGTGACCACCTGCGCTGCCCCATCCCCTGACTTCCGGTGGGCCTGGTAGGCCCATTTTTTGCCCTCCCCAGGCTACAGAGGCTTTCTTGGAGCCTGGGGAGGACAAAAACACCCTCCCTCGCCCTCCGGAGGCTGAAAACACCCTCCCAGAGCCTCTGCATGAGCCGAAAATCAGCTGGCCAGTGCACACATGCACGCTAGAGCTGAGCTAGGGCAATGGCTCACGTGCCGGCAGATATGGCTCTGCATGCCACCTGTGGCACGCGTGCCATAGGTTCGCCATCGCTGAGCTAGACTGTTGACTGAGAACGTGAGCGAGTCAGTGGTGCTTCCTTCCAGCCTTCTCCCAAAGCCCCACGCCGCACCAGGAGGCTGGAATTGGAATTTTTGACCCCCTCTGACCCACGCGCAGCTTGGCAACGGGACTGTTTCTCTCCGCCCCCTTTTCCTATTTTGTCTGCCGGATTGGCACAGAGGGACGAACCTAGCTTTGCTGCCCATTGCAGCTAGGAATCTCAAAGCCAAGAATGAATGTTTGTGTTGAAGCTACCCTGGGTGCTGGATCGGCCCCCTGAAAACTCCGTCTCTGGAGGAGCCCGGCCGAACTTTTGTGCGCCACTCACTGAGGCGGAGGGTGAGGTGGAACTAATAGGTGTCCAAGCTAAGTGCCTGAAGAAGCCCAGCTGGCTGGCGGGGAGGCTGGGCATCCCAACACAGGCATCTCTGTAGGAAAAGAAACTGCTTTTTTTGCTGAGCGGAGATGAAGTGACTGCACGTGCCCACAGAAAAGGCTCTGCGTGCCACGTCTGGCACGCGTGCCATAGGTTTGCCATCACGGATCTAAGGGGTTGCCACAAAGAAGAGGGGGTGAATCTATTCTCCAAAGCACCTGAAGGCAGAACAAGTAGCAATGAATGGAAACTAATCAAGGAGAGAAGCAACCTAGAAAAAAGGAGAAATTTCCTGGCAGAGAGAACAATTAACCAACAATTAACCAACAATTAACCAACAATTAACCAACAATTAACCAACAATTAACCAACAATTAACCAACAATTAACTGGGGGGGGACATGATAGCAGTATTCCAGTATTTGGGAGGCTGCCACAAAGAGGAGGGAGTCAATTTATTTTCCAAAGCACCTAAAGGCAGGACAAAAAACAATGGATGGAAACTAATCAAGGAGAGAAGCAACCTGGAATTGAGGAGAAACGTCCTAACAGTGAGAACAGATAACCAGTGGAACAGCTTGCCTTCAGAAGTTGTGGGTGCTCCATCACTGGAGGTTTTTAAGAAGAGACTGGGCAGTCACTTGTCTGAAATCCATTTTATTAGAGATGTCATATTGAGACATCTGGGAAAACCTGAATCTGAAAGTTTCCAGGTTTTCCCCACCCAAAGGAAAGTCCACGTCCCTGCCCAGCATCCACATGTCCATCACATGGCCCAACCAAATCACCATTCCAACAGGAGATGTCTCCCAGTGCCAGCCCTCCAGGTGCAGGGCAAGCTGTCCTTGACTCTCTGAGAAAGGAATGTTATTATGACTATATATCACCCTTGCTCCATATAGTTCCCCCCTCCCAGTTTCCCACAGTAGTAGAAGTGGCAAGCCTGAAGGCCCAATGCAAAAGATGGCTTCCAGGCCTGACAGGTATAGGATCTCCTGCTTGAGCAGGGAGCTGGACTAGAAGACCTCTAAGGTCCCCTTCCATCTCTATTCTGATTCTGATTCAGTGGAACGGCTTGGCTTTAGAAGTCATGGGTAGACTATCACTGGGGGCTTCTAAAAAGAGATTGGACACCCTTTTGTCTGAAATGTAAAGGGTCCCATGCTTGAGGAATGAAGGACTCTTCTTGTGAAATATTTCTGGACTCTCTCAATTGTATTTATGTCTGATATGCAGTGCAGGTTCCAGACAGGTGAGCTGTATTCCAGAATTGGTCTAACAAATGTTTTGTATGCTCTGGTTAGCAGTGTAATATTGCCAGAGAAGAAGCTACGCAAGATTAGATTAACAACTCTTGGAGCCTTTTTGGCAATGTTGTTACAGTGGGCTCTAGCACTTAGGTTGTTGGATATGAGTACTCCAAGGTCTTTGACAGAGTGAGGGTCATCTACAAGTTCATTTCCTCCAAGTTTCTATTTTGAATTCTGATTCTTTTTGCCAATGTGTAAGACAGAGCATTTGTTGGTTGAGATTTGAAGTTGCCAGTTGTTTGACCATTCTGCTACATGATCAAGGTCTTTTTGAAGGGTAGCAGCATTGTCGGTGGTGTTAAATAGTTTAACATCATCAGCAAAGAGAACGCAGTTGCTTATAATATGATCACAAAGATCGTTTATGTAGAGTATGAAGAGTGTTGGTCCTTGAACACTGCCTTGAGGGACACCACTGTTGACAGGAGCAGGATTTGATAGGGCACTCCCTATTTTAACCACTTGTTAGACAGGAACGCAGTTATCCAATCATGTAGGGGTCCAGAGATGCCATAGGATTTTAGATTTAGATTTATTTCAGAAGTAGTTTGTCGTGTACTACTGAATCAAAGGCTTTACAAAAGTCTATGTAAATTGCATCTATTGTTTTACCCTGATCAAGTTGAGTGGTCCATATGTTTTTTGCAGTGTAAGAGTTGCAGATTACAGGATAATTTTTTCCTGAAACCAAATTGTTTGTTGGAGAGTGTTAGGAAAGTTCCCAAAGCAACTTTCCTAACAGCAGAGAGAGAGAGAGAGAAAAAGCCCCTATGAATACTTTCCAGAAATGATCTCCCAGGATCTTCTGAACCAATGAATCCCTCCATCCTTCAGACGATCATTCTGCTATCCAACCACCACAGTTTTCTCTGCTCTTTCCTCCTCCTTCTTCAAATAGGTCTTTGTTTTCTTTCTGACCAGTATTCCTGGAACTGTACTTGGCTCATCCGTTTTTCATATTGGGACACTTCCTCTTTGCAAACCGCCTGATTCAACTGTCTTATCCTGAGTCACAGGCTCTGTCTTTAGCAACACCAAGAAACCAGAATTGCATCCCGTGGGGCTGAAACCCACAAGTTTCTTTTCGAAGTGCTCCAGATCCTATCTTTGGACGTTCCTTCATTGTCCCCAAAGTCCCATCAATGTCCTAACAGTTGTGCCTCTTCACCTCTCTCCGGGGATGAAATTCAAAAATTTTCCCTACCGGTTCTGTGGGCGTGGCTTGGTGGCGGTGGCAGGGGAAGGATATTGCAAAATCTCCATTCCCACCCCACTCTGGGGCCAGCCAGACCATGGTATTTGCCGGTTCTCCGAACTACTCAAAATTTTCCGCTACCAGTTCACCAGAACCTGTCAGCACCTGCTGGATTTCACCCCTGCCTCTCTCCTATTTACCCTAAAACTGCAAAGCTTTTAACATTGGCTGTCAGTGATACTGAAATCATGTTTAAAAAAAAAAAAAAACTTCTGCAACAACTTCCCTTTACTCTCAGGGATAAATTCTCTGCTTTCATCACCGTTTCCTCCCGCAAGGACAGTGTGGAAGTGATGTCACAATTGTAGGAAATGCAGCAACGATTCTCAAATGCTTCCAGCTTTGCTAAAGAAAGGAGTTCTTTTTCTTTTGGGTTGTGCATCAGTTCCTATATTAGGAGAAGATGAACAAGTACGCTAGGATTGGAAACACTTTCTCATTTAAGATTTCCTCCAATTTACATTATCTTTTTGGAAACACATCACATTCCTTAATGTTCTAATGCAGTGGTGGGATTCAATTTTTTTTCTACCGGTTCTGTGGGCGTGGCTTGGTGGGCGTGGCCATGGCTTGGTGGGCGTGGATTGGTGGGTGTGGCAGGGGTAGGATACTGTAAAATCTCCATTCCCACCCCACTCCAGGGAAAGGTTACTGCAAAATCTCCATTTCCTCCCGATCAGCTGGGACTCGGGAGGCAGAGAATAGATGGGGGCGGGGCCAGTCAGAGGTGGTATTTACCGGTTCTCCGAACTACTCAAAATTTCCACTACCGGTTCTCCAGAACTGGTCAGAACCTGCTGAAACCCACCTCTGTTCTAATGGGTTTTCCTTCACAATTCAGCAGGCAAGTACTGTCATTGTTGAGGTCACCTTCCCAAGACACTAAGGTGTTGCTCTCAGGATGAAAGAATTAAAAAGTATCAATAAAGAAGAATTATTTGTAGTAAAGGTTTGAAATGAGGGGTCCTTGGTGCTTCTGAGCGTGGTTGTTTTCTTGCAGGCATTTCATTACCCAACTAGGTAACATTATCAGTACTGGAGCAGCACTTCACCAGCACTGATGATGTTACCTAGTTGGGTAATGAAATGTCTGTAAGGAAACAGTCAAGTTCAGGGATTAAAAAGTCCAAGCTCATGATAAAACGACTCAGCTAGAATTCTTGATGAATTTTAACATCATTTCCCATGGAAGAAACTGAGATCAGGATTTGTCATTATGCTATACCATATATCTTAATTAGTTCACCAATCTTACTTTATCATTCACTAAGTGCTTTGGGAAACGTCAAAGGGATCCAATGTTAAGTAACATGAAATATACATTTTATGATCTAAACATGAAATTAATTACCGTATTTTTCAGAGTATAAGATGCACCTTTTTCCTCCCTAAAAGTGGCTGAAAATTTGGGTGCGTCTTATATTTTGAATGTAGCTTTTTTTCCCAGCCCTAACTAGATGCTAACAGATCTTCCCAGCTCTTACCTTGCAGGCTTTTTCATTGTTACTCTCTCCAAAGAATGTTTTTCCAGCCCTAAGTCTTTGCAGGGTTTTTTTCATTGCTCTACTTGCTCCGAATAAGTTTTTTTCTAGCCCTAACCAGGTGCTAACGATCTTCCCAGCTCTTACCGGTTTGCAGGCTCTTTCATTGTTACTCTCTCAGAAGAAGTTTTTTTAAGTCCTAACCAGGGGATAAAATAATGTGCTGAAGCTGACCAGACTAAGGATGTTAGCCAGATGAATACCTATTAGGCAGATTGTTTTCCCCTATTTTCCTCCCCCAAAACTAAGGTGCGTCTTATACTCCGGTGCGTCTTATACTCCGAAAAATACGGTAATCAGACAATATCATTTTTGTATTTGCTGGATTCATCAAAGAATTCTGGAAGGAGTGACACCTAAGATGGCCTTTTATTTTAGGTACCCTTTGGATCTTAAAAATCTTTCTAAAAATTATTTTGCTCGACACTTCTACAATAAAGCATCTTGTCTACAATAAAGCATCTTGGTTAGTTAACGTTTGTATCTTAATTCCCAAGACAAGGTTGACACATCATTTCAAATCATGCTTCATTTAATCATAATTCATTGAGTGAGCTGGGTGAATTCAGATAAAGGTCTAAACTATAGTTTCCAAATAAATGTTGATGGTACTCAGTTGTACTTCTTAATCCTGAGCAGAACTGGAGATGACATTGAGATGATGCTATCTCTCTATGCCTGGAGGCTGTGAGGGTCTGAATGAGGAAAAACAGGCTTGGCCAAAATACCATCACAGATTGGATGGCTTCTCAAAAGCAGTCATAGAGAAGAGCAGAGAAGAGCAACAAATATGATTAGGGGGGATTGAAGGCTAAAACATATAAAGAATGGTTGCTGGAATTGGGCATGTCTAATTTAATGAAAAGAAGGACTAGGGGAGACATGATAGCAGTCTTCCAGTATTTGAGGGGCTGCCACAAAGAAGAGGGGGGTCAACCTATTCTCCAAAGCAGCTGAAGCAGTGGTGAAATCCAATGTTTTTTTACTACTGGTTCTTGGGCGTGGCTTGGTGGGCGTGGTGTGGCTTGGTGGGCGTGGCAGGGGAAGGATACTGCAAGATCCCCATTCCCTCCCCACTCCTAGGGGAAGGATATAGCAAAATCTCCATTCCCTCCCCACTCCAGGGGAAGGATACTGCAAAATCCCATTCCCTCCCCACTCCTGGGGGAAGGATATGGCAAAATCTCCATTCCCACCCCACTCCAGGGGAAGGATACTGCAAAATCCCCATTCCTTCCCCACTCCTGGGGGTAGGATATCGCAAAATCTCCATTCCCACCCCGCTCTGGGGCCAGCCAGAGGTGGTATTTGCCGGTTCTCCGAACTATTCAAAATTTCCACTACCGGTTCTCCAGAACCTGTCAGAACCTGCTGAATTTCACCCCTGACCTGAAGGCAGGACAAGAAGCAATGGGTGGAAACTAATCAAAGAGAGAAGCAACTTAGAACGAAGGAGAAATTTCCTGACAGTTAGAACAATTAATCAGTGGAACAACCTGCTTCCAGAAGTTGTGAATGCTCCAACACTGGAAGTTTTAAAGAGGAGATTGGATAACCATTCGGCAGCCATAGAAATTGAACAAAAAACATTATCATTGGTTGGGAGAAAGGAAAACCAAGATTGAAAACTGAAATGGTGGAGATGAAAGAAAAAAAAACTAAAAAAACTCACTTTTTGTAATTTAAGACAAACAATGAGATGTAAATCACCGGAATGTAAATATGTATACTAGATCAAGATCCGTCATGTACTTGTTTATTTTATGTTTACTGTATGTTTTGCCTTTTTGTTCTTTTATCTGTTCTTATAAATAAAAAACTTTTTTTAAAAAAAAGTCAGGTAATGTGTTCCAGGCATTGACCACTCTGTTGTTGAAGTCGAATTTTTTGCAATCAAGTTTGGAGCGGTTTACATTAAGTTTGTATCTATTGTGAGCTCGTGTATTGTTGCGGTTGAAGCTGAAGTAGTCATTAACAAGTTAATGACTTAACAATAATAAGGTTAATGACTTAATAATGCTTAAATACACCGATAGGGTCACAAATCTCACAAATGCAATTCTGGACAGCTAACAAAAATTAAAGCTGTAAACCCAACGGAGGGAGACGTCACATGATTTCAGACTCTAAATCAGTGGTTCCCAAACTTTTTCAGTCCCCCACCCCCTTGGTGCTACAAACTCATCCTCACCGCCCCCCAACCCGCCCCCTCAGGTGGGCATGGCTTAGTGGTCAGGTGACCGGGTGGGTGTGGCCAACTTGTAAAGTGTGGTGAAACTCACTTAACAACGCTCTTGCTTAGCAACCAAAATGTTAGGCTCAATTGTGGTCATAATTCTTTCTTTCTTTGTTTGTTTCTTTCTTCTCTACCTTCCCCCTTCTTTCTTTCTTTTTCTTTCTGTCTTTCTTCCTACCATCTTTCTTTTTTTCTTTCTTTTCTTTCTTTCTTTCTATCTGTCTTCCTTCCTACCTACCATCTTTTCTTTCTTTCTTTCTTTCTTTCTTTCTTTCTTTCTTTCTTTCTTTCTTTCTTTCTTTCTTTCTTTCTTTCTGTCTGTCTGTCTGTCTGTCTGTCTGTCTGTCTGTCTGTCTGTCTTCCTTCCTTCCTACCATCTTTCTGTAGGTTAGAAACCTACCGCCCCCCCGGCCCCTCTCACCGCCCCCCTGTCGCCAACCTTGCCTCTCACCGCCCCCCTAACGGTTCCCACCGCCCCCCAGGGGGCAGTACCGCCCACTTTGGGAACCACTGCTCTAAATCAAGTTTGTATGGCTTGTTTGGAAGTGAAGTATCTGGTTTTTAACTGTCCCATGAATTCAGTGGAGTTTCCTCGAACTGGTCTAAGAATTCCTTCCTTCCCCTTCTCTTCCTTCCCCTCCCTTCCCCTCCACTCCCCTCCCCTCTCTTTTTTTTCTAGCTATCTCTCTCCATGAAATGTCTGTTTATTTCCTGCTTTTATTTATTCGGTTTTCTTTCCGTATGAATACTATTGGAGTCTCAAGGTCTAATGAGATATGACTTATCTTCTTGCAAAACACTATTAACTGCAGTTTCAACTTCCTGCTTGAGAACCAGTTACAGTACCAGAAGTTACAAAGGTTGGAGAGTCCCATAACTGTCTCTATAGTTACTGCTAACTTCAAGGAAGCAAGATCTGCTATTCTCTTCTAAGCACAAGGTAAGTGGCATGCACAAATCCCATGCCAATCTTTTTAAAGATTATTTTCTGTCAATGTTTAAAAGAATTTGAGAGTTGACTAGAACTCCCTGGAAGGAAATCTACTTACACTGTAACAAAGCTTCCTTTACAAAAATTGTAAAATTGAAGACAAGCCTGTGATTAATGTTGTTTTTTCTACACTATGTATCATTTTGAGGGCGCAGGCATACAAATCCATACCAAGATAAATATTTGGGTTTCTCAAATATTTTGTGTAAGTTAAAAAAAAAAACTTACATAGATGGGGAAATGTTTTATGTACTGTAACAGCTTAGCTGCAAAAAACTATTTTTTTCTCAAACTAACCAGATGATCAGTGGAGATCAAAGTATGTTTATTCGATCCAAAGTTGTAGCTTTATTTATGTTATGTTATGTTATTTATTTATTTGTCAAACATGTACAGGATAGTAGTTGTTTGTATAAACATAACATAAGTAAAAAGTACCGATAATAGATGACAATAGGACAGTAGGACAGGGACGGTAGACACAGTGGTGCGCTTATGCATGCCCCTTACAGACCTCTTAGGAATGGGGTGAGGTCGACTGTAGACAGTCTAAGGTTAAAGTTTTGGGGGTTTGGGGAAGAAACCACAGAGTCAGGTAGTGCATTCCAGGCATTGATCACTCTGTTGCTGAAGTCGTATTTTCTGCAGTCGAGTTTGGAGCGGTTTACATTAGGTTTGAATCTATTATGTGCTCGTGTATTGTTGCGGTTGAAGCTGAAGTCATCATTGACAGGAAGGACTTTTTGATATATGATTTTATGAACTACATTTAGATCAGATCGGAGGCGGCGTAGTTGTAAATTGTCTAATCCCAATATTTCAAGTCTGGTGGAATAAGGTATTTTATTGCGAGCGGAGGAGTGGAGGACTCTTCTAGTGAAATATTTCTGGACTCTCTCGATTGTATTAATGTCTGTTATGTAGTGCAGGTTTGGATGGGTGGGCATGCCAGGCCTGCCTTTCCAGCCCCTTCGTATAGGTCTTTTTGTTTAAAGATTTAGCCAGTCATTATCAATGGAATAGAATAGAACAAAATGTGTTAGCTTATAACAACAGTTCCAGTTTTATCACCAGGAACCTTTTCCTTCTGGGTAACCTTCCTTCTTTCCATATTTCATTAAATCCTGTTCTCTTATCTTAAAAAGTGAAAGCAGATGTCCCTTTATTTAAACACACATGTCTAAAATCTAGAGCTTATGGGTGTTTTATTTTTCTTACACATGTGTTTTCTATAGATATGTCTTCTTTTACACGGGTACGCTATAAGATCTCTCCAATGGAGAAGTCAGCTTTTACATGGTGAAAATGCTGCCTGTACTTTGAGATTTTCCTTTACCTTAATTAATGACAGTAGTGGGCAACTAACTCCAAGGATTTCCATTTTAATTTTCTTCAAAGCCTTGATAGCCAATATTGTTGAACTATAGGTAGCTCGAAGTATATTTGTTTAGTGAGCATTCAGAGTTACAAGGACAGTGGAAAAAAGTGACTTATGATCGTTTTTCACAGTTAGGATTTAATTAAATTTAATTAAATTAAAAGTTCTTATAGGCCGCCCAATCCCATAGATTTTAGATTTATTATTAGAGTTGGAAGGGACCTTGTAGGTCATCTAGTCCAACCCCCTGCTCAAGCAGGAGTTCCCACACCATTTGAGACAGATGGCAGTCCAGTCTCCCCTTGAAGGTCGCAAGTGTTGGGGCTCTCACAACCTCCGCTGGCAAGCTGTTCCACTGGTTGATCGCTCTCACCGTCAGAAAGTTTCTCCTCACTTCCAGGTTGAATCTCTCCTTGGTCAGCTTCCATCCGTTATTCCTTGTTTGGCTTTCTGGTGCCATAGAGAACAGCCTGACCCCCTCCTCTCTGTGGCATCCCCTCAAGTATTGGAACACTGCTATCATGTCACCCCTGGTCCTTCTCTTCGCCAGACTGGCCAAGCTCAGTTCCTGCAACCGCTCTTCGTATGTTTTATTTTCCAGACCCTTTATCATCCTGGTTGCTCTCTTCTGCACTTTCTCTAGGGTTTCAATGTCTTTTTTGTAGTGTGGTGACCAAAACTGGATGCAGTACTCCATATATATATATATATGACTCAGGGCGGCGTACAGCACAGATAAGAACAATACAATATAATAAAAAACAATATAAAAACATTACACAAGTTAAAACAAAACCATTCGTCCATGGGGAAAATCGATCTTTTCCCCCATGATCATGTGATAAAAATTCAGATGCTTGGCAATTGATTCATATTTATGACCGTTGCTGTGTCGCAAGATCATGCTCTCCTCTTTTGTGACCTTCTGACAAGCAAAGTCAATGGGGAAGCCAGGTTCACTTAACAACCATGTTTTTAATGTAAATACTGCAGTGATTCAGGTAATTAAGGATCAGACAGAAGCCAGAGAACTGAAGATCATATAGCAACATTAGTCACTCAAGTCTTCCTAACATCTGCTCTCTTCTAAAACGTTCTTCATAATATCCCTCTTCTTCCTCTTCTGTCTTCAGCGGCACTGCTCATTTAAGAAACATGGCAAGAAAAGTCGTAAAATGAGGCAAAACTCATTTAACAAAAATCCTCACTTAGGAACATAAATTTTGGGCTCAATTGTGGTCGTAAGTCAAGGGCAACCTGTACTTATTATTCTCTGTTTCTTTGTGTTGGCTTTCTGTTCTTTTAAGATAACTTAATTTTCCTAGACTTTCACATAACACAACCAGAACTTCTTGAAACCGTTCTGTCCCGATCAATTCTGCTCTTGGTTGTTTCTAATTTTCTTTTCCCATCTTTAAATCCCCCCCCCATCCATTTATGGCTGGACATTCCAAATCCTTTTTCTGTTTCAACTTTCCACCTCTGCATCTTCATTAACCATTTGCTTTCTACAGCCTTCTAGCCAATCAGGACTGAGTCTGGAAAAAGTATAAATAGTGGCTCTAGGGCCTAGTTCCCACTCTTTTGACTCAGTCCGAGCCAAGGACTAGTGCCTCTCATCGATTCAAAAGACCAACTAATATTTTCTATAGTTCCTCCCTAGTTCCCCCTCTTTTGACTCAGTCCGAGCCAAGGACTAGTGCTTCTCATCGATTCAAAAGACCAACTAATATTTTCTATCTACTAATAACATCTGGAAATAAATGTGAGTGTCCCTGACCGAGCCCCCCAAGTGCCATAACATCTGCATTGGGAGAAGGCAGCCAGGCCTCTGGCCGGCTGCTGTTCGCCCCTCCAGCCGAAGGCCCAATATCATAGAAAAGGCCATGTTGGACCTCTCTGGAGGACTTCTGGGCCCTCTGCGGATTCATAATGGTTATTTCTTTTGTAGGAAATTAGCATCCACCCCTCTCCTAGAAAAATAAACTATCCTAGGAAATATTAAAAAGGCAGAATATTGTATAGAATATCCCTGGAAACATGTTTTTAGACAGAAAAAGACTCACTCTTAGTAGCCCCCACCTTTGTCAATGTGCCATCAGGGAATGGCCTAGCTCACTCATCCCCCCCACCTTTGTTAATAGCCTGGACCAGTCTATTCTACGAGGGTGAGTCAAAAAGTAATTCCATTTTCTTTAGGACAGGTATAATTACCAACACAGGAACATGTAGCATACATCAAAATGAAGCTGGTCCTCTGTGGATCACATCCCTACTTCTCAACATAGTCACCGTTTCTCTCAATAGCAATGTTCCATCTTCGAATGAGAGCATGTATCCCTGCCTCATAAAATTTTGTTGACTGTTCTTTGAGCCACTTCTTCACTGCAGTTTTCACTTCCTCGTCACTGGAATAATAATCCTCCATACTCACCAGATTTAGCACCTTCAGACTATAATATCTTCGGCCCCATGAAAGAGGGTTTGAGAGGCAAACATTATTCCAGTGACGAGGAAGTGAAAACTGCAGTGAAGAAGTGGCTCAAAGAACAGTCAACAAAATTTTACAAGGCAGGGATACATGCTCTCATTCGAAGGTGGAACATTGTTATTGAGAGAAACGGTGACTATGTTGAGAAGTAGGGATGTGATCCACAGAGGACCAGCTTCATTTTGATGTATGCTACATGTTCCTGTGTTGGTAATTGTCCTAAAGAAAATGGCATTACGTTTTGACTCACTCTTGTACATAACAAAGATCTATTATTATTATTTTTATTTAGGATTCTTATATGCCGCCTCTACCTCCTTCCGACAGATCCATATTAGGAATTGCCCAAAGCCTTTTCAATTACACCATCACCCAGCAAGGGTCAACCAAACTTGAACTCAAAAACACAGCCTACAGAGTTGTCCCTGCATGGCCCCTGGGAGTCTGACCACCAATCAGAGTGCATTTCTTATACAGGAACAGGAAACTCTGAGGTGGGGCCCAACAGAGGTTATAAAAACTCAGGGACTCTCAGCAACTGCCTTTTTCTCTTCACCCAACATCTGGAAGCATGTGATCCACCCTTTCTGTTCAAGAACTCATGCCATGTGCTCCTGTCCACCATTAAACCTTCTTTCCAAGCAACTTCCATGAATCCAGTGTCTTTTTCCCCACTTGGAACTGAACCCAGAAGGATATTCCTTACAACACTTTCCTGCTGAAAAAAAAAAGACCCACATGATTATCTTATGGTAGTAATGACTAGATTTTCCTTCTTGTCCATTAGTTGCTTGTCACCACTTCCTATTCTGCACTTTCCTTTTCTGATCAAGGTTTCAATCTACAGTTATCCTCGGCTCACGGCCACAATCGGGACCAGAATTTCCATTGTTAAGTAAGGCAGTTGTTAAGTGCATCATGATGAATTTTATGACTTTTTCTTTGCCTTGGATGTTGAATGAATCACTGCACTTGTTAAGTGCACCACATGGTTGTTAAATGAATCCATTGACTTTGCTTGTCAGAAGCCAGCTCGGAAAGTCATGGATGGTGATCACATGATCCCGAGATGCTGCAACTGTCAAAAATACATGTTGCCGGGTGCCCAAATTTTGATCATGTGACCATGGGGATTCTGTAAAGATCGCAAGTGTGAGGACTGGTCATAAGTCACTTTTTTCTGTGCTGCTGTAATTTTGAACAGTCATTAAACAAATCGTTACAAATTGAGGTCTATCTGTACAGGGTGGATTTCAGCTTTTCTAGGCTCATTCTATATTGTCTAATGTTTTTAGCCAACATAGGAAACTGGAAATCAAAAACCTGGATTTCCACTCGGGATATAAATCTTTTTATCCTGTGACACAGGGAGTCCTCCACTTACAACCACAATGGAGCCCAGAATTTCTGTCGCTAAGTGAAACGTTTGTTAAGGGCAGGGGTGGGTTCCAGTTACCTTTGCTACCGGTGCGCATCGCGTCCCCTTGTGCAATTTTACTTCCGTGCATGCTCAGAAGGACATTTCAGCCTGAAACACAGCTGAGGAGCTGCTCAGCTGTGCTTCGGATGAAGAAATAAAGGTCGATATTAATCCGGGGGCAGGCAGGTGGGCTTTTTTCAAAGCAGAGGATGAGGAGAAGCCATCCAAACATGAAAATATTGCCGAAAATTCCAAAAAAAAGATGGCGGCGCCCACGGACCAGCACAGACAGGATTATGTCACCAGCGGGCTGCTACCGGTGCGCACATACTGGTCCGCACCGGTAGGAACCCACCCCTGGTTAAGGGAGTTTTGCCCCATTGTATGACTTTTCTTGCCACCGTTGTTAAGTGAATCACTACATTTGGTAAATTAGTAACACAGTTGTTAAGCGAATTGGGCTTTCCCATTGATTTTGCTTGTCAGAAAGTCGCAAAAGGGGATCACCTGACCCCGGGACTCTGCAACCATCATAAATATGGATCAGTTGCCAAACATCTAAATTTGATCATGTGACCATGGGGATGCTGCAATGGTCATAAGTGTAAAAAGCAGTAATAAATCCCTTTTTCCAGTGCTGTTGTAACTTTGATTGGCACTAAACGAACTGTTGTAAGTCAACTACCTATATAACTCTTCATCCTTCCTTATTTTTTTTTAAACAAAAAAAATCAATTTTTTTAAAAAGAAAAACCAATTGTGTTTATCAGCAAAGGGGAAAAAATATTGAAGATCCATATTAAAGCAGTCCCTTTATGAGGAAAAAAAAAGATTCATCCTTTTGCAAAGTTCTGAGTTTCCAAAATCTCTTCATGAAGGAAGATAATAAAAAAATTCCCCAGGATGACTGGATAGGAGAGGAAGGAACTGAGTTGCTGGCTGGGGAATTCTGGAAGTTGAAGTCGACCCATCTTAAATTTACCAAAGTTCAGAAACATTGTTCTATGATGTGCTATAGAAATTTGCAACCATTAGCTCTTACTAGGTAAGGAAGTCATGGAAGATTTCATCCATCTTTCTCAAAAGCTATTACTCTTATTACTTATTACTTATTATTCATTGCAAGTGATGGACCAATATATTGTTGTGGCCCGCCAGCAGCCCGTGCAGCTGATAGCAGATCCTGTTCGAAAAGAAACCGACTTGGTGTTGCGCCAGCAGCCCGTGCAGCTGGCACCCGAGTCGGACAGTGAGGAGGCTGGCGAGGATTCGGTGCCAGAGGCTGAGGTTCAGCTAGGGCCTTCGGAACCTCCAGCACCTCATAGCAGTGATGAGGGAGAAGAGGCTTCTCCTCTTCTGAATGCAAGGGCTCGCAGAGCTGCTAAGAGACATGAATGGTTACTCCAGAGGAGGTCTCCTCGGGAGTAAGACTTGGGGCTAAATGGCACTCCCCTAGTCTACTTAAGGACATCAGAGGCAGATGAAAAGCTGCAGGAAACAACGTTTGGAAATCCACTGGTCATAGTGTGTGTGCTCCATGTCTGAAAAACGTCTGCTTTGTTTTCCCTGCTTCGGCTTGGTTATCAAGGACTACCTCTAAGCATTTTGCTAACTCTCTGAAGCTCCATAAGATATCAAGACCTAATTGCTCTTCTTTGCTTTAAGACTCTTTGAACTGATACCAGCTGTTAATGAAGATTAATTAGCAGCTGGTTGCTTGCAAGAAAAGACTGCTTGTAGATTGGCGTGTGCATATTCACTGCTAAGACGTTTATTAGTAGTGGTTATTGGATTAAATAAGTTCGTACAAACTGGGTGTTGTTCTTAGCTGGGGCAGAACATAGATTCCCTGTCAAAAAAAATTTCCCCAGCTTTCCTGCCCAAACCATAAAGCCAGTTTAAAGTGGATTCACCTCATTTTTTAATGAATTTTAAATTAGGATCTAACCAGGATCAGTGCTGAGCAGAAAAATTCTGCAATATGTCTACCGTGCCTAAAATGTGTTTGATTTTGAATTGTTTCATTGAAGAGAGTTTTGTAGGAATGTTCACAGTTGAGTGCCATATTTTGGCAACTGGGCGTTCATAGGTTGGACAAGGGGTATATAAATAATTTGTGTTTCACTGTCCGGAAATCTCTGCCACTGCAAACAAACTCTTTGATGCCCAATATTATTCCTGAAAAAGTTTAGGAGTCGAGTTTAGAAGACTTATAGAGTTCTTTCCCCCCAGAAAGATTACTACAGCTTTTATTAAAGGAAGACCCATCCTTGATAAATTGGAAATATTCAATTAAATTAGATAATCACCTGATTTCTCTTCCTGCCAACACCCAGAGGCTATTTTGCAAGGTGGAAAACTGTCACTTTTATGGCAGTCCATATACTTTATTCCTTTCGGTTTGCAAGTTATCAAAGAAATTAACTTTTAGCAAAGATAAAGAGGTCGAGCACTAGAAGTTCAATAACTTATGATTTATTTCAAGCAATAAAGTAATTACTCTATTGTGAACTAGGGCAGGGAAGGAACTTCCTTCATTAAGGTTGCTAAGTTTTCAGCATTTTGAATACTTTCAAGGTTATCATTTTCCCATGTGAAATAGCCATATCTGCTTTGAAAACTTGTATGGACTATGTTCTGATTTGCTGACTATATTTTTAGTCTAATAAATTGCCCAAGGTCACAATTATTATTTACTTAACTAAGATACTGGAGGGCTGGAGAAACGGAAGAGAAGTGGCATAATATACAGGTAGCCCTTGACTTACAAACACAATTGGGACCAGTTGTTCCATTGCTAATCAAGGCAGTTGTTAAGTGAGTCATACCCAATTTTATGACCTTTTTTTGGCAAGGTTATTAAGTGAATCAATGCAGTTGTTAAGGAAATCATGCAGTCGTTAAGCAAATCTGTCTTTTCCCATTGACTTTGGGTGTCAGACACCTGCTGGGTAGGTAGCAAATCTATTTGTTTGTTTGTTTGTTTGTTTGTTTGTTTGTTTGTTTGTTTGTTTGTTTGTTTGTTCGTTTGTTCATTTGTTCGTTCATTCGTTCATTCATTCATTCATTCATTCATTCATTCATTCATTCATTCATTCATTCATTTATTTATTTATTTATTTATTTATTTATTTATTTATTTATTTATTTATTTATCATTCTTGTATGCCGCCCAACTCCCGAGGGACTGATGACGATCATGTAATTCTGGGACACAGTTGGTCCTACATACATGCTGGATGCCAAGTACCCAACTTTTGATCCGGTGTTTGCAGGGTTGTTGCAATAGTCATAAGTGCGAGGAATAGGCATATCACTTTTCCCACTGCCAGTATAACTTTGAACAGTCACTAAACAAATGGCTGTAAGTTGAGGACTATCTGTATGTGTCTAATCTGCAGTGGTTTCAGGGCAATAATCTTCATAAGATTTAGTGGTCCAGGACAAATTCTCATCTCATCTATTTCTCTCATTTGTCAAATCAGTTTGGTTGGGGGGGGGACTCATACTCAACTGCAGTGTGAGGAAATGCCAAAAGGTCAATGTGTGGCCCTCTAGAGAAATTTGCCTGTCCAGTTTCAGAGTAAGGATGCCATGCGAAAGATTGAAGTGACACTTGCTGGGTGTCAGGCTTGTTCCAACTTGGTTCTTAGGAAAGAAAGACCCTCGACTCCATGGTTGAAGTGAGAGGTTCAGTTTTACTAAGTTCAAGCGGTTACAGCAGAAGCAAAGCTGGATCTGAATATTCCCGTGCAAAGTCTCATCCCTGGCCCCCTCCCCTTGACCAGCCACTAGTGTCCAATCACATTCATTTTAAATGTTTTGGGAATGGCTTTGAGCTTTGGGAAACAGCCTCTTCAATGTAGTTTCACATTCCGCTCTGTCTCTGGTTAGCCAGTTTGTTTCAGTTTGATACCTCTGGTTCCTGTCACTCTGTCATTTCCTCCCTTCCTCCCATTGCCAATTCCCCCTTCCCCATCCCACCCTCCTGCATTTTATGACAGAATGCCAGCAAAGCAAGATATGCTGAAGATAGCAGGTCTGACCCTGGGTTTTGGCCAGGGGTGAAATTCTAACAGGTTCTGGAGAACCGGTATTGGAACTTTTGAGTAGTTTGGAGAACCAGCAAATACCACCTCTGTCTGGCCCCAGAGTGGGGAGGGAATGGGGATTTTGCAATATCCTTCCCCTGTCACAGCCACCAAGCCACACCCACAAAACGGGTAGTAAAAAAAATTTGGATTTCACCACTGCTTTTGGCTAAGGAAAAAAAACCACTTCCTGGATTTACTGTAGCTGTTCGCTGGGAGATAATAGGCAATGTTTTCATTATTGGGCAGCTCTGTTTTTTTAATCTCCTTTAGTAAACTGGGTGTCTTCCAATTGGAAAGGAATGTGACAAGCAAATGAACTAAAAATAAAACACAATGAAACTTGGAACATTAAATAGAATTGTAGAGTAAGGGAATAAAGGTATAACAAGGCCAGTCATTACATGAACCATTCAGAAATCTTTTTGGCAAGTTCATGCAGAGTTCAAGAAATCTGGCCAGAGGGAAAACCAGGTCTTCAGGGCCCTGCAGAAGGTCAGTAGGGTCAGGACATCTGCATCTTGCAAAAAATAATGTCCCATGGGGTAGACTTTGAGACAGAGAAAGCACATTTCCTGGGTTCCACAGGAATGTTCATAGAAGGGACCCGAGCCTGTTCACCTTTCCAGATCTCATGGGACAAGCAGAGACAATTGGAGACAGGTAGCCCCATAGATAACTCTGCCTTGGGCCATGAAGAGCTTAGTAATAACCAATAATTTAAATGGTTTTCAAGGGTGACCTCATGTAAAGTACACTGGAATGGTCCAAAGAGAAGATGACCAGGGTATGAGTAACTTGAGAATGATCCTTTGATCTGGCACACATTTTCCACACAAGGAAGAAGATCTGTGTAAAAGTTCTCCTGACCAGGGTTGCCACCTACTCTTCTATCAGGAATGGAGAACATAAGACAATCCCTAAACTATTTGCCGTGGTGGCGCAGTGGTTAGACTGCAGTACTGCAGGCTAATTCTGCTGACTGCCAGCTGACTGCAATTTGGCAGTACGATTCTTACCAGTTCAAGGTTGTCTCAGCCTTCCATCCTTCCGAGGTCGGTAAAATGAGAAGCCAGATTGTTGGGGGCAAGAGGCTGACTTTGTAAACAGCTTAGAGAGGGCTGCAAAGCACTGTGAAGCGGTATATAAGTCTAAGAGCTATTGCTATTGCTATATGCCTGTTCTACTCTGGAGAAGGGGAAGGGATTCTTTAATCTAGAATTAAAGAAAGAGGTTTTTAACGCTGCAAAGATTAGACACCCCTGCTCCACCCATACTAAAGAAAACTTTCTTCCTACAAATCATAAGGTTGATTCCTGATGAAATCTGAGCGTATCTATTCATTTCTCTTTATACATCCTTTAACAAACCTTAGTTTATCCCTTGTTTGCATTTATTTCAAGTTTTCTGGCAGTGACTTCATTACAAAGCCACTAACTTTTCCACGGTGGCTGAGCTTCTCGCTGTCAAAGTGACCCTGGGTGGTTTACAAAATGATAAAAAGATAAGAAATAAGGCCACTGAAATTAAAAGAGATTACATAGAGACTGAAAACCATGAGGATGGCCGACACCATGGTGGTGGGGTCTTCTCTCTATCCCATGGGCCACCCCCAACATAGAACAGCCTCATCAGGGCCCCATGCTCTTCCAGAAGGCCAAAGGCATGGGTGCAGGGTAGACCCCACCTTCACCTTATAACATGCTTTGCACACTAGAAACCAGCGGTGGGTTGCTCCCGGTTCGGCCTGGTTTGGTGAACTGGTAGCGGCAGCAGCGGCGGAATGCTCTGCCTACCTGCCCGGGACGCATCTGCGCATGCGCAGAAGTGTTGCATGCACACGCACACGTGAACCGCTGGCAATGGGATTTAGAACCCACTACTGCTAGAAACCCATAGAAAGGAGAGATAAATGGTACACTCTGAACTTGGTGGGGGGTTTTTTTTTTGCAGACATTTCATTACCAAACTAGGTAACGTCATCAATGCACTAGTTGGTAATGAAATGTCTGCAAGGAAACCACCAAGCTCAGAAGACACCAAGGAGCCCATAACCCTGAGCTACAAATATTCTCTTCTGTCAATAAATGGTACATTTTATCTAATCTCCACTCCACTTCAATTTTGCTTTAATATCTCCAGATTATTTCTACCAACGTTTAAATTGTAGTGCAAACTTTCCTTGGAAGTATCAGCAATAAAAAGATGTGTCCTTTGTGTGCAATAGGTCGGTGGTCACTGCTGCAGAAATTAATGTTGTTTCAAGATATCTCCTTTCCTAGACATGGAGTTATTCTATACCTATCATCTAAGTGGGGTCTAGTAATTGGGGAAAATTGAAACCCCAGCCATTGTAGTTTATTGATATACCCGTATCAGGTATATACATGCCATTTGCCACTTATTTTGTTTAAAAAATGAAGCAAGGATCACCCTACTAAATCTTGCATCTTGTTCTTCTGGTTGTGATGGTTTCGTATTTATTTAGGTGGGGCTTTATTCTTGATTTTGTAAATAGTGCTGAAATTTGCTATCGGGTGGCTTCCAAAGAATTTAAATAAAACAAATACTAAATTAAGGTGATTTATAGAATAAAGCACATTGTATTTGTTACATTTCTAGCCAACTGGTTCTTAGCAGCTGGTTTCCATGCCCACAATGGAGATATTCTTGGGCTGTATCCAGGTTTCTTGACCTTTAAGCTGTTCAGACTCCAATTCCCAGAATCCTTTGGTCAGCATGCTGACTAGAAAATTCTGAGAGCTGATATCCACTCAGGTGAAAGTTGAGAAACACAGGGATAGATTAATATAATCATAATATGGTTTAAACCCAACACATTCCTCAAACAGGTATAGCCACCACTTCTGGTAACAAATCATCTTTAGATCTTCTCAAAAGGGTCTACATGAATATGAAGTGGATTCCTTGGATTCAGCTAACTCAAGGGTCTCCAAACGTGGCAACTTTAAGACTTGTGGACTTCAATTCTCAGAATTCCTCAACCTGGCTGGGGAATTCTGGGAGTTGAAGTCCACAAGTCTTAAAGTTGCCAAATTTGGAGGCCCTTGAGCTAGCTAGCACATTAGGATATTGGTTGGAATTGTTTATTTAACTTTAAAATATCATGTTCTTTCTCTTCTTCTGAATTAGGAGCCCTCAAGATGAATCCTCACGTGGTTATGAGCCAGCCACAGATGGTAGTGACCCAACATCAAAGCCCTGAATGGCAAACTGGCTTACTCGATTGTTTCAGTGACTGCGGAGTGTGTGAGTAACTATGTATATATCTCAGGGTGGAGATCAGTGGTGGGTTCCTGCCGGAGCTGTCCAGTGCATAGCTATGGTAGGGAGTGGCCGATTGCGCAATTTGCGCGCGACCACTCCGGAGCCCTCTCCGCCGGTCCGTCGCGCACGTCGCCATCTTTTTTTGAGAATTTTTGGGCGATTTTGCTTCTGCGCATGCGTGGAAGCAAAATCTTGCTGAAATCTCACGGGGGGACGCGCGCGCATGAGATTTCGGCATGATTTTGCTTCTGTGCATGAGCAGAAGCAAAATCGCGCCAAAATCTCATGCGCACACATGTCCCCTCATGAGATTTCAGCGAGATTTTGCTTCCTTGCATGCACAGAAGCAAAATCATGCAAGGGGGCGCTGGAATTCTTGAGTAAATCTTGGACCAAATACTTCTCCAAACCGGAAGATTGTTATAGTGGAAATTCATTTTCATTGATATTGTGGAAATGTTTACTAAAGGTAGGGCTATTGTACTTTGCTTGGGAACAGGAAGGTCAATGTATTCTCTGGAAATAAACACCAATTTAAAAAGTATTGTTAACTGAATTGCTATCATGCTACAAAAGGCAACTTCTGTTTTAACCATATTTGTTCCTACAGGCCTGCTTTCAGTTAGATAAAAAGGGCCTTGAATCAGGTTTGCAAATGACGATTAGCACAACTACCAGTACTTACATCGCCAGGCGCCACAGATACATGTGTGAACATAGGCTCCTTCCAGAAAAAAAAAGTACTTTAAAATGTAATTATTACACGAATCTGCTGTAAAGTTTCTCAATAGATTTCCGTTAGTGTGAAGATGAGTTCCCCTTTCATGCAATTTTGGAAGAATAAGGAAAAATCCATCTCATTCTGCAATTTAATATTGATTTGGCTCCTGTGGACGAAAGATCGGGGGGTGTCAAACTCGCGTCATCATGGTGTCATCACGTGACATATCGCGACTTTCCCCTGCTTTGCTAAAACGGGGGTGGGCGTGGCCAGCGTGTGACGCATCTGGCCCACGTGCTGCAAGTTCGACACCCTTGTAAAAGATAAATAAATAAAACAGCAGACATGAAGTACTGTATTTATAAGATACTAGATATAGCCGCCCACTCACTCTCAGTGACTCTAGGTGGCAATAAAAACCCAATATAAAAAGAATAAAAACAAATCCCTTTATCCCCGTGGTGACAACAAGGAATGAAACAAGCCACTTGATGGGCTCCACCATCCCACTCTGGGTTCCCCAGGCTCATTGGCAAAACCTGATCTTTAGGGCCTTGTGAAAAAGTGTTGAAGTGTCTTATCTCTGCAGGGATGGTGTTCCACAGGGAGGGAGCCACCACGGAGAAGGCACTTCTTCTGGGTCCTGCTAGATGTAACTTCTTAGAAGAGAGGACCCACAACATTCCCTGCCTCCCCATTCTAGTGGGTCCGGTGGATGCAATCGAGATGGTCCTCCAGATAACCTCATCCTTACTAGACTCGACTTTACTCGACTTGATTCTACTCTACTCTACTCTACTCTACTCTACTCTACTCGACTCTACTCTACTCTACTCTACTCGACTCGACTCGACTCGACTCGACTCGACTCGACTCGACTCGACTAGAATAGAATAGAATAGAATAGAATAGAATTTTTATTGGCCAAGTGTGATTGGACACACAAGGAATTTGTCTTCGGTGCATATGCTCTCAGTGTACATAAAAAATATATTCATCAGGAATCGTAAGATACATCACTTAGTGATAGTCATAGGATAATAAATAAGCAATCAAATCATACTAGGAAACTAAATAAAGCAATATAAATCGTAAAGATACAAGCAACAAGGTTATAGTCATAAGTGGGAGGAGATAGAAAATAGGAAGAGTGAGAAGAATAATAGTAATACAGTCTTAGTAAATGGTTTGACAGTGTTGTGGGAATTAGTTGTTTAGCAGAGTGATGGCATACAGGGAAAAACTGTCCTTATGTCTAGTTCAGTAGAGGGTTCTAAAACCCTTTACTATTGGTTCGTGAACACACTTGCGTGTGTGTGTGTGATGCTTCTGCGCATGCACAGAAGCATCCCGAGTGGGTGGGCAGATCTTCCCACCGCCGGCGCTACCGGTTCTTAGAACTAGGCCGAACCGGGAGCAATCCACCACTGATCTAGTTGTTCTGATGTGCAATGCTCTATAATGTCATTTTGGGGGTAGAAGTTGAAACAATTTATGTCCAGGATGTGAGGGGTCTGTAGATGTTCGCAATTTATTTCATAAAGAGCATGTGGTACTCTCAGTGAGAGAAATATCTCTATGGGCTGATCTTACCATGTATCAACTCACCCAGATGGCATTTGCAAAGTTTTCTCCTTTTTTTTCCTAGTCATCTGTGGATTGTTTTGTCCCCTATGTTTGGGATGCCAAGTTGCCGCAGATATGGATGAATGCTGTCTCTGTGGCGGAAGCATGGCCATGAGATCTGTCTATCGGACAAAATACGGCATTCCAGTGAGTAGAGAATCTCTACAGTATTTCCTTCCTGTCAGGGGTGGGTTCTAACTTACCTAGCTGCCGGTTCGCTTCCTCCTGCGCAGTAGCAAAAAAATAGGAAAAAATCCCCCCCAAAAAGCCAAAAACAAGATGGTGACACATGCGCAGTGCCAGAAACTCAACTTCTGCGCATGCGCAGAAGAAAAAAACCTGGAAAATAAATAAAGAAAGAAAATCCAAAAAAAGAGGAAAAAATGCAAAAGAATGCAAAAAAAAAAGATGGCGGCCTCCACGGACTGGCACTGACCGATCCGGTTCTGTGACGTCATTGTGACATCACCAGCGAGTTGCTACCAGTTCAGGTAAACCGGTCTGAACCGGGAGGAACCCACCTCTGTTTCCTGTTTTCATTTAGATCTTGCAAATACCTGGTTTAACCTGGTTGGCTATGGAGATTGTCAATCATCCAAGTCATGGTTGTCCCAAAGGTGCTTTTCCAAGAGGTAACTGGACTTTCTTGGTTTTTTCCTTTGAAAACGTTCCACTTCTCATTCAAGAAGCTTCTTCAGTTTTGAAGAACTGAAGTTTCTTGGATGAGAAGGGATACATTTTTAAAGATTTTTTAAAGAAAAAAATGTTTTTAAAAAACATTTTAATAATTCCCCAAGAAAAGCTAGTTGCCTTTTGAAAAAGCACCTTTGGGATTTTAACCTGGTTCTTGAATTAACCTTTTTCTGAATTTGTACAGTGCATTAAATGGCAAAGGAAGCAGAATTTGGATTTGCACAGACTTTGAGGAGAGAAGCCACAAACAGCAAAGAAATATGTGATTCTACCCATTTTTGTCGTTAGGATTCTATTCTATTTGATTTTTGTAAGGTTTTTTTTCCCTGACTCAGATCTGATTTGCAGGATTTAAATTTTTTAACAAAAGGTTTTTACCAAAACGACATATTGATATTTGGTTAATGTTTCTATAAACTTACACCAAACCAGTTTGTGGACAGAATTTTCCTAACGGAATATGTTTTATATAGTCTTTCTCTAAGTTTATCTCTTTTTTTTCATCAGTGAACTATATTGCCAAATTAGGAAAAAGGTGAATTTCATAATAGTAACTTTTGACCGGTGTGTAGGTGTGAAAATTCAGAAATCAATCAGTCGGCCATGCACATACTGAACAAAAACTGAAAGAATTTTCTTCCTCACCTCTAAAAGATTAAATATCTCTGAATGTAATCAAAGTTGCCTTTTTTTGGGACTACGTGTATTAGTTAATTAATTAATAAACTGGAAGACTCCTTCCAGAATTGTGAAATTCAAGAAGTCTTAGCAGTGATTATCTTGGCTGGGGACTTCTGAAATTTGAAATCCATACATCTAAATGACGAGAAGTTGGAGAAGTGCGTTTTACATTCTGAAATATTTATTCACGCCATATTTGACGCAGTGGTGAAATCCATTTTTTTTTACTGCTGGTTCTGTGGGCGTGGCATGGTGGGCGTGGTGTGGCTTAGTGGGCGTGGCTTGGTGAGCATGGCAGGGGAAGGATACTGCAAAATCACCAATCCCACCCCACTCTGGGGCCAGCCAGACGTGATATTTGCCTGTTCTCTGAACTACTCAAAATTTCCGCTACCGGTTCTCCGGAACCTGTTAGAACCTGCTGGATTTCACCCCTGATTTGACATGTGAACAACCCTCGAGCATTTCATTTGTTTATCATGTGACTCTGTCGTCTACTTGCGAAAGAATCGTTCCGCTCTTAACCCATCTTTTTGCTTAACAGGGATCTCTCGTGGGTGACTTTTTTGCAACAATGTTTTGCACTCTTTGCAGTGTTTGCCAACTCAAGAGAGACATCAATCAACGAAAAGACAGGGGAATCTTCTAAGAAGGTTGGTTTTACTCACTGGACATAACGTGCTGCTAAGCCTCAGGCATGCAATCTGAGAAGCTAAAGAAGAATTGCAATCGGATACAAAAGTGGCACAGGTGCTCTAATGGAATCACAAACTCATAGGATCTAAAAATACAGGTAGTCCTCGACTTACGACAGTTCATTTAGTGACCGTTCAAAGTTTGCTTTGACTCTGTGACACCACAGCATTCATAAATACAGGCCACAATTTTGGTCATGTGACCGTGGGGATGTTGCAAGTCTGAAAAACGGTCATAAATCGCTTTTTTCAGTGCCGTGGTAGCTTTGCACAGTCACTAAATGAATGGCAATGGCCGTTTTTGCCATGGTTGTTAAATGAGACATCACGTGATTATGACTTGCAGCTTCCTGCTGGTTTCCCATTACTTGATGGAAGCCGATGAGGTCACAAAATGATATCATGTGACTGCAGAACACTACAACTCCCATAAGTGTGAACTGATGGCCAAGTGCCCAGATTGTGATGACTTGCCCGCAGGGATATTGCAATGGTCATAAATGTGAGGACTGGTCGTAAGTCCTTTTTTTCAGCACCGTTGCAACTTCAAATAATCCCTAAATAAATAAGTCACAAGTCAAGGACCACTTGTAGTTAGATATGCTTGCCTCCAGAAGTTGTGGATGCTCCAACACTGGACGTTTTTAAGAAGATGTTGGATAACCATTTGTCTGAAGTAGTGTAGGGTTTCCTGCCTAAGCAGGGGGTTGGACTAGAAGACCTCCAAGGTCCCTTCCAATTCTGTTATTATTATTATATATTTGGATAGAGAGTACAATATTTTCAGCAAAACACAGTAAAAAAGGTTTAAAAGGTAGAAAAATCCCCCCCCTGCCCACCCCCACCCCCCAACTAAAAGAATTAGAAATGTTTTGACGTTGTCTGAATTTTCTCTTTTCTGTTTCAGGTTTGGCTGTATTCAGCAGTGCATGTCCTCCCATCTCAAATCCATTTTATGCTCCCCAAATTCCATTTTATGCTTCCCAAATTATCTTTCGTAATCAAACCAAATCGTTCTTTGAAATGATCCCCAATAAATGTGTTCTGTGCAAGATAATACATTGGATACAAAATAATAATAATACAGAGTTTTGAAGAAAAATATTGTGTGTAGTTTTCTTGTTGGAAATTTATTAAGAATTAAAACGAAATCTTATGTCGTTTACTCACCCACAGGTTGGCAGAAATACAAATTCACACACACACACACACACACACACACACACACGTATTGTGTCTATCTGACAGAAAATATGTATACTGCCTCTGTTTCAAGTGAATACAGTTGTTTGACATCAAGGAAATGGGTGGCAAAGTGTAATAGATTTTATATAAAAAGGTAAAGGTTCCCCCGCACATGCGTGCTAGTTGTTTCCGGCTCTAGGGGGCGGTGCTCATTTCCGTTTCAAAGCCGAAGAGCCAGCGCTGTCTGAAGACATCTCCGTGGTCATGTGGCCGGCATGACTCAACACTGCGAAAGCGCACGGAGCGCTGTTACCTTCCTACCAATGTGGTCCCTATTTTTCTATTTGCATTTTTTACGTGCTTTCGAACTGGTAGGTTGGCAGAAGCTGGGACAAGTAACGGGAGCGCACTCCGTTACGCGGCGCTAGGGATTCAAACCGCCGAACTGCTGACCTTCTGATCGACAAGCTCAGCGTCTTAGCCATTGAGCCACCGCGTCCCTAGATTTTCAGAATTGAATGATTCACTTACAAACTAGGTTATCTTTTGTTTTATATAGGGCTTTCAATGTATGCAGCGTTTTATGATATAAAGTACAATAAATGAGCGATTGTCCAAAATGTCAGGAAAACAATTAAAAAAAAGAAATAATAGACAAGGATAACTTTAGAAGAAAAGCTATTTTCAGAGTTTGGAGAAATGTTTAAGGCAGAACATCAGTACATGTACAATGGGTTATATTTAACAAAGCAAAATTTCAAAATGAGCATGACAAATATATGAACACACCCAAACTGCATATTACTACTCCTAATAATAATGTTACTACTGCTAGTTTTATGATAGATATATAGACAGTATGATAACTCCATCACTCCATCCATTACAGAATTATGATATGAGACACCCTTCAAATAGATTGGCAGATAGCATTGATATGCTGTAAAGCTCACACGTTACATATCAAGACACCCACAGACAGGAAGACATCCATGCAACAAACATGTGTACATTTATCAAAAACATATTCTAAACCAGTCCTTCCCAAATGTTTTCATTCATTACCTAAAACTGTTTATCAGATATTCCTTTTTACTTAATGTAGGTAAAACACTTTAAGTCAATGTAAACGTCCCTGTTGTGATTGCGTAATGGATTTGTCTGTCACTACCCAAAGAAAAACCACTTTTATCCAATTCTGGGTAATTTACCCAGGTTTGAGAAGCAAGTTTGACCCTCTAATGGCAATAGCACTTAGACTTATGTACCACTTTACAGTGCTTTGCAGCCCTCTCTAAGCGATTTACAGAGTCAGCCTATTGCCCCCAACAACTTGGGTCCTCACTTTACCCACCTCGGAATGATGGAAGGCTGAGTCAACCTTGAGCCTGGTGAGATTCGAACTGCCAAATTGCAGGCAGCCAGCAGTCAGCAGACGTAGCCTGCAGTACTGCTCTCTAACCACTGCACCACTGTGGCTCATGTAGTAAATGTAAACACCATGTAGTCCTGCATCCCAGTGACAGCTCAAGTATAAACCTGCTGGACATAACAGATATATTTGCCCACAACTCTAAGTAGACATATGATAAGGATTGAAGCTGTGAAGGTCACAAAGAAAGACACTACTTAAACAGAAGGGGAGATATTGTCAAGACTAGGAAACAAGTAACCAGACAGCTGATAACTCAGCGGTATGAGGAAGGACCCAGGATACAAATGTTGGGATTAATACATACAAAGGCCAAGATCCTTAGGTGTCTTTAGGTGGATGATGTCTTGTACAATAGGCATGGGTCCATAAATACCTTTATTCAACCTATTAGTTTAATCTTCTTGTCTGCTTTGTTGTGCAAAGCATAGAACATAGAGTTGGAAGGGACCTTGGAGGTCTTCTAACCCAACCCTCTGCTCGAGCACGAGACCGTTTCAGACAAATGGTTGTCCTGTCTCTTTTTGATGGACCACCCACAATGTCTGAAGGCAAGGTATTCCATTGGCTGATTGCTCTCACCATTAGAAAATTTCTCATTAGTTGTAGGTTGCTTCTCTTCTTGGTTAGTTTCCAACTATTGTTTCTTGTCTTGCCTTTTCTTGAATTAAACAGAGAATCTAATTTTCATACATGTAAAAAACAAAAGTTTCACATCTATGCATACATTGATAATCTGCCTGGAAGGAAGAGGAAGCAATGTAACTTCTCGTTTTCTCCTGATGATCTTATTGCTGATAACGGTTCCCACTCAACGGTTCCTACTCAGTTCCCATTTAGCAATAGGAAAGCACTAATTGTCTCCTTTGTTGTCAGAAAATGGGTGCTGTTGAGTTAAGGGGACCCTCTTATGTATTAATCTTCTAGAGAGGATGGGTTTGAAAGATTGGAGGTGAAGTCTTTGAGATGAAGCTATGATCCAACCAACGGGGGAGAAAAATATGTGTATATGGAAGATTCCAGAACAAGTGTATGCGTATTGAATTATTTGTTTTAAAAGGATGTTGGAATCGAGAGAGATAAATATCTCCAGAATTGTTGGAGCTTACTTAAAATGTAATAGAACCGTTGCTGGAATAGATACCACAGCTCAGAAAAGTTCACCCAAATAAAGGAGGATGCCATCATAGTTAGCAATAATGAATATATTAATAACAGATGCTTCCAAAACTGAAATACAGGTCCAAATGAATAAAATGGATTATAAAAGAACACAATTGTCAAAGTGAGGACAAATAGAAAGCAAACCATTCAAGAGCTCCTGTGATTTCTTGTAAGAAATATCTGAAACATTGATCTTTTCAAAATATATACGTAATATACTCTCTGTCCCTGTCATGCAGTCAGCATGGAGTTTGTGTTGTGGCCTGTCAGCCGCCGGCCCCTCCAACAGCCAAATCGAGGAGGAGGCGGCATGGGAGTCAGGGCCAGCATCAAGGCAACCTGAGAGCTCCGAGGGGGAAGAGGGAATGGAGCTGGCAGAGAGAGAGAGAGAGAGAGACAGAGGCGGAGCCTGGGCCATCCGTCAGCCCTCAGATGGAGAGTCAACAGCTCCCAGGTCTGGAAGTGGCTGATGAGGAACAGGAGGAACAGCTGGGTCCAGTGCCTGACGCACGGATGCGCAGAAGGCAGAGGAAAGGAGAGCAATGGAAATCTATGGGCTGATCCTTGGAATGGAAGAGCCACCACTGCTAGTGAAGACCCACCCTAGCTCTAGGGATAAAAGGCAGGGGGCGGAGATGAATAGCTGTGGCAGACAACTATCCATCTTCCTGTCGGTCCGCCACTGATAGCCTGCACTTCTGAATTCTGTCTGAAAATTATCAGAATTCTTCTTGGAATCTGCAGCACCTTCTGAGTGAGTGTGTGTGTGTGTGTGTGTGTGTGTGTGTGTGTGTGTGTGTGTGTGTGTGTGTCTGCTGCTGGAAGAAAGCGAGTGCACCTTCCAGGACTTCCTTTGCAAGTGTGGGAAGAGAGAGAGAGATACTCCTGGTGTGTTGCGCCAGTTCAGGAGGTAAGGGAGTGAGCCGTCACTTTCCACAGGACTTAGAGACTTCATGGCCTGCTGTGAGAGAGCAGCTGCTGGCGCTCCTAATAAAGGGAACGTTTTGTTAACTACAAAGGGCTTTTCGTGTTTGGGAGCTGGGTCAGAACAGTTTGTGTATTTTTATTGCTGTTGTTCTTTAAAACATATTGAGCTCCATCTGGTGGACAAACACAATTTTTTCATTGTTTGGAAAGTTGGTTTTGGTATTACTGCCTTGTCATGGCGAAAGGGCTTGCATAGCTCAATGAAGCTATGAGCTATGCCCTGCAGGGCCACCCAAGATGGACAGGTCATAGCAGAGAGCTCTGACACAACCAGTGGTGGGTTCCTACCGGTGCGGTCCACTCTATAGCACCGGTAGCGGCCCGCTGGTGACATCACAGTACCGGTGCGGTTGGTTGCCGGTGCCTGGGCGCCACCATTAAAAAAATTTTAAATTTTTTTTAAAAAATTCTTCTGCGCATGCGCTGCCTTCCTACCCCACAGTGAGTCCAAGCAGGGGAGGATAGCTGAGGGAGCACGTGAGATGCTGAAAGAACGGGCGGCAGGAGCTATCTCCATTCCCCTCCCTTCAGCAGTCTGAGAAGCCACGAACGCGCGGTGATGATCCTAGGCATTTTTGCACGTTTGAGGCTTCTCGAGCTGCTGAGGGGAGGGGGAATGGGCAGCAGGACCTATCTCAGTTCCCCTCCCTTCAGCAGTCTGAGAAGCCACGAACGCACAGTGATGATCCCAGGCATTTTCGCACGTTCGAGGCTTCTCGAGCTGCTGAGGGGAGGGGGAACAGGCGGCAGGAGCCTAGGATCATCGAATGGGGAGAAGCATTCAGGCTGGATGGAGCCTCCTAGAAGAACCGCTGCCGCGGTCTTGCTGCTCCCGCTGCGGGGGGCTGTGTTGCGGTCTGCAATGCCCCCCGCTTCTCCGGCCGCTGCCAAGCTCCCGAGGCCCACGCCACCCGGTCACATGGCTGGTAAGCCACACCCACAAAATAAGCCACGCCCACAGTGTGGTAGTAAAAAAATTAGGAACCCGCCCCTGGACACAACGTGATCCACTGGAGAAGGAAATGGCAACCCACTCCAGTATCTTTGCCATGAAAACCCCATGGACAGTACCAAAAGGCAAAAAGATAAGACCCTGGAAGATGAGCCCCTCAGGTTGGAAGGTATCCAATATGCTACTGGGGAAGAGCAGAGGGCTAGTACTAGTAGTGCCAGAAAGAATGTAGCATTTGTGGCCAGCCTATAGAGCCGTGATGGTGAACCTATGACACATGTGCTGGAAGTGGCACGCAGAGCCATCTCTCCGGCCACGTGAGCCATCACCCGTTGCTCTTCCAGGTTCCGGCGTGCTGGCCAGCTGGTCTTCACGCATGTGGGAGAGCCGGAAACCGGAAGAGCAGCCGCCCTATCTGCATGTGCACTCCAGGAATATGATCTTCCGGTTTCCGGCACGCACACGCGCACCGGGCAGCTGGTCTTCATGCGCACATATGCACCAGAAATTGGAAGACCAGGTGGCCGGTGCGCATGCACGCACCGGAAACCAGAAGATCATCTTCCCAGCGCGTGCATGTGCACCGGGCGGCTGCTCTTCCCGTTTCCGGCATGCACACACACATGCACCCCCGTTTCATCACTCAGTGCTGAAAAAGTTCATCAACACTGCTATAGAGTGTTTGTGGTCATCCACTCTGGTTCTTGCTGACAGAAAATGTTACTTCTTGCAGGCAAATGCATGGCTAATCTAGCTGAAGTTAATTCAGAGTTTAGAAAAGTCCTATTATTAATAAAAATTAGGCAAATTTCCACTTGTCCTATATTATACATTCACATCTAAGAGCTGTCTTCCAGACCCAGTTTGGTCTAGTGATTAAGGCACCCAGCAAGAAAGCAGGAGACTGGGAGTTCTAGTTCTACTTTAGGCATGAAAGCTGGCTGGGTGACTGTTAAGATAAGAATTACTCTCATCAGAGGCGAAATGAATCTTTTCCTGAAACTCTGACATTATCAAAATAAACCGCAGTATAAATGCTAAGGTATAAAATATTTATTTTGGTACAAAAATAATAAATCACATCCTGGCTATAAAAAAAGGTGTTGCTTCATACAGAAGCAGAAGACAAAAGGGAAGATCAAAAGAAAGGAATGTACACATGCGTACTAGGAACATATTAATCACGTGCTCAGGAATAAACCATTATATTTGATAGGGATGCATCTCCCTGCATATACATGTAACAGGCAATATAAAATCACTGCCTGACAGTGACTTTGGGCCAATCCAGTATGGGACAACTTGGTGTGGCCAACTCTCACCGTGGCCAACTCTCGCCATGGCCAACTCACTGCAGAACAACTTGCCATGCTCAACTTGTTGAGTTGTGGGAATAACGACAGGAAACCGACTTCAAGGAACACTTCTTTACTAGGCGACTTCTGTGTACAACCAGCAACTTGCAGTCTGACAGCTAGCCCTTTTATAGGGAGCTGTCAGATGCCTCAACCAATAGCGTTTGAGCATTCTCCCGCTCAAACGCTGGACCTGGGTGAAACCATGTATACAGTTTAATACATAACCCAACTCACTGCAGGATAACTCGCTGCAGGACAATTCAACAATTCAATTTGAGTATTTAAAAATAATTTTAAAAATATTTAAATTGTTGTGATTCACATTTCATTTTTTCTTTCTTTTTGCATCCTTTCTTTAATGATTCTGGTCCACCATTTCTTCAATATTAGTGTAGCTGTTGTCCTGCAGTGAGTTGGCCTCAGAGAGTTGGCCATGGCAAGTTGGCCACACTGAGTTGGCCACGCCAAGTTGTCCTAGACCAGGGGTCGGCAACCTTAAACACTCAGAGAGCCATTTGGACCCATTTCCCACAGAAAGAAAACACCAGGAGCCACAAAACTCTTCGCGTGCCTGACTATTTCCTGAGCTGCCACAAAACTAGCATATATAGTTGAATTAAAGGTTCTGTTTTCTTCTGAAACTTTTCTTTTCTTGGATTTATTCATGGTTTGCCTACCTGGGGTCAAAAAGCTTAATAAATTGCGCGTCGGTGGGTGTCGCACATTGGCAGTTGTGATGCATATTTTGAGCGACAGGGAGCCACAGCAGAGGGATGAAAGAGCCACATGTGGCTCCAGAGCCACGGGTTGCTGACCCCTGTCCTAGACCCAAGCCAATCACTAGGAGACAGTGAATTCTAGATTCACCTTAGGCAGAAAATCCAGCTGGGTGGCTTTGGGCCAGGCACTCTCTCCCATCCCATAATCTCAAACTCAGGTGACAAACTGGTCAGTCAATTCCTGTCACAATCAATAGATCGGCACTTAGGTTGATCTGACAAAACAACAACAACAACCCCATAACATCTACTTCTGCGCCTGTGGGACCTCTACTTGGAGAGGGAGGCTTTGCTCACAGTCACTCATGCCCTTGTCACCTCACGGCTAGACTACTGTAAGGCGCTCTACATGGGGCTACCCACAAAGAGCATCCGGAGACTGCAATTGGTACAGAATGCAGCTGGCAAGCTGTAGTGGGTGTACCGAGATACACCCATGTAACACCTATCCTCCGCCAGCTGCATTGGTTGCCAATTAGTCTCCGGTCGCAATTTAAGGTGTTGGTTTTGACATTTAAAGCCCTACATGGCTCAGGGCCAGGTTACCTTCGGGACCACATCCTACCGCATACCTCCCTACGACCGGTTAGGTCCCACAGAGAGGGCCTCCTCCGGGTCCCATCGGCCAAACAATGTCAGTTGGCGGGGCCACGGGGGAGGGCCTTCTCTGTGGGAGCCCCGTCCCTCTGGAACCAACTCCCACCAGAGATCCGGACTATCCCCACCCTGCTGGCCTTCCGTAAAGCCATAAAAACTTGGCTCTTCCGGTAGGCGGGGTGAATAGGAAGATCAGATTCCCCCATGAATGTTGTTTTTATAATGTTTTTAATTATGCTTTTTTAATTTTTAAACTATGATCATTGTTTTCTACTGTACGTTTCTTATCCATGTTGTACGCCGCCCTGAGTCCCACGGGATTGGGCGGCCTATAAGAGCGTCTATTAAATTAAATTAAATTAAAATGCTAGGAAGAATTTTTTTTTTGTAAAGGCCTATCTTCAATGAGCAGAAATCCACTTCAGTATTTTTGATCTCCAGGTACTTTTCTTTAACATAAACATCTAATTACTTTGCTGGGAAATGGCACAGGTTTTCGGTTGCTATGCAGAAATACCTCTGTAATTATCTTTTGATTTGACACTCCACAGCTGCTTCTAAGTGCTTGATTAAGTGGCAACTGTCTCACCGAATGCACCTCTCCGTAATATTACAAGCTAATAGGATCTAAATAGGAAGCCTTGAAGATTTGGGAGCTCCCTTGAAAACGAACAGGAGGGTAATCTGATCATTAATTTTTCATTTTTCCAAATCGGAGGATGGTGACAAGAAAGGGTGCCAACTAGCAGAAGAAGACTCCTAACTCCTCAAAAGCATTATCACAGGTCAGAAACATAATTAATTTATTTGATTTTTTTTAATCCCAATCTGATTTAGTTGCCAAAGATGGACTGATGCAAAATGCAGAAGGTCCTGAGAATTAGAGGACAGAGCACAAGGGAACAATCTGGCACATAATAATGGCCTACGTTAAAATGATAAGGACGGTTTTATGAAGTAATTCAATATCGTATTTTTAATACGTACTAATCATTTTGGAATGAACCTTAATATGACTTGCTTTAAAACCCCATTAGCTTTGAATCACATCTGTGTTGTAGGCTATTGTTTTCAATAAGTCTTGAAAATAAGTCTTCATAGCAGGGAAGTTTATAAAAACTTTAGAATTCATAGCTATAGAACTCAATATATAATTGTTTTTCTGACTCAGATTGAGTGAATACCAATTCTCCAGGTCTAGTCTTACTTTACTATTCTTTATAACAGCTCCCTCTGGTTGTCACCAAGTAGCTCTTATCTCTAAAATTTCTTAGATTTAGGGGAATTACAAAGCCAGACATTTTAATGGGCAAGATAACCTTTTTAAATAGAATTCATTTGAATGCAGAGTCAAAAGCACAAACATGGCACAGGTCTGCAATTTGCAAAACATCATGCAATTTTTTTTCCAGAAGGAAGAATAATTTGAACACATGCACCCTCAGTTTCTTCCACCTGACTCTTTAATTTACCTGGCAGGGTTTGCAGTGGGATATTTAAGATTTCCATCCTGGGCCAGTACTGTTCAACATCTTTGTCTATGGAGATTCTCAATCATCCAGATCATGGTTGTCCCAAATATGCTTTTCAAGAGGCAACTCAGTGGTGGGTTGCTGCTGGTTCAGACCGGTTCTCACGTACCGGTGGCGGAAATTTCCACCCGCTCGCCGAACCGGCAACAATGGCCAGCTGTCCATGCCCCCGAACCGGTTCTCCGGTTGCCGAGGCCGGCAAAGAATGCGCAGAGGGTCATTTGCACGACGTGACGCAAAACGCGCACTTCCGTTGCGATGCGAACCGGTAGGGAAGGTAAGTGGAATCCACCCCTGAGGCAACTGGACTTTCAAGTAGGCAACCGGAGTTGAAGTCTACCAGTCATAAAAGGGCCATTGTTCCCCAACCCTGTCGTATGTAGATGGTTAGCTGATGCCTGGTTGATTTTGTCTTTATTTGGAAGCTAAAAATAATTTCAGGTTAGGAAACTAGATGGGAACCCTGTGTCAAACTCGATTTTATTGAGGGCCGCATCAGGGTTGTGTTTGACCTCGGGGGGGGGCGCATGGCCAGGGTGGGCGTGGCCAGCTCAACGTAACTCGTGTTGGTGGCGCCTGTGGGGGCCCGAGCATTCTGTCAGCGAAAACGGGCTCCCAAGTTCCGTTTTTTGCTGTGAAGGCCTCCTGCAACCCTCTGCCAGCGAAAATGGAGCTCAGGAGGACCGCCTGCAGCTCTACCGAGCTCCATGTTTGCTGGCAGAGGCACCAGGGGCCAGTCCTTCGCTGCTTCCAGGGCGGCCCCACGGGCCAGATCTAAGCACCCTGCGGGCCGGATCCGGCCCCCGGGCCTTGATTTTGCCATCCCTGCTCTAGCAAATAATAAAACCGGAGATAAGCAGGAGACTGCGAGTTCCGGTTTTTCCTGAGCCATGAAAGCCAGCTGAGTAACTTGGGCCAGCCTCTCTCTCTTAGTCCAATCCACCTTACAAGGTTGTTGTTACGGGGAAAATAGGAGAAGGAATGTGTGTTGCATGAGCCGAGGTGGCGCAGCGGTTAGAGGCAGGTACTGCAGGCCACATTAGCTGACACTGATCTCGAGGTCAGCGGTTCAAATCTCACCGACTCAAGGTTGACTCAGCCTTCCATCCTTCCGAGGTAGGTAAAATGAGGACCCAGATTGTTGGGGGCAATGTAAATATATACATTGCTTACTGGTGTAAACCGCTTAGAGAGTGCTTGCACTGTGAGGCGGTATATAAATGTCACTAATAAATCACTAATAAATAAATATGTTTGCCGCCTTGAATTATTTGTAAGAAATAATAACAAAGGCAGGATACAAATAAAATAGAATGGTCAGAGGTGTTGGAAGGGTCAGAAATAGTGAGGGACATGGGTGAAATGCTACCGGTTCGGCCCGGTTTGGGCGTACCGGTAGCGGCCGCTGCCTGTGGTTCGGAGAACCAGTAGCGGCGGCAGTGTGAGGCTCCGCCCACCCGCCCAGACGTCGCCATTTTCTTTTTTTTAACTCTCTGCATATGCAGAGGGTGAAAAAGCGCATGCTTCCAAATCGGTAGGGAAGGTAAGTAGATTTCACCGCTGGTGAGGGATCTGCTATTTGGCCCCTAGACTCTGAAACAGAAAAAAGACAGAAATATCAGAATTGTTTCTAAAGACGGGACAAGGAAGAATCGATTTAAAGATCATTTCTAAGCATTCCCAATCATTACATCTCATGATTTCATCTCATCCAAGTTTTGTTCCTCCTCCTACCATTTCTTTTCTTTTGTTTTCTTTTGTTTTTTTCACTTAACTGAAACAAAGATTACTTCCTTGTTTAAAAAAATATCTAGCCAATTGTCTGTCAATTTTTTAAAACACAAAACCAGGAGTCAGCCAGCGGGCAGAGTTTATTACAGCTCGGCAAAGAGAAGCCAAAAGAGAAAGCAAACGGGGGTGGGTGGGGGGTGGGTGGGGGAGGCTTGAAATCTTGCTTTGTGTGATAAAGCAAAGAAATATTGGAGTAGGATTCATATCCTAATACACAGAATTCTTAAAGTGAATATAGAAAGAAAACAAGAGACTTTTATTTTGGGTTTAATGGAAAAAGACTTGGGGTGGGATTTGGAACTCTGATGTTATACTGTATATGTTGACGGCCGCAAGATTACTTTATGCACAGAAATGGAAGATCACCTCAAGCCCCACAATGGAAGAAATGGCTGCAAAAACTGATGGAGTTAGTAGAGATGGCTAAATTGACTGTTTTGATCAAAGAAAAAAAAATACAAATACTTTTATTTCTACTTGGAAACCGCTTCTGGACTTTGTGCTTGAGGTGGAAAACAATGAAACTTTGATTTTGGGTTTTACCAATTAGATAGATTTGTTATAGAAATGGCTAGTTTATACTATTATGCAACAGTAAAAAGTTGAGGTTATATGTTAATGCCTTTATTCTACTGCACCAAAGGGAGTCAGAAATCAATGGCTTCCCCCCCCTTGCTTTCCCCTACTAACCATTTCCCCTTTCCCTTCCCGAATTTCCCTATTTACTTTTGTATTCTCTTTGCATGCTATATTATAAAATAATAAAAAAATGTATAATAATAATAATAATAATAATAATAATAATAATAATAATAATAATAATAATAATAATAATAATAATAATAATAATAATAATAATAATAATAATAATAATACATCACACAGTCCTAGACGCTTGGGAAGTGTTCGACTTGTGATATAGTGATACGAAATCCAGCATATAAATCTCGTTTGCTGTGTATTACATTTTTGTGAATAAATAATAATAATAATAATAATAATAATAATAATAATAATAATAATAATAATAATAATAATAATAATAATAATAATAATAATAATAATAATAATAATAATAATAATAATAATAATAATAATAATAATAATAATAATACATCACACAGTCCTAGACGCTTGGGAAGTGTTCGACTTGTGATATAGTGATACGAAATCCAGCATATAAATCTCGTTTGCTGTGTATTACATTTTTGTGAATAAATAATAATAATAATAATAATAATAATAATAATAATAATAATAATAATAATAATAATAATAATAATAATAATAATAATAATAATAATAATAATAATAATAATTACATCACACAGTCCTAGACGCTTGGGAAGTGTTCGACTTGTGATATAGTGATACGAAATCCAGCATATAAATCTAATTTGCTGTGTATTACATTTTTGTGAATAAATAATAATAATAATAATAATAATAATAATAATAACAACAACAACAACAACAACAACAACAACAACAACAACAACAATAAAAGAAGTCTTGCTTTGTTTGAAATCTTTATGCCTTTGTTTTGTATTTATTCTAAACTAATAAAGTTTTCCAAGTTTTTACCTCCCAGGATCAAATTTGCTTGTTGAAAGACCCTCTTGTGAAATTTGTATTATATTACAGAATGTGAATCCACTTTTTTAAAAAAAAATTGGGGGGAGCAGATTCAAAAGTATCGTATTTTTCGGACTATAAGACGCACTTTTTTGTCTCCCAAAAGGCGTTGAAAATGTCTGTGCATCTTATACACCGAATATTGCTGAAGCCACGCCCACCCGCCAGGCATTTTTTGGCCTCCGCATGCCCTGTTTTTGGGCCTTTTTTTGGCCTGTTTTGGGGCCTTTTTTAAGGCTGCTTTTTTGGCTTTTTCAGGCCGTTTTTGAGTCTTTTTTCGGGCAGTTTTCAATGCTTTTTCCTGCCCATTTTTGAGGCTTTTTCTGGCCCATTTTTGAAGCTTTTTCCAGCCCGTTTTTGAGGCTTTTTTCAGCTGAAAATGGGCCGGAAAAAGCCTCAAAAATGGGCCAAAAAAGCCTTGAAAATGGGCCAAAAATAGCCTCGAAAACGGGCAGAAAAAAGGTGGAAAAGGCCCCAAAATGGGGTGCACGGAGGCCAAAAACTTTTTTTTGTTTTCCTCTTCAAAATTTAGGTGCGTCTTATAGTCCGAAAAATATGGTAACACAAATATAAAGGTGACCATTTTTACAGAGGAAAGCTAAGGAGGAATTAAGCATTTCATTTCTAATTCTCACCCTTACATCTTCCCAATGTCTAAATTTTGAAATGCTTGTTTATTTTTATTTATTGACTATCTATACTTTCTAATACAATTTAAAGAGGAGAAACAAGAAGAAAACACAGTTTTTCTGTGGCCGTGAAAAATCTTTGCTGCTTGCAATACAGCTGATACAGCACCAGAAGGCAAGACAAGAAACAATGGATGGAAACTAATCAAGGAGAGAAGCAACCTGAACTTCCTAACAGTGAGGACAATTAACCAGTGGAACAGCTTGCCTTCAGAAGCTGTGGGTGCTCCATCACTTGGGATTTTAAAGAAAAGACAGGACAGTCACCTATCTGAAATGGTATAGGGCAGGGGTGAAATCCAGCAGGTTCTCACAGGTTCTGGAGAACCGGTAGCGGAAATTTTGAATACTTCAGAGAACCGGTAGCAGAAATTTTTAGTAGTTCGGAGAACCAGCAAATACCACGTCTGGCTAGTCCCAGAGTGGGGTGGGAATGGAGATTTTGCAATATCCTTCCCCCAGGAGTGGGGAGGGAATGGGGATTTTGCAGTACCCTTTCCCTGGAGTGGGGTGGGAATGGAGATTTTGCAGTATCCTTCCCCTGCCACGCCCACCAAGCCCACCAAGCCACGCCTACAGAACCTGTAGTAAAAAAAATTGGATTTCACCACTGGTATAGGGTCTCCTGCTTGAGCAGGGGGCTGGACTACAAGTCCTCCAAGGTCCCTTCCAGCGCTATTCTGGTTGGTTGGTTGGTTGGTTGGTTGGTTGGTTGGTTGGTTGGTTGGTTGGTTGGTTGGTTGGTTGGTTGGTTGGATGGATGGTTGGTTGGTTGGTTGGTTGGTTGGTTGGTTGGTTGGTTGGTTGGTTGGTTGGTTGGTTGGTTGGTTGGTTGGATGGTTGGTTGGTTGGATGGTTGGTTGGTTGGTTGGTTGGATGGTTGATTGGTTGATAAGACACTCTGCAGATATAAAATGATGCTTCCATCCCTTACAGTTGTTGTTCCTATAAGACTATTTGTTAATAGCGCAGCAGTGGCTTTTGGAAAAGCACCTTTGGGACAACCATGACCTCATGACTGAGAATCTTCAAAGGCAAAAAAAAAAGGAAGATGTAGGATAGAAAGTAACTCTATCATACTAGAATACTAGACTGTCGTTGACTATCAACAATAGGAAAGAGCATTGGTCAACTTAATTTGCTTTCAGAGAGTGAGATAAGCCAATGGCTTGCCAGCAGCCACCCAGTTTCAAGTTCACAAATTACAGGGACTAGAACCAAGGGAGGAAGGAGCAATTCAGTGGTGGGTTCCTACCGGTGTGGTCCACTCTATAGCACCGGTAGCGGCCTGCTGGTGACATCACAGTACCGGTGTAGTCGGTTGCCAGTGCCTGGGTGCCACCATTTTTTTAAAAAAAATTAATTTTTTTTAAAAAATTCTTCTGCGCATGCCCAGAAGCCGAGCTTCCAGCACTGCGCATGCGCTGCCTTCCTACCCCACAGTGAGTCCAAGCAGGGGAGGAGGGCTGAGAGAGTGCATGAGATGCTGAAAGAACGGGCGGCAGGAGCTATCTCCATTCCCCTCCCTTCAGCAGTCCGAGAAGCCGCGCCCACCCGGTCACATGGCTGGCAAGCCACACCCACCCGGTCACATGGCTGGCAAGACTCCACCCACAAAATAAGCCACGCCCAGAGTGGTAGTAAAAATATTAGGAACCCGCCCCTGGAGCAATTGGCTGACTGCAGAGGGAACCACTCTTTCAAAATGACAAAGGACAGCTGGATATTCAGTATGGCTCTGTCCCAGGTTTAGAGTTTAAGATTCTCACAGTGCCAATTTGTGTATCTGAAAAACTTCATCCAGAATCAATCTAGCAACCAGATCCCACTCTGTGCAGTTGGGACTGAGACCACGATCTACCAAGCCTGTTAATTAATCTCTTCTCTTTTTGACTCTCTTCTTCCTTTTTCTTAGAATATTGCCCACCATGAATGTTCAACCAAAGGTGGTCACTCAGCCACAGGTGGTGGCGACCCAGCCCAAGACAAACAATTGGCAAACGGACTTATGTGACTGCTTTAGTGACTGTAAAGTCTGTAAGTGACCAGGCCAATAACTGAACATGGGATACTCAAAACCTTTTGGGGAAGATTGGGCCGACTATCCTTCCAGACTGGATAGGTGGCAGAAATAAATTATTCTTTCTAATTTGAGCAATGGATGCAGCAGTGGGCTGCTCCCGGTTTGGCCCGGTTCTTAGAACCAGTAGCGCTGGCGGTGGGAGGCTCCGCCCACCTCCCCTGGACTCTTCTGCGCATGCGCAGAAGCGTTGCGAATGTGTGGAGCCTGCACGCGAACCAGTAGTAAAGGGTTTTAGAACCCACTACTGAATGGATGTTCAATTATTGATCAGCCCGCGGGATTGGAATTAGGATGGCAAGATAGAAAAGGAGACACGGCTTCTATGCTATTAAAAGTTGTGTATGGAACTTTAAAGTTCTACATGAAGGAGATGACCAGGCTGAGTCTGAGGGTGGGGTCAAACACACCATCAGTTTGTAGTCGCTATGCTCCCACAGGAGATCCAAATCCAGCCCCCCCCCCCCCTAATTCTCTTGACTCTTATTTAGCACCAATCTGCCTTCAACCATTAGTAGAGCAGATTCTGGTATAAAGCATGAAGTAAACTCTATTCTGGCACCTGGTTTCTTGTGCCTGATGCTACACAACTGAAGAATTATGCTAAAAGTTTTTTTTAAGAAAAGAATATGATGTTCTCCTGAGGTTTTGAATTTTAATTTTCATAAACTTGCTGATTTCAGACTTTGGTTGTTTTCTTGCACATGTTTCATTACCCAGGTAGGGAATATCATCAGTGCTAGGACAGCATCCATGCTAGTCAGTAGTGGGTTCCTACCGGTGCGCTCTTGGCTATCCGTCGCCACTGAGCCGAAGAAGCTGGCGGTGTTCGCGGCACGGGGCTTCCCCCGCCCGCTTTTCCGGGATGCTGGGACGCCGCCATTTGCGTTCTTTTGCTTGCGCAGAGGGCAGAAGAATGCAAATGGCGGCATCCCGGCGTCCCGGGAAAGCGGGCGGGGGAAGCCCCGCGCCGCGAACGCCGCCAGCTTCTTCGGCTCAGTGGCGACGGATAGCCAAGAGCGCACCGGTAGGAACCCACTACTGATGCTAGTACTAAAGACGTTACTTACTTGGGTAAAGAACCATCTGCAACAAAACAATCAAGTTCAGAGAACATCAAGGACAAAACAGCTCAAATGTGAGTTACCAATATTCTCTTTTATTGGTAATTGTCAGGCACAATTAATCAGATCTACGTGCGAGGAGCTGAATTAGCTACTTTATTACTCAAGCCTATAACATAGGACGCTTCTCAGACTGGTGGTTTGCACCTGGGTCAGACTAGATAAGGTTAAACAGCATTCAAGGAAGATCAGACTTCACTCTCTTATGCCCATGTACGGATTCCAGATTAGTTCCCTGTTTGATTCCACTTCCTGGCTCAGCCAGTCTCTTTCCAACTATAATTTCCTTAATTCTACAATGGAGTGTGCTTTTAATTTAATGTGGTTTGTAAATGAGTTTTTTCAGCCCTCCCCCATGCTAGGTGATGTTTTAATTTGCAGTTTTGATGTTGCAGAAATAGTATAATTTGCACTTTCTGGGCCATAAATCTTATGTCATTCAACACTGTGCCGAAATATTTCTACAGGGTCTTTTTCATCCTCTCTATAGGTCTCTGTGGATGTTTCTGCTTCCCTTGTTTGTCATGCCAAGTTGCTACAGCTATGAATGAATGCTGTTGCTGTGGCGCAGGTGTTGCCATGCGAGCGGTCTACAGGACAAAATACAATCTCCCTGTACGTAGATTACCTTGCCTAAGACTAGACAAACATCAGGTTTATAAACTCTAGTTAAAAACAAACAAACTAGAATCTTATTTATTTATTTATTTATTTGGTAGCTTTTCTATGCCGCCCTACTCCCGCAGGACTCAGGCCGGTATTTCTTGAGAAATACTTGTGAAATTGGAGAGAAATACCAACTCAGAAACAGACTGGGGCAACCAACTTGCTGCGGGATAACTTGTCATGGCCAACTCACCATGGGAGAACTCGCTAAGAGAAAATTCAACAATTCAATTTAATTGTTTAAAATAATTATTTTAATTTTGGTCATTCACATTTCCTTTGGCATCTTTTCTTCAGTGATTCTTTTCCATCATTTCTTCAATATTAGTGTAATTCTTGTGCGATGTCAAGTCGTCCTATGGTGAGTTGGCCGCAGTGAGTTGGCCTTGGCGAGTTGGATGTGGCGAGCTGTCCTAGACCCGCTCAGAAAGGCAGTGCATACACAATCCAGAAATTTGTGGTGGTGGTGGGGAAACCTGACCTGGGAAGTGAACAAATTTGTTATGTGCAGCGGACCATAATCTTTCAGAATTATAGGAATGAAAATAAAAATGACACTTGTTCTACGCCAGGCATAACTATCACATCTACCTGGCCCACAAGGTGTTCTGCCCCAGCTAAGAACGTAACACCACACCCAGTCTGTACGAACTTATTTAATACAATAACCACTACTAATAAACGTCTTAGCAGTGAATATGCACACACCAATCTACAAGCAGTCTTTTCTTGCAAGCAACCAGCTGCTAATTAATCTTTATTAACATTTCAAAGAGTCTTAAAGCAAAGAAGAGCAATTAGGTCTTGATATCTTATGTAGAAACTCAGAGAGTTGGCAAAAGGCCTAGAGGTAGTTCTTGATAACCGAAGCAGGGAAAACAAAGCAGACGTTTTTCAGACACGGAGCACACACACTATGACCAGTGGATTTCCAAACGTTGTTTCCTGCAGCTTTTCAGCTGCCTCTGATGTCCTTAAGTAGACTAGGGGAGTGCCATTTAGCCCCAAGTCTTACTCCCGAGGAGACCTCCTCTGGAGTAACCATTCATGTCTCTTAGCAGCTCTGCGAGCCCTTGCATTCAGAAGAGGAGAAGCCTCCCTCATCACTGCTATGAGGTGCTGGAAGTTCCGAAGGCCCTGGCTGAACCTCTGCCTCTGGCACCGAGTCCTCGCCAGCCTCCTCACTGTCTGACTTGGGTGCCAGCTGCACAGGCCGCTAGCACAACACCAAGTCGGTCTCCTCTCGAACGGGATCCGCTATCAGCTGCATGGGCTGCTGGCGGGCCACAACACATTGCCAGGAAGGCAGAATATGTTACAAGTGCCATCGATTAAGGATTGTAACTTGTGAGACCATGAAAAATGACCTTGGTGGTAGCCCTTCGGTGCCCCCCTGCCCTGCTGCTTTGTAACTTTGAATGGTCATTAAATAAACTGTTGCAAGTCAAGGACTGCCTGTATTTTGCCATCCAGTGTAGAGTTAACTTTTCATGATTCCATCTCTCTACATCACGATTTTATTGAAAAAGTTATTGATTCATTTGGTTTCTTTTCTTTTCCACAGGGATCGATCTGTGGGGATACCTGCATTGTGGGGTGTTTCCCTGCTTGCTCTCTCTGCCAAGTCCAGAGAGATATCAAAAGAAGGAAAGAAATGGGGATATTCTAGAAGACTTCATATTTTACATTCATCCTTGTTTGGTTAGAATTCTGAGAATTAAGACGCAATATAGTAGCTTGTAGGAAGTACCATTATTTAGAGGCACCCTCGCTTTATACATTTTGGTTTTGCTATTAAACAGTTAGGAAAGAAAAAGGAAAGAAAAAGACCCTACTAGACCTTTGAAGATTTATCGGTGCACCTATCATTCTGCCGTTCCTATTTTAAGGCTACTGGTGATTTTGGTTTGCAAGATGTAGTAACTGGAGAATATAAGGTAAAATTACAATCTAGAGCCATTAGCCATAACTAGCCAACCTGGAACGGCTTACTGTCCAGATGTGAGGGACTAGAATTATTGTGATTTTCAGCCATCACAGCTTTAATTAAGGGAGATATAAAACAACATATATGGAGAACACCATCTTAATAAAAACTAGTGTATGTGATTGTTTAGCTAATAAACTATGTTGTTCTTACTCTCTTAGCTAGTGGCACTTTCCTAATGCTGGTGTGGGAAATGCCAGGCAGGCTGGAGGGAGGAGTCAAGTGAGGGCCTAGCTTGGAGTCCTTGAGTAGCCACAAGTGGATAAGTTTCACCTCCTCCAAGATCCACAAAGCCTTATCTGGCTATTCCCAGAGGAATACATGCTGTCGGGTGAGATTCTTGTAACATAGGAGGTAGACGATAAAGTTACTGACTTTCGTTATTCGTTAGTGGTTCCGGTTGGTTACACCTGACAGCTGGTAGTCTCTGTCCCTTTCCACCACTACCATGGAGTTTCATTTCTCTGTCATCTCTCATAGTAAAATTAAAGCTCTTTTACTTGAAATTCTTCTCAGGATGATGTTTTCTAGGCCTCCGTTTATCAACATCAGAACACTGAAGTGGTATGTGGATGTTAGAATTGTATGCTTCCTGAGGTAGCCTCCAAAAACAGATATGAACATAGAGTTTGCAATCAATGCAATCTGCAAGATTGAAGTCACACCAATCCTATCCTTAAAGAGAGATGGTAGGTGTGTGGTTGGGAGGTAGAGTTTCATAGGACATAAATGGAAAATTTATGTCCTATGCACTTATGCACGCCCCATAAAAAAGGCATTCCGGCATTAGGAAGGTTGAGAACCACTGCTTTAGCTGCACTGTGAAACTCACAATAATAAAAGTTATGTGGGCAAAAGTATAAAACATATCCCAGAATGTTTTGTTGACTACTACTTCTCAGATCTGCTTAGTATTTAACATTTAACCAACATCATACTGTATTCACCTATGTACTGTAGCCTGTTCCATAAAACAGCTTATGGTAAAACCAATTATTCAATAAAGTGATTTAGGCAGCCTTAAATATAATAATCTGAATGCTTTCCCTTCTTAGCAACTTGAATGTTTTAGAACTTTGCATATTTCAGAAATACACGGCCCAGAGTCATGTGTGAGAATAACTGATTCATACTTTATATGATGGCCCCAAACCCCATCTTACCATTAAGTAATATTGCAATTAATTTGGGAGCAAGGCAGTCTGGAAAATATTATTGTTTGCTCAATTATATTGAATATGCCATTCTGTTCGGTGAATTTACCTAGAAATTAATAAAAATAGCCTTCTGTTTCTTATCTCACGTTTTGCGTGTTTCAAATATAATTCTGCTCTACGGAAAAGCAGTAGGTATCAATTCGTTAGGCTGTGTTTATGGTGTAATTGTTATTTTATTAATCTAAAGGCTAAGATTTTCATCTGTATATATAAAATGGAACAGGACGATATGGACAAATCTTTTATTTTTGTACTGTAAATCCACAAATAACGTAAATTGATGGAAATGTCACTCTTAGCATTTGCCCTGGTTTTCTATCAATACAATGGAAAGAATGTCACAATGTGATTCTGTGGGTTTTGTTTTAATTCCCTTCAAGTCAACATTGGCTCTTAGCAACTGTCTGAACCAGTTCCTGCAGTTTTCTTGACAACTTTTTCAGAAGCGGTTTGTCCTTGCCTCCTTCTTGGGGCTCAGAGGTCTGACTGGCCAGCGAGCTTTGTGCCTAAGGCAGGATTAGAATTCACAGTCTCCTGGTTTCTAGCATGTAGCCTTAACATAATACAATTGAGAGAGTCCAGAAATATTTCACTAAAAGAGTCCTCCACTCCTCTGCTCGCAACAGAATACCTTATTCCATCAGACTTGAAATATTGGGATTAGACAATTTACAGCTACACCCCTCCAATCTGATCTAAACATAGTTCATAAAATCATATATCAAAAAGTCCTTGCTGTTAATGATTACTTCAGCTTCAACCGCAACAATACATGAGCACATAATAGATTCAAACTTAATGTAAACCGCTCCAAACTCGACTGCAGAAAATACGACTTCAGCAACAGAGTGATCAATGCCTGGAATGCACTACCTGACTCTGTGGTTTCTTCCCCAAACCCCCAAAACTTTAACCTTAGACTGTCTACAATTGACCTCTCCCCATTTCTAAGAGGTCTGTAAGGGGCGTGCATAAGCGCACCACTGTGCCTACCGTCCCTGTCCTACAGTCCTATTGTCCTCTATTATCGGTACTTTTTACTTATGTTTATACAAACAACTACTATCCTGTACATGTTTGACAAATAAACAAATAAATAAATTACATAATTCTAAATGATTCTGTGTAGAAAAAGTTTAAAGCATTGCTTAGCAACTGAATCCTTTTCACTTATCTATGCAATACATCTTTTACAATGTGTTCTAGTTTTCCTAGTTTTTGTTTCATCGTTTTTAAGTTTTTTCCTTCAAGGGAAACAACATTATGTCAAATGCAAAAAGACTGAAAAAGAGCAAGCTAAATAATATAAGTTTAGAAAAATCAAAAAGCAGATAGAATTAAATCATGTTTATACCATGACAGTATGCTTGCTTGTACCCTGATCCTACCATAATTTATATCCTTGCTTTTGTTCTTTGAACTTCTGTTTTTTGGAGGATCTTATCAATTCCGAGGTGGCGCAGTGGTTAAAATGCAGCACTGCAGTTCAGCAGTTCAGCTGTTCAAATCTCACCAGGCTCAAGGTTGACTCAGCCTTCCATCCTTCTGAGGTCGGTAAAACGAGGACCCAGATTGTTGGGGGCAATATGGTGAACTCTGTAAACCGCTTAGAGAGGGCTGTAAAGCACTGTGAAGTGGTATATAAGTCTAAGTGCTATTGCTATTGCTAATTCCGCCCAACCATCATTTTCCTTTTCACACATTAATTCAACCTTCATTTGGTCATTGGGCAATTTGATTCACATTCTTTCTCTCCCAATTTTTTTTTAAATTACTTTCAAGCCAGTTTCTTGACACCTGTATGGACCGGCCCCTGCAGTCCCTTTTCTCAGCAAGATTTCCAAAGTGGTTTGCCATTACAAGTAGACCTCGAATTACAACCAAATCTGAGACCGGAATTTCCGTTGCTAAGCAAGGCAGTTTTCAAGGAAATCATGGCTGATTTTATGACCTTTTTTTGCCAAGGTTGTTAAGCGCATCACTCCAGTTGTTACGTGAATCAGGCTGTCATTAAATAAATCTGCTTCCCGCATTGGCTTTGCTTGTTGGAAGCCAGCTAAGATGGTTGCAAATGGTGATCACATGACTAGTAAAATATAGACTGGTTGCCAAAGGTCTGAATTTTGATCACATGACTACAAGGATACCGTGACTGTTGTTGTTATGAGAACTGGTCATAAATCAGGTTTTTCAGTGCATTGTAACTTTGAATGTTGCTAAGCCAATGGTTCTAAGTCAAGAACTATCTGTGATCAGAGGTTTTGGAAGGGTCAGAAATAATGAGGGAATCTGCAATTTGATTCCTAGAATCTGAACAGAAAAAAAGGCAGAAATATCAGAATTGTTTCTAAAGATGGGACCAGGAAGAATCAATTTAAATATAATTTCTAAGCATTCCCAATCATTACATTTCATGATTTCTTGTAAACCAAGTTTCGTTTCTCCTCCTAACATCAATTTTTTTACCTTTAAGTTTTTGGTTTTTTTTAATGCCCATCTGACTGAAACAAACATTACTTCCTTGTTTAAAAAAAAACTAGCAAAGTTTTCAGTTTCAAACCACCAAAGCAGGAGGCAGCCAGCAAGCAGTTTATTGCAGCTCCGCACAGAGAAGCCAAAAGAGGAAGAGCATAAGAAAAAAAAGGTTTGAAACCTCGCTTTCTTTGAAATCTTTCTGCCTTTGCTTTTGTATTTATTCTAAACTAATAAAGTTTTTTGAGTTTTTATCTCCCTGGATCTAATCTGGTTGTTGAAAGACTGGCTTGTGACATTCTGTATTACATTACAGAATCTGAGTCCTCATTTTTTAAATTTGGGGGGGAAATAAGAGTGGATTTCTAAAGTAACACAAATATAAAGATGGTCATTTTTGAAGAGGAAAGCTAAGAAGAAACATAAATCAAGTGTTTCATTTCTAATTCCCATCCCCTTACATTTCCCCAGTGCCTAAGTTTTTGAAATGCTTATTTTTATTTATTGAATATCCATGCTGCCTATTTAAATATCCGTACTGTATTTAAAGGGGAGCAGCAAGAATGGAATGGAATGGAATAGAATAAAATAGCAATAAAGGAAATGTTTGTAGCTCAGGATTAAAATGAGGGCTCCTTGGGGCTCTGTGAGCTTGCTTGATTTCATGCAGACATCCTATCATCCTATCCTATCCTATCCTACCCCACCCTAGCCTAGCCTATTGTTAATGGAGCATAATGGACTATCAAAGCAAAAACAGAGGATCTCTACCCAATGTTTATTTTGGTATTGAATGGTATTTTAATGAAGGTATTTTAAGGCAGATATTTGATCTCTTCTTAGTCATGGGATCATCTGAGGGCAGGGCAAGAAGTAACAGCTGGAAACCTATCAAGGAGAGGACCCACCTAGAAATAAGGAGAAATTTCATGACTGTTAGAACACTTAATCAGTGGGATGGCTTCCCTCCAGAAGTTGTGGGTGTTCCAACACTGGAGGCTTTTAAGAAGATATTGGACAGCCATTTGTCTGAAATGTATGGGGTTTCCTGCTTGAACAGGAGATTGCACTAGAAGACCTCCAAGGTCCCTTCCAACTCTGTTATTCCGTATCCTGTATCATTCCTTACAGAATCAATTGCTGACCTGTCCTGTTCTTGAAATCTTTGTGTACAGGAGAAGCTAAACTAGGTTTAACTTCAATGACCACCTAATTCAGGTATTCCTGGGTTCCAGAGTTCATAACTGGGTTTCTCTGGCTCATAAAACTTCTCTACAGGCTATGAATTCCCCAGCCTCGCACATTCACATGTTCAGAAAGCAGCAACTTCCCACCAGTAGTGGGTTTCACTTACCTTCGCTACCGGTTCAGAACTGTGAACGTGTGCGGGACGCTTCTGTGTATGCGCAGAATCTTCTGCGCATGCGCAGATCATCCGTGATCGTTATGTCCCAGCACAGAGACCCCTCAGAAATGACGCACACACAACTGTTTGCAAATAATAATAGGTATTTATTAATAAATGTGCTTAGTAGCAATCTGGTTTAAAGTCCATGGAAAAGAAAAAGTTCTTTGTACAAAAAGTCCGATACCCCCAAATAAACAGGTAATTAGTCCTCAGTTATCAGTAACTCACAGAAGTTGGCAGAAATCCCTGAACTAATTATTTCACAAACCGAAAGTCCAAAGTCAAAGCCGTAGACCAGCAAACACAAGTGAAGAGAAATCAAGTCAGTTGCTTCCAGCATCGGCTTCAGCGTGCTGAAGCCTTAAATAGCCTTAGGGCGTGGCCAATTAGCCTGCAGCTCTACATGTGAGGAGACCTCCTTCTGCAGAGCCATTCTTGCCTGCTAGCTGCCCTGCGTGCCCTTGCATCAAGCAGAGACTCCTCCTCTTCTCCTGGGTCACTCAGCACCAACTGAGAAGGTGCAGAAGGCCCTGGTTGGCTTTCATCCTCTGGCACTGAATCTTCCTCACTATCGGACTCAGGTGCCAGGTGCATGGGATGATAATACCACGCCACAGTCGGCTCTTGGTCCTCTGGATCCATGACCAGCTGCGCGGGACGCGGGCAAGCCACAACAGTGATGATGTCCGGGTGGGTGGGTGGGGCCTCCCGCCACCGCCACTGCTACCAGTTCATCCGAACCGAGGTGAACCAGTAGCAATCCACCATTGCTTCCCACCAAGTTTAGATGCCAAGACACAAGTAGTTATTCTTGTTCTTAGTACATGAAATATAAACTCTTCTTCTCTCCTATATAAGAATTTGGGGGGTTAGGAATAGATTCCAGGGTCATCTATGAAGCTGAACAATGGGAAGTGTAGAGCAAAAAGGAAGGGAGGGGATGCATTTATTTATATAACACCTGGTTAAATAGGTAGATTTCCATGGGACAAGGTGATGTTCACCAATTCACATCTTTTTAAGGATGACTGAGATAGCAATAGCAATAGCACTTAGACTTATATACCACTTCATAGTGCTTTACAGCCCTCTCTAAGCGGTTTACAGAGTTCAGCATATTGCCCCCAACAATCTGGGTCCTCATTTTACCCACCTCAGAAGGATGGAAGTCTGAGTCAACCTTGAGCCGGTGAGATTTGAACAGCTGAACTGCTGAACTGCAGTGCTGCATTTTAACCACTGCGCCACCTCGGCTCTGAGAACCAGTTTCATTAGAAATCAGGAGGTTGTGAGCAGAACGCTTTGTGCATGCGCAGAGGGTAAAAGAACTCAAATGGTGGTGTCCCAACGGGTGGGCAGAGCGTCGCGCTGCCTTCGTGATCGGCTCTCCGACGACCGATAGGTAAAAGCGAACCGGGAGCATTTCACCGCTGGTTGTGAGTTTCAATCCTGCCATAAGTGTGAAGTCAGTGGGTGACTCTGGGCCAGTCCCTCTCTCTCAGCCCTAAGAAGAAGGCAAGGGTAAAACTTCCCAAAAATGTTGCACAGAAATCTGCATGGATTTGTCTTGAAAGCATAAGCAAGCAAACAAACAAACAAAAAAGAAGAATCAAAGATGCTTTTCCAAAAGGCAACCAAACTTTCTTGTGGTTTTTTTCCCCTTGAAACCGTTTCACTTCTTTTTTTTTTCATTTTTTTTATTTTCTTTTAACATTCTTCACAGAGACATCAATACATATACCATAATATATTATCAAAAATTTAACATAATTTTTTTTGTACATCCAGTAACATTACTAAATTGCCTATCTATCCTACATATCAAATCCAATCACTCCCTTCCCTCTATCCTTCTCCCCTCCTTCTACTTTCTTCCTCCTTCTCTCCCCTCTCCTATTACCCCTTCTTCCATCTACCTGCTTCTCACTCTTACCTTCCTTCTCCTCCCCTATCAGAAGTGATGAAGCTTCTTAGACGAGAAATATTTTCAAGGGGAAAATCCCCCCAAGAAAATCCACGTCCCTTTTAGAAAAAACACCTTTGGGACAACCATGACCTAGATCAGTGATGGCGAACCTTTTTAGGTTTGCGTGCCAAAAGGGGGGGGTGCGCGCGCTAGCGCACGCTCGCATGCCCACACCCATTCCCTCCCCCCACACATGTGCACAACAACCCCCCATGCTGCCCCCTGCGCATGCGCGCACACACACACACCCGCGCAAAGGCCTTACCGGAGCCTGGGACGACGAAACGGGCAAACCGGAAGTTTGGAAAAATGCACTTCCGGTTTGTCCATTTCATCGTTTTTTGCATTCTGGGGCTTCAGGGAGCTTTCCTGAACCCTTCGGAGTGCAAAAAACTGCTCACCGGCAAACTGGAAGTGCGTTTTTCCGCACTTCCGGTTTGTCCGTTTTGTAGTTTTTTGCATTCTGGGGCTTCAGGGAGCTTCCCTGAACCCTCCGGAGTGCAAAAAACAGCTCACCGGCAAACTGGAAGTGCGTTTTTCCGCACTTCCGGTTTGTCCGTTTTGTAGTTTTTTGCATTCTGGGGCTTCAGGGAGCTTCCCTGAACCCTCCGGAGTGCAAAAAACAGCTCATTGGCAAACCGGAAGTGCGTTTTTCCGCACTTCCGGTTTGTCCGTTTTGTAGTTTTTTGCATTCCGGGGCTTCAGGGAGCTTCCTTGAACCCTCCACAGTGCAAAAAACAGCTCACCGGCAAACCGGAAGTGCGTTTTTCCGCACTTCCGGTTTGCCGGTGGGCAACGCTTGCGTGCCCTCTGCTATGGCTCCACGTGCCACCTGTGGCACGCGTGCCATAGGTTCGCCACCACGGACCTAGATGATTGAGAATCTCCATAGACAAAAAAAAAAGGAAGAAAGTAACTCTATCGTACTAGAATACTAGACTGCCTTTTACTATCAGCAATAGGAAAGAGCATTGGTCAACTTAATTTGCTTTCAGAGAGTGAGATAAGCCAATGGCTTGCCAGCAGCCACCCAGTTTCAAGATCCCAAAGCACAGAGACTAGAACCAAGGGAGGAAGGAGCAATTGGCTGAGTGCAGAGGGAACTACTTTTTCAAAACGACAGAGGGCAATTGGACATTCAGTATGGCTCTGACCCAGGTTTAGAGTTTAAGATTCTCACAGTACCAATTTGTGTATCAGAAAGACTTCATCCAGAGTCGAATGGTAGCAACCAGATTCCATTCAGTGGAGTTGGGGCTGAGATCACCTTCTACCGAGGCTGTTAATTAATCTCTTCTCTTTTTGGCTCTCTTCTTTCTTTTTCTTAGAATATTGCCCACCATGGATGTTCAGCCAATGGTTGTCACTCAGCCACAAGTGGTAGTGGCAGTCCAGTCCAACAGAAACTATTGGCAAACGGAGTTATGTGACTGCTTTAGCGACTGTGGAGTCTGTAAGTGACCAGAGCAATGGATGTTGAATTATTGAACAGTTGGATTATTGGATTGGAATTAGGATGGCAAGATATAAAAGGAGACACGGCTTCTATACTATTAAAAGTTGTGTGTGGAACTTTAAAGTTCTGCATGTAGCAGATGACCAGGCTGAGCCTGAGGGTGTGATCTGTTCCGACCTAGGCTTCCTGATAAATCATAAAACACAAACGTAGTCCCAAAAAACCTCTTTTTATTTCAACGGCTGTGAATTATGTCCATTCCCAGCCGTATTAAGTCCCAAACAGTGTTAATTAGTCTGACAGAAGTCTGCCACAGTCTTTCGGAAGAAGGCTGATAAGCACCAACCTTTATCTCTCTTGACACACTGCCAAGGACCTAATTGGCAAGGAGCTTTGCAAGGCCAAACAGAACACGGAGTCAGAACGGAGCTGCTGAGTTGCACCGACCAGAATTGAACCAAGTTGCTTCCTGCAACGAGCACATCCGTGTGCTTCCCTTTTATGTCCTATAGGAGGGGCCAATCATCTCCAAGCCTTACTCCCAAGTAGTCCTTTTCCTGTTCTTGCCTTCTGGCAGCTCTGCGCATGCGCGCATTGAGAACAGGCTCCCCCTGTTCCTCTGCCTCGCTCATGTCAGCCTCTGGAGGCTCTGGAGTCAGCACAGACCTTCCAGATGGCCCGGGCTGGATCTCTGCCTCTGACACCGAGCCTTCTCCAGACTCCAGGCCTGGCCCATGTTCCTCCCTAGCCGCCTCGCTGTCCGATTCTGCTGCCAGCTCTGCAGGCCGCTGGCAGACCACAACAGGATCAAACACACTATCTGTTTGTAATACCTATGCTCCCACAGGAGATCTAAATCCACACACACTCCTTAATTCTGTTGACTCTTATTTAGCACCAATCTGCCTTCAACCATTAGTAGATCAGATTCTGGTATAAAGCATGAAGTAAACTCTATTCTGGCACCTGGTTTCTTTTGCTACACAACTGAAGAATTATGCTAAAAGGTTTTTTTTCTAAAGAAAAGAATATGATGTCCTCCTGATGTTTTGAATTTTAATGTTCATAATGAGAAGTCCTTGCCGCTTTTGGACTTTGGTTGTTTTCTTGCACATGTTTCATTACCCAGGTAGGGAATGTCATCAGTGTTAGGACAGCATCCATGCTAGTACTAAAGATGTTACTTACTTGGGTAATGAAATATCTGCAAGAAAACAATCAAGTTCAGAGAGCACCAAGGACACAACAGTTCAAATGTGAGTTACAAATATTATCTTCTATTGGTAATTGTCAGGCACAATTAATCAGATCTACGTGCGAAGAATTCCCTTAGCTATTTTATTACTGTTAACGACTATTTCAGCTTCAACCGCAATAATACTAATATAGAATAGAATAGAATTCTTTATTGGCCAAGTGTGATTGGACACACAAGGAATTTGTCTTTGGTGCATATGCTCTCAGTGTACATAAAAGAAAAGATACATTTGTCAAGAATGGTTGTCATAGGGTTCAAGTAAGCAATCAGGAAACAATCAATATGAAATAATCGTAAGGATACAAGCAACAAGTTACAGTCATACAGTCATAAGTGGGAGGAGATGGGTGATAGGAACGATGAGAAAAACTAATAGTAATAGTAATGCAGCCTAGTGAATAGTTTTACAGTTGTGAGGGAATTATTTGTTTAGCAGAGTGATGGCGTTCGGGAAAAAACTGTTCTTGTGTCTAGTTGTCTTGGTGTGCAGTGCTCTATAGCGACGTTTTGAGGGTAGGAGTTGAAACAATTTATGTCCAGGATGCGAGGGGTCAGTAAATATTTTCACGGCCCTCTTTTTGACTCGTGCAGTATACACGAGCTCATAATAGATACAAACTTAATGTAAACCGCTCCAGACTTGATTGCAAAAAATTCGACTTCAACAACAGAGTGGTCAACGCCTGGAACACTTTACCTGACTCAGTAGTTTCTTCCCCAAACCCCAAAAACTTCAACCTCTTATTATCTACCATTGACCTCACCCCATTCCTAAGAGGTCGGTAAGGGGTGTGCATAAGCGCACAATCGTGCCTACCGTTCCTGTCCTAATGTACCCATATATTCATACCTCTTTTACTCTTATTCATGCTTGTAATATTACCGGTATATATATATTCAATCATGTTTTACTGTTTGTACTTTGCTTATATTCATTTATGCTTGACAAAATGAACAAATACAAATACAAATACTGTAGCTATAACATAGGGTGCTTCTCAGACTGGTGGTTTGCACCTGGGTCAGACTAGATAAGGTTAAACAGCATTCAAGGAAGATCAGACTTCACTCTCTTATGCCCATGTATGGATTCCAGATTAGTTCCCTGTTTGATTCCACTTCCTGGCTCTTTCTGACAGTAATTTCCTTAATTCTCTTTCATAATAGTTGAGAACCTCAGTATAGAGAAAAATGCAATGGAGTGTGCTTTTAATTTAATGTGGTGTGTACATGAGTTTTTTCAGCCTTCCCCTCTGCTAGGTGATGTTTTAACTAGCATTTGCATTCACAGTTTTGATGTTGCACCAAGAGCATAATTTGCACCTTCTGGGCCATAAATCTTACGTCATTCAACGCATTGCCAAAATCTTTCTACAGGGCCTTTTTCCTCCTCTCTATAGGTCTCTGTGGATGGTTCTGCTTCCCTTGTTTGGCATGCCAAGTTGCTGCAGCTATGAACGAATGCTGTTGCTGTGGCGCAACTGTGGCCATGCGAGCTGTCTACAGGACAAAGTATGGTATCCCTGTAAGTAGATTACCTTGCCTAAGACTAGACTAACTTCAGGTTTATAAACTCTAGTTAAAAAAAACAAAAAAAAAAAACCCAAACTTGACTCTTGAGAAATACTTTAGGTTTATAAATTCTAGTTGAAACCAAAAAAACCCAAACTAGAATCTTGAGAAATACTTGTGAAATTGGAGAGAAATACCAACTCAGAAACGGACTGGGGCAACCAACTTGCTGCGGGATAACTTGTCACGGCCAACTCACCATGGGGACAACTAGCCAAGGGAAAATTCAACAATTCAATCTAAATATTTAATTTAATTTAATTTAATTTAATTTAATAGATTTGTATGCCGCCCAACTCCCGGGGGACTCTGGGCGGCTCACAACATGACAAATCCATTACAATAAAATATATAACAGTTAAAAAATATAAGAATTAAAAGAAGATCTCCAACATTCATAACTAAAGGGGGGAGACCCCGGGATAATCTATTCGGTCTCACTTTCACCCCGCCTGCCGGAAGAGCCAAGTTTTTATTGCTTTACGGAAGGCCAGCAGGGTGGGGATGGCCCTGATCTCCGGAGGGAGTTGGTTCCATAGGGAGGGAGCTCCCACAGAGAAGGCTCTCCCCCTAGGCCCCGCCAACCGGCATTGCTTGGTCGATGGGACCTGGAGGAGACCAACTCTGTGGGACCTAACCGGTCGTAGGGAGGTATGTGCCAGGATGCGGTCCTGAAGGTAGCCTGGCCTTTCTTTTAAAATATGTTTTAAAAATTTTAAATGTTTTAAAAATTATTTCAATTTTGGTCATTTGCATTTCATTTTGTCCCTCCTTTGGCGTCCTTTCTCCAGTGATTCTATTCCATCTGTCCTAGGCCCGCTCAGAAAGGCAGTGCGTACACAATCCAGAAATTTGTGAGAGAAAAAAGATGACCTGGGAAGTGAACAGATTTGTTAACTGCAGGAGTCTATAATCTTTCAGAATTATAGGAATAAAACATAACTATCACATCTACCTGGCCCATAAGGATGGGAAGGCAGAATTTGTTACAAGTCCCATGGATTAAGGATTGTCATCTGTGGGACCATGAAAAAAGACCTTCTTGGTGATAGCCCCGCGATGCCCCGGCTGCTTTTCTGAAAGGCCCTAAAAACACAGTTTTGTCAATGGGCCTGAGGACCACAAATAGAAATGGAGCCGATCATGCGGTTAATTTGATTGTGTTGTTGCTGCCACTGGCGATGGGTGAATTGGAATAGGTTTAAAAGAGGTTTTCATAATGTAATGGGTTTCTATTGTTAAGTGAGATTTGTTAAGTGAGTTTGGCCCCCATTTTGCAATCTTTCTTGCCACCGTTGTTAAATGAATCACTGCAGTTGTTAAGTTAGTAACGCAGTTTTTAAGTGAATCTGGCTTCCCCATTGACTTTGCTTGTCAGAAGGCCACAAAAGCGGATCACATGATCTTGGGACACTGCAACCGTCATAAATATGAACCGGTTGCCAAGCATCTGAATTTTGATCACATGAATCATGGGGATACCGCAATTGTGAAAAACGATCGTAAGTCACATTTTTTTCAGTGCCCTTGTAACTCTGAACGGTCACTAAACGAATTATTGGCAGTCAAGGCCTGTATTTTGCCATCCAGGCAGTCAAGGCCTGTATTTTGCCATCCAACATAGAGTTAGCTTTTCATGATTCCATCTCTACATCATGATTTCATTGAAAAGGTTATGGATTCATTTGGTTTCTTTTCTTTTCAACAGGGATCGATCTGCGGGGATACCTGCATTGTGGAGTGTTGTCCCGTGTGTTCTCTCTGCCAAATCCAGAGAGATATCAACAGAAGGAAAGCAATGGGAATATTCTAGAAGACTTCATCCTAAGTGCCTTTACATTCATCCTTTTTTAAAACGAATGTAGAATTCTGAGAAGTAAAAATTAGAATTAGAATTCTATTAGTAAGATGCATTAGAATTCTGAGAAGTAAGATGCATTAAAGTAGTTTGTAGGAAGTACCATTGTTTAGAGGCAGCCTTGCTTTATAATTCTAAGCATATTCTTAACACAGAAATTAAATTTTAGTAGTGATTCAGAGCAGGGGTGAAATCCTCCCGGTTCGCCCGGGCCAGTCCTTCGGCGTATAGCCGATGGAACTGGCGGCGGTCGCGGCGCGGAGCTTCTCCCGGCTGCTTTCCCGGCCCGGCTGAACGCCGCCATTCGGGTTATTCTTCCCGAAATGCACAGAGGGAAAAATAACCCGAATTGAGGCGTTCAGCCGGGCCGGGAAAGCGGCCGGGAGAAGCTCCGCGCTGCGACCGCCGCCAGTTCCATCGGCTATACGCTGAAGGACTGGCCCGGGTGAACCGGGAGGATTTCACCCCTGATTCAGAGGTCAAAATCCAGTCACACAAAAACTTGCTCTTATCTGTGCTTGCTCTTGTCTTTGCTTGTTTTCCCCCCTATTTCTTTTAAAATGGAAAACAAAACATTTTGGTTGCTGCTGCTTTTAAACAATTAAGAATTAAAAAAATAAACCCTACTAGACCTTTGAAGATTTATTGGTGGATCTACCATTCTGCCTTTCCTGTTTTAGGGGTACTGGTGATTTTGGTTTGCAAGATGTAGTCACTGGAGAATATAAGGTAAAATTAGCCATAACTAACTAGCCTACCTGAAAGTGTCTAGCCTCTTCGGAAGTGGGCGACTAGAACTATGGGGATTCCCAGCCATCACAGCTTTGAATTAAAAGAGATATAAAGGACCTCGGAGTACTCATCTCTAATGATCTAAGTGCAAGAGCCCACTGTAACAACATTGCCAAAAAGGCATTAAGAGTTGTTAATTTAAAGTTGTTAACCCAGCTGCTGTGGCCTAGAAGTGGAGCTCTTGCCTCACAATCAGGAGGTTGTGAGTTCGATCGTAGGTAAAGGCAGATATAGGGTCTCCTGCTTGGGCAGGGGGTTGGACTAGATGACCTGCAAGGTCCCTTCCAACTCTGTTAATCTGTTAAATTAACAGATTATAAATACATAAATACATAAAGAATAAGCTACATAAATCTTGTACTGCTAACTAGAGCTTACAAAACATTTGCTAGACCAATTCTCGAATACAGCTCATCTGTCTGGAACCTGCACTGCATTTCGGACATTAATACAATTGAAAATGTCCAGAGATATTTCACGAGAAGAGTCCTCCACTCCTCTGCTCGCAACAGAATACCTTATGCCACCAGGCTTGAAATTTTGGGCTTAGACAACTTAGAACAACGCCGCCTTCGGTCTGACCTAAGTCTAGTACATAAAATTATCTTTCAGATTAAGAGAGTTGGAAGGGACCTTGTAGGTCATCTAGTCCGAGGTGTAAATATACATTGCTTACTGGTGTAAACCGCTTAGAGAGTGCTTGCACTGTGAGGCGGTATATAAATGTCACAAATAAATAAAATAAATAAATAAATAGTCCAACCCCCTGTTTAAGCAGGAGACCCTGCTACAATCTGCTACAATGTCCAACCTGTCAATGACTACTTCAGCTTCAACCACAACAATACACGAGCACGCAATAGATACAGTAGTGGGTTCCTACCGGTGTGCTCTTGGCTGTTCGTCGCTGCCGAGCTGAAGAAGCTTGCGGCGTTCGCGGCGTGGGGCTTCCCCCGCCCGCTTTCCCGGGACGCCGGGATGCCGCCATTTGCGTTCTTCTGCCCTCTGCGCAAATGGCGGCATCCCAGCATCCTGGGAAAGCGGGCGAGGGAAGCCCCGTGCCGCGAACGCCGCAAGCTTCTTCGGCTCGGCGGCGACGAACAGCCAAGAGCGCACCGGTAGGAACCCACTACTGAATAGATACAAACTTAAGGTAAACCGCTCCAAACTCGATTGCAGAAAATACGACTTCAACAACAGAGTGGTCAACAGCTGGAATGCTCTACCTGACTCCATGGTTACTTCCTCAAACCCCCCATAACTTCAACCTTAAGCTGCCTACCGTGGACCTCACCCCATTCCTAAGAGGTCTGTAAGGGGGCGTGCCTACAGTCCCTGTCCTAATGTCCCCGTTTATTTGTATCCATTTCATGTATTCATAAACATGTTTATACTTCTAGCTGTTATCTTATACATGCTTGACAAATAAAATAGATAAATAAAAATAAAATAAAATATGAAGCAGCATATGTGGAGATCACCAATAGCTGTTTGCCCTGGTCAATGGGCCACGGCCCCTCTGTCCCACGCGCTTCGGTGCGGCCCATTCGATGCCACACTGTTCCTCCCGGGTTTTCGGCTGTTAGCCTCCAGCCAGGTCAGTTAGCCTCCAGCCAATCGGCAGCCAGAAGCCACGGTGTGATCGATCTCAGGGGTGGGGGTGGGGGTGGGGGGAGGGGCTGCAGCCAAACGGCCTCAGGCGTTTGTTAGGAGATCAGGTCACAAAAGGGGATCTCGTGACCCTGTCAAAGTCAGATTATGTTATCGTTAGACTTTTAGACAATCAAGGTTACAGAGTCAAATTAGTAGAGAGGAGAAAATGGCAGGTCACAAAAGGGGATCGCGTGACTCTGGGACACTGAGTCCGTCATAAGTAAGAGCCAGTTGCCAAGCATCCGAATTTGGATCATGGGGATGCTGTAACGGCCATTAAGTATGGAAAACAGTCATAAGTGCCTTTTTCCAGTGCCGTTGTAACTTGAACGGTCGATAAGTCAGTCACACACAGTCGCTAAGTGAATCTGGCTTCCCCGAATTTCCGTTGCAAAGCGAGGCAGTTGTTCAGTGAGCTTTCACCCACTTTACGACCTTTCTTGCCACCGCTGTTAAGTGGACCGTTGTTTAAGACCGTTGGTTAAGGGAAGCTGGCTCCCCCAGTGACTTTGCTTGTCAGATGGTCGCAAAAGGGAAAATCACGTCACGTGACCCCAGGAGGCTGCGACCGTCACAAATGCGAGACAGTTGCTACGCATCCAACTGTAAATCACGTGACCATTGGGATACTGCAGTGGTCATGAGTGTGAAAAACGGTCAACCGTGGCATTGCAATTTTGAACGGTCACCATATGATACGGTCATAAGTTGAGGACTACCTGTACTGTTTTCCAATTTGATGGCAATCCTTGACTTATGACCGTCGAGGTCAGCCTTCACCGATGTCGTATGTCCGTACTTAAGATGGCGGGGGTGGAGGTGGAGCAGCTGCCCAACTGCAGGATCCAGTGTGGGGTGGGGGGAGAGCAGAATATTAGTTTATTTGATTATTTTCTTCATCTGAAAAGGGGGACTGTTTTATCTCCCCACCCTCAAAGCAGAGCTGGGTATCTCCTGGTTCGGACGGTAGCGGGAATTTGCCCCCACTTGCCAAACCGGGATCGATTGCCATCTTGTTTTTTGCTTCTGCACATGCGCAGAAGCCAGGTTTTCGGCACTGCACCAGTGCCCACGCGGTGCTGGAGGAAGCGAACCGGCGGCGAGGTAAGTTAGAACCCACCCCTGCCTCAAAGTTCCCATTTCGTCCGTATATCTTGATATCAAGATATGCAAATTGAGGTTCCTATGGAAGACTTTGAGCTACATGGAATGATGGGGGCTGTTTGAAGACCCAAAAGGAAATTCCTTTGTAGCACCTTTTTTTTTTAAACCTGGGACGTTTACATTGCTCTGGCTTTGATTTCCTTTCCCTTTACGCTTAACAACCTGTTTCCTGAATAAACAAACCAGTGGCGGGTTGCTCCCTCACTGGTGCTGGTGCGCTGCGCGCGCATCTCCACGCTTCAGGGGGGGGCGCACACTATGCGCGCGCGCCCCCTTGCGTGATTTTGCTTCTGCGCATGCACGGAAGCAAAATCGTGCTGAAATCTCGCAAGGGGACATGTGTACGTGCGAGATTTCGGCACAATTTTGCTTCCGTGCATGCGCAGAAGCAAAATCTCGCCAAAATCTCTCTCACACGTGCGTCCCCTCGTGAGATTTGCGCAGAAGCAAAATCGGCCAAAATTTCACGAAAAAAATGGCGACGCGCGCGATGGACCGGCTGAGAGGGCTTTGGAGCGGTCGCACGCAAATTGCACAATCGGCCGCTCCCTACCGGAGCTGCGCACCGGGCATCTCCGGTGTCAGGCATCAGGTTTTTAACAAACTCAAACCGCCTTTCATATGTAGCACGTTGTTTGTTTGGCAGAAGTGCATACAAGACAGGATGCACTCCCTTATACTTCTTGGCTAGAATGACATACACCCATGCAAAGAGTTTTGGAGCTATGGCAAAAGTACCATCTACATACCAGGTGTCGGATGACTGAACTATACTCACAGGGCCAAAAAGTAAAGCAAAAATCAACTGCACTCAGTTTATCAAATACATAGAGGTACTGTACTCATCTGAAACAAACTTTTCTCTTCCTCTCTTGCTTGCTACAGTTACATCCATCCAGTGGTGAAATCCAATTTTTTTTTACTACTGGTTCTGTGAGTGTGGCTTGGTGGACGTGGTGTGGCTTGGTGGGCGTGGTGGCAGAGGAAGGATACTGCAAAATCTCCATTCCCACCCCACTCCAGGGGAAGGATATTGCAAAATCTTCATCCCCACTCCACTCCAGGGGAAGGATATTGCAAAATCCCCATTCCCTCCCCACTCCTGGGGGAAGGCTATTGCAAAATCTCCATCCCCACCCCACTCCTGGGGGGAGAATATTGCAAAATCTCCATTCCCACTCTACTCTGGGGCCAGTCAGAGGCGGTGTTTGTCAGTTCTCCAAACTACTCAAAATTTCCACTACCGGTTCTCCAGAACCCATCAGAATCTGCTGGATTTCACCCCTGCAAGATCCATCTCACAGGCAGAAATCTTCTTACGAGCAGTAACACAATAACGAGTGCTTGTTGTCCTCAACAAATACAACGTACAGTATTTTATTGGCTTCACATGTCAGTTTTGGGGTAGTGGTTTGAATTACATGGAATGATGGAGACTGACTGAAGACCAGAAGGAAAATCTTTGTAGGTGTGGATAATTAGGAGGCAATCTGGCATCTTAAGTTCTCCTCAAGTGCTATTCTAACTGTTTAGAGCAGCGAATGCTGGCTGGGGAATTCTGGGAGTTGAAGTCCAGACATCTTCAAGTTGCCAAGGTTGGGAAACACTGGTTTAGAGGCAACTTTTGTTTATTCAGGAAACAGGTTGTTAAGCGTAAAGGGGAGGGAACTCAAAGTCAGAGGAATGTAAACGTCCCAGGCAACAACAACAACAAAGGTGCTACAAAGGAATTTCCTTTTGGGTCTTCAAACAGCCCCCATCATTCCATGTAGCTCAAAGTCTTCCATAGGAACCTCAATTTGCATATCTTGATATCAAGATATACGGACGAAATGGGAACTTTGAGGGTAGGGAGATAAAACTGTCCCCCTTTTCAGATGAAGAAAATAATCAAATAAACTAATATTCTTCTCTCCCCTCACCCCACACTGGATCCTGCAGTTGGGCAGCTGCTCCCACCCCACCCACGCCATCTTAGGTACGGACATACGACATTGGTGAAGGCTGGCCTCGACAGTCGTAAGTCAAGGATTGCCATCAAATTGGAAAACAGTACAGGTAGTCCTCAACTTATGACTGTATCATATGGTGACCGTTCAAAGTTGCAATGCCACGGTTGACCATTTTTCACACTCATGACCACTGCAGTATCCCAATGGTCATGTGATTTACAGTTGGATGAGTAGCAACCGTCTCGCATTTATGACGGTCGCAGAGTTCTGGGTCACGTGACATGATCTCCCTTTTGTGACCGTCTGACAAGCAAAGTCACTGGGGGAGCAGCTTCCCTTAACCATCATCTCACTGACTTAAACAACGGTCCACTTAACAGCGGTGGCAAGAAAGGTTGTAAAGTGGGTGAAAGCTCACTGAACAACTGTCTCGCTTTGCAACGAAGATTTGGGGAAGCCAGATTCACTTAGCAACTGTGTGACTGACTTAGCGACCGTTCAAGTTACAACGGCACTGGAAAAAGTCACTTATGACTGTTTTTCACACTTAATGACCGTTGCAGCATCCCCATGGTCAGGTGATCCAAATTCAGATGCTTGGCAACTGACTCTTACTTATGACGGTCTTAGTGTCCCAGAGTCACGTGATCCCCTTTTGCGACCTGCCATTTTCTCCTCTCTACTACCGTATTTTTCGGCGTATAAGGAAATTATGCTTAGGGGTCCAGGTGGGCCTTTTGCTAGCGTACCTGCCTCCTAGCTACGTTGCAAAGGCCCTGCCTGTTCTGCTCGAGGCGGTAGCAGGGCTGGCGATTGAGTTCCCCAGGTTGATGGTGCTGGGGGACTTTAATCTGCCATCGCCCGGTGAAACCTCGGAGGCAGTCCAGGAGTTCATGGCTTCCATGACAACCATGGACCTGACCCAAGTAGTTCAGGGTCCGACTCATGAGGGAGGTCACACACTTGACCTTGTGTTTCTTTCGGGGCAGTGGAGAGATGATCTGAGGCTGAGGGGTTTAGTCACAGTACCCTTGTCGTGGTCAGATCATTTCCTTCTGAGGTTGGATTTCATGGCACCACTCCTCCACCGCAAGGAGGCGGGGCCGATTAAGTGGTTCCGCCCCAGGCGCCTAATGGAATCTGAAGGATTTCAGAGGGAACTTGGGGAAATACCTGACTCCCTGGTACACGATTCATCTGATGCTCTAGTGGCTGCCTGGAATCGGGCGGCAACGGGGGCTTTAGATCGGATTGCGCCTTTGCGGCCTCTCCGTGGTAGCGGATCCCGGAGGGCTCCTTGGTTTACTGAGGAACTCCGGGAGATGAAGCGCCTAAAGAGACACCTAGAGCGACGATGGAGAGCCAGTAAAGTTGAGTCTGACCGGACACTTTTAAGAACTTGCATTAAGTCTTACTTAGTGGCGATAAGGGCGGCAAAATGCTCGCATTTTTCCGCTCTTATTGCGTCCGCCGACTCCCGCCCAGCCGCCCTGTTTAGGGTGACTCGCTCCCTCCTAGCCAAGGGGGGAGTTGAAGATCCCTTGCAGGGCAGAGCTGAGGAATTTTCTCAGTTTCTGGCGGATAAAGTCGTTCAGATTCGGACAGACCTGGACTCCATTTGGACAGGGCAAGCCGAGATGACAGGGGCGAGTCTTAGTCCTGTTATATGGGACGAGTTTGAGCCTGTCACTCCTGAGGATGTGGACAAGGCCATAGGAGCGATGAGCGCCTCCACCTGTTTATTGGACCCGTGCCCCTCCTGGCTGGTCTCTGCCAGCAGGGAGGTGTCACGCGGCTGGCTCCAGGCGGTTGTGATCGCTTCTTTGAGAGAGGGATCCATCCCACAGCCTTTAAAAGCTGCGGTGGTGAGGCCCCTCCTCAAGAAGCCTTCCCTGGACCCAGCGGATTTAAAAAACTTCCGTCCAGTCTCCAACTTACCCTTTTTGGGTAAAGTTGTTGAGAAGGTGGTGTCGCTCCAACTCCTGCGGCTATTGGAGGATACTGATTATCTGGATCCCTTTCAATCGGGTTTCAGGCGCGGCTACAGTACGGAGACTGCTTTGGTCGCGCTGATGGATGATCTCTGGCGAGCCCGGGATGGGGGTTATTCCTCCATCCTGGTGTTACTTGACCTCTCAGCGGCTTTCGATACCATTGACCATGGTATCCTTCTGCGTCGTCTTGGGGAGATGGGAGTGGGAGGCACTGTTCTACGGTGGTTCTCCTCCTACCTCTCTGATAGGACGCAGTCGGTGTTGACAGGAGGACAGAGGTCGGCCCCTAGGCCCCTGGTTTGCGGGGTGCCACAGGGCTCGGTCCTCTCGCCCATCCTGTTTAACATTTACATGAAACCGCTGGGTGAGATCATCCGACGACATGGGGTGAGGTATCAGCAGTATGCTGATGATACCCAGTTGTACATCTCCACCCCGTGTCAATTCAGTGAAGCAGTTGATGTAATGTGCCGCTGCCTGGACGATGTGAGGGTCTGGATGGGAGTGAACAGACTCAGGCTCAACCCAGACAAGACTGAGTGGCTCTGGATATTGCCTCCCAAGGACTATGTCGACTGTCCCTCCTTGGTTCTTGGGGGAGAAAAATTGAATCCCTCAGAACAGGTTCGCAATTTGGGTGTCCTCCTAGACCCACAGCTAAAATTGGATCAACATCTTTCAGCTGTGGCTAGGGGGACCTTCGCACAGATCCGTCTTGTGCACCAATTGCGACCTTACTTGGAGAGGGAGGCCTTGCTCACAGTCACTCATGCCCTTGTCACCTCACGGCTAGACTACTGTAACGCGCTCTACATGGGGCTACCCTCGAAGAGCATCCGGAGACTCCAGTTGGTACAGAATGCAGCTGCGCGAGCTGTAGTGGGTGTACCAAGATACACCCACGTAACACCTCTCCTTCGCCAACTGCATTGGATACCAATTAGTCTCCGGTTGCAATTTAAGGTGTTGGTCGTTACCTTTAAAGCCCTACATGGCTCAGGGCCAGGTTACCTGCGGGACCGCATCCTACCACATACCTCCCTAAGACCGGTTAGGTCCCACAGAGAGGGCCTCCTCCGGGTCCCGTCGGCCAAACAATGCCGACTGGCGGGGCCTAGGGGGAGGGCCTTCTCTGTGGGAGCCCCGTCCCTCTGGAACCAACTTCCACCAGAGATTCGGACCATCCCCACCCTGCTGGCCTTCCGTAAAGCCTTAAAAACATGGCTCTTCCGGCAGATGGGGTGAATAGGGTAATCAGATTCCCCCTGAATGTTGTGTTTATAATGTTTTTCTTTTTAATTATATTTTAATTTAAATTATGATTACTGTTTTTATATGTACGCTTCTTATTCATGTTGTACGCCGCCCTGAGTCCCACGGGATTGGGCGGCCTATAAGAGCGTCTAAATAAAATAAATAAATAAATAAATAAATAAAATAATTCTGTTCGGTGAATTTACCTAGAAATTAATAAAAACCCTAACCCTTGTGTTTCTTATCTCATGTTTTGCATTTTTCAAATATTATTCTGCTCTACGGAACAGCAGTAGGTGTCAGTTCGTTAGGCTGTGTTTATGGAGTAATTGTTATTTTATTAATCTAAAGGTTAAGATTTTTATCTGTATATATAAAATGGGGCAGGACGATATGGAGAAACCTTTTATTTTTCTACTGTAATTCCACAAATAACGTAAATTGATGCAAATGTCACTCTTAGCATTTTCCCTGGTTTTCTATCAATACAATGGAAAGAATGTCACAATGAGCCAGCAAGTCAGCAATGAGCCAAAAGAGGAACTTAAGCGGAGGGTTGTGAAAGAATCAGCGGTTTAATTTGATCAAAGCAAAGAGCTGGGTAGACGGTTCCAACCATATACAAAAGAGACATGTAAGGAAGGCCATTATACTTTTAGAAACATCAGCTTGGTCCCCAATTCCGGCTTCCTGATTTAGGTTTTCACATTCCTCATAGTCCTGCAATCTTATCTTATCCTTATCTCATCCTTGGGCATTCCTTTGTTCCCTTCTCCCCATTTGCTGCTAGGCCCCCTGGCGCTACAGGGAACGGAACTGGGCGCCTAGCAACACAGATCAAAGATGTAAATTAGAGCTGAGGTGTAAACTGTAACAAGGAACCCCCATATGTGTCCACTGCATGAACCCTGACGATGATGTATACAGCTCCAATCTGAGATAGGTTCAGGATCAGTGGTGGGATTCAAAAAAAAATTTACTACAGGTTCTGTGGGCGTAGCTTTGTGGGCGTGGCATGGGTTGGGCATGGGTTTGTGGGCGTGGCAGGGGAAGGATACTGTAAAATCTCAATTCCCTCCCCACTCCAGGGGAAGGATACTTCAAAATCCCCATTTCCTCCTGATTAGCTGGGACTCGGGAGGCAGAGAATAGATGGGGGAGGGGCCAGTCAGAGGTGGTATTTACCGGTTCTCTGAACTACTCAAAATTTCCGCTACCGGTTCTCCAGAACTGGTCAGAACCTGCTGAATCCCACCTCTGCTCAGGATAGTATGGGAAAAACAAGAATAAAATTGATGGGAGTTCAGACTGGTGGCAGGAGCATATGTGACATATTTGATACCAAATACTTTACAGAGGCCTAATGCAGCATATGTTTGTTGCAGGAAACAAATGTTTAGCTGAAGCAAATGTTTACGGAACTGAATAACAAGTTTCTACTAATTCTGTTATTCCAGTATATTACATTCTACTATTATTGAGCGGTACTCAATCTCTACCTGCCTGAAGACATCCATTATAGTGCCAGTCCCCAAGCAGACAGCAGTGGCACCCCTTATCAGGGGTGAAATCCTCCCGGTTCGCCCGGGCCAGTCCTTCGGTGTATAGCCGATGGAACTGGCGGCGGTCGTGGCGCGGAGCTTCTCCTGCCCGCTTTCCCGGCCCGGCTGAACGCCGCCATTCGGGTTATTTTTCCCTCTGTGCATGCGCGCACATGCACAGAGGGAAAAATAACCCGAATGATTGTGTTCAGCCGGGCCGGGAAAGCGGTGATTGTGTTCAGCCGGGCCGGGAAAGCGGGCGGGAGAAGCTCCGTGCTGCGACCGCCGCCAGTTCCATCGGCTATACGCCGAAGGACTGGCCCGGGCGAACCGGGAGGATTTCACCCCTGCCCTTAATGATTATAGACCAGTAGCTTTGACATCTGTTGTCATGAAATGTTTTGAGAGACTGGTGTTGAACTATATTAAGGCTGGTCTTCCATCTACTTTGGACCCATATCAATTTGCATATAGGAGCAATGTTATTCATACTGTATTGAATCATTTGGAACAACAGGGAACTTATGTAAGGCTGTTATTTGTGGATTATAGCTCTGCCTTTAACACCATTCTACCCAATAGGTTGTTTCTTAAAATGTCCAATTTGGGTATAGATCAGAGGATTTGTTTGTGGATAAAGGATTTTTTGACAGATAGGCCACAGTCAGTAAGGATGAGCTCTCATCATTCTTCCATTCTGACATTAAGCACAGGAGCCCCCCCCCCCAGGGATGTGTGCTAAGCCCCTTTTCTATATTCCTTGTATACATATGACTGCACCCCATTGTATAATACGAATGCAATTATTAAGTTTGCGGACGATACGACAGTGGTGGGGCTCATTAATAAGAACAATGAATCTGCTTATAGGAAGGAAGTACAAGGGCTGATATTCTGGTGCAAAGAGAATAATCTTATACACCAAAAAAAAAAAAAAACCCCAAAGAACTGATAATTGACTTTAGGAGAAAGAGAGATGCATACTTACCATTGCACATAGATGGCGAGGAGGTGGAGAGGGTCAGTAGTTTTAAATTTCTGGGTACTTATATCTCAGAGGACCTCTCATGGACTATGAATATTAACATGCTTGTGAAGAAGGCTCAGAAGAGGCTGTACTTCCTGAGAATGCTCAGGAAGATAAATCTATCTCAGCAACTACTGTTGTCCTACTATTGCAGCACCATTGAGAGTGTCCTGACATATGGTATTCTAGCATGGCATGGGAGCAGCTCTGCAGCAGACAAAAACGCTCTACAGAGAATCATTACAACTGTAATTGGGCTCCAGCTACCAGCCCTGGACGATATCTTCGCATCTCGCTGTTCTAGGAAGTTGCACAACATTCTCGCTGTTCTAGGAAGTTGCACAACATTCTCATCCTGCTTACAATCTTTTTGGACTATTGCCTTCTGGCAGAAGATACAGAACAATTAAAACTCGGACCACAGGCTTTCTGAACAGTTTTTATCCCAGAGCTATAATTGCACTTAATATTAAAGGGTCACCATCAGTGAGCTGTTGGATAGTATTACTTGGTCTGTTGTATGGATGTTTGAGTGGTTCAGGGTGGGGAATTCGTGGTGGGTTGGGCGTGTTTTAGGGATTGCTATGTGTGTTGGGACTGGTCTTGAAGCGTTATGTGAATTTCGTTGTATGGGTGTACTGTGTATATATGACAATAAATTATTATTATTATTATTATTATTATTTATTATGTCCCTAATGTCAGGGTTCCAAATAGCATCCAAAATTAAATCAGAGTCCGAGGCAAAGTATTCCTCAAAGTTCCAATTTATTAACAGAGCCATGTTGGTACATCTGGGTAAAACCCGAATCTGAAGTCCCTCGGGTTTCAACACCCAGTTGAAAGTTCAAGTCCTTGTCCCCACACCCACAAATCCATCACGTTGTCCAATCTTCAATTGCCATGCTGGCAGAGTTCACCCATCTCATTCCGTGCAGGTGCAGAGGTGCAGAGACAAAGGATGACCTTGGCTTTCTAGAAAGAATTTGTTATGGCTACATACTAACAACCCTCATACAATCCCCCCTCCCATTTTCTCACAGTAGAAAATGCATAGTAGTATAGTATAAAGTGTGGCAGGCCAAAGATCCCAAATAAAATGGCTTCGGCCTGACACCTATTCTTATTTCCCTTTTGGAGGGTCTTATCAATTCTGCCTGGGAGAAATGCACTTACCAGTCAGAAATTGGACAGAGTCATTAAATGAAGCAGAAAGCAGTTTATTGTAAAATGCGTTCTTGCAAGAGCGGGAGGCTAGCAAAATAGGCACACCCAAACATACTGTAGATTTCAACAAGGATTTAATTCCCTCAGGAAATCCCTCCCATGTCATCCCATTTGAAGAGGATCACATAGTTCACAATCTTTCCAGAACACCTTTCCACCCTCTTTTTTTTAATTACCCTACTTTTTCAGTCCTTTAAACTGGTTTATCTATTAGCAATATGTGCAATTTTGCTTAAATCCACAGATCCTGCTTTCTTGGAACTTATAAGCATAAACCGAAACAAACAGTTTATTTCTAGATTATTTGCCCGCTAGCCTGACTTAAGGGGCTGCAAACATTTCCTAGATTCTTTTAATTCTAAGCCCTATTACAGTGATGGCGAACCTATGGCACGGGTGCCACAGGTGGCACGCGAAGCCATATCTGCCGGCACGCGAGCCGTTGCCCTAGCTTAGCTCCAACGCGCATGTGCATGCCGGCCAGCTGATTTTTGGCTCACGCGGAGGCTCTGGGAGGGCGTTTTCAGCTTCCAGAGGGCCTCCAGGGGGGGCGGGAGAGGGCGTTTTTGCCCTCCCCAGGCTCCAGGGAAGCCTACTGGGCCCACTGGAAGTTGGGAAATGGGCCATTTCCGGCCTCCAGAGGGCTTCCGGGGGGGCGGGGGAGGCCATTTTTGCCCTCCCCAGGCATTGAATTATGGGTGTGGGCACTCGCATGTGTGAGATAGCGCACGCGCACGCGCTTTCGGCACCCGAGGAAAAAAAGGTTCGCCATCACTGCCCTATTACTTTTCTTAGTACTGGTCCCTTTAGACATATGATTCCTGCAAAAGCAACATTTAGCTATTATTGCTTGTCTTACACGCCCAACCATCCTTTTCCTTTTCACACATTAATTCTCCCTTCGTTTGGTCATTGTGCAATTTGATTGACAGCTACGATCAGAGGTGTTGGAAGGGTCAGAAATAGTGAGGGGTCTGCTTTTTGACTCCTAGAATCTGAAACGGAAGGAAGGCAAGAAATATCAGAATTATTTATTTATTTATTTATTTTGTGAGATTTATATACCGCCTCACAGTGCAAGCACTCTCTAAGCGGTTTACACCAGTAAGCAATGTATATTTATATTGCCCCCAACAATCTGGGTCCTCATTTTACCTACCTCGGAAGGATGGAAGGCTGAGTCAACCTTGAGCCGGTGAGATTTGAACCGCTGACCTGCGGATCAGTGTCAGCTAAAGTGGCCTGCAGTACCTGCCTCTAAACGCTGCGCCACCTCGGCTCTTCAGAATTGATTCTGAAGACGGGACAAGGAACAATCGATTTAAACAGTGTTTCTCAACCTTGGCAGTTTGAAGATGTGTGGACTTCAGCTCCCAGAATTCCCCAGCCAGCGTTGCTGGCTGTGGAATTCTGGGAGTTGAAGTCCACACATCTTCAAACTGCCAAGGTTGAGAAACACTGATTTAAAGATAATGTCTAAGCATTCCCTATCATTACATCTCATGATTTCTTCTAAACCAAGTTTCGTTTCTTCTCCTAGCATCTCTTTTGGTGTGTTTTTTTCTTACTTTTTTTAAAAAAACCATCCACCTGGCTGAAACAAAAATTATTTCCTGTTTTGAAAGCAAATTGATTAGAAGGGTAATTCCCTTTCAGTTTTAAACCACCAAAGCGGGAGGCAGCCAGCAAGCAGAGTTTATTGCATCTCGGCACAGAGAAGCCAAAGAAAGAAGGAAGAAAAGAAGAAGAAGAAGAAAAAGGTTTGAAACCTTTCTTTCTTTGAAATCTTTCTGACTTTGCTTTTGTATTTATTCTAAACTAATAAAGTTTTCGGAGTTTTTATCTCCCTGGATCTAATCTGGTTGTTGAAAGACTGGCTTGTGACATTCTGTATTACATTACAGAATCTGAGTCCTCATTTTTTTAAATTTGGGGGAAATAAGAGTGGATTCCTAAAGTAAAGATGGTCATTTTTGAAGAGGAAAGCTAAGAAGTGACTATAATAAATCAAGTGTTTCGTTTCTAATTTCCACCCCCTTACATTTCCCCAGTGCCTAAGTTTTTGAAATGTTTATTTTTATTTATTGAATATCCATGCTGCCTATTTAAATATCCATACTGTATTTAAAGGGGAGAAGCAAGAATGGAATGGAATAGAATAAAATAGCAATAAAGAAAATGTTTGTAGCTCAGGATTAAAATGAGGGCTCCTTGGGGCTCTGTGAGCTTGCTTGATTTCATGCAGACATCCTATCCTATTCTATCCTACCCCACCCTACCCTAGCCTATTGTTAATAGCCGAGCATAGTGGACTATCAAAGCAAAAACAGAGGATCTCTATCCAATGTTTATTTTGGTATTGAATGGTATTTCAATGAAGGTATTTTAAGGCAGCCATTTGATCTCTTCTTAGTCATGGAATCATCTGAGGGCAGGGCAAGAAGTAACAGCTGGAAACCTATCAAGGAGAGGACCCGCCTAGAAATAAGGAGAAATTTCATGACTGTCAGAACACTTAATCAGTGGAATGGCTTCCCTCCAGAGGTTGTGGGTGCTCCATCACTGGGGTTTTTAAAGAGGATATTGGAAAGCCATTTGTCTGAAATGTATGGGGTTTCCTGCTTGAACAGGAGATTGGACTAGAAGATAAGGGGCGTGCATAAGCGCACTTTCGTGCCTACCGTTCCTGTCCATATATTCATACCTCTTATACTCTTATTCATGCTTGAACTATATATATATAAGCAAAAAAAAGGGTGGGTGGGTGGGTGGGATGCATTTATTTATCCAACACCTGGTTAAATAGTAAGGTAGATTTCCATGGGACAAGGTGATGTTCACCAGTTCACATCACTCCACTCCTCTGCTCACAATAGAATACCTTATGCCACAATGTTTGAAATTTTGGATCTGGGCAACCTAGAACTACGCCGCCTTTGGTCCAACCTAAGCTTAGTACTCAGAATTGTCTGCTACAACATCCTACCTGTTAATGACTACTTCAGCTTCAACCACAATAATATACGGGCAAACAATAGATACAAACTCAAAGTAAACTGCTCCAAACTCAATTGCAGAAAATACGACTTCAGCAACAGAGTGGTCAATGCCTGCAATACACTACCTGAGTCTGTTGTTACATCCTCAAACCCCCAAAACTTTAACCTAAAAATGTCTACCATGGACCTCACCCCATTCCTAAGAGGTCTGTAAGGGGGCGTGCATAAGCCCACCAGCGTGCCTACCATCCCTGTTCTACTATTCCCATTATTCGTACTCATTTCTTATGCATATACTTTACCTGTTTATACTTATATACTTATATGTTATGTTCATACTTACAATTGTTTTCTCATGCATGCTTGACAAACTAACTAACTAAATAAATAAATGATTGAGATATGAGAACCGGTTTCGTTAGCAATCCAGAGGTTGTGAGTTTCAGCCTGGAATTAAGGAGAAACTTCCTGACACTGAGGACAATTAACCAGTGGAATAGCTTGCCTTCAGAAATCGTGGGTGCTCCATCACTGGAGGTTTTTAAGAAGAAACTGGACAGTCACTTATCTGAAATAGTATAGGTTCTCCCAGAGGTGGGATCCTGCCTCTGATTGCCGGTGCGGTTGATCGCTGAGTTCGGCGCAGAGCCGAAGAAGCTGCTCCCGTTCACGGAACGGGAGCTTTCCCCGGGCGCTTTCCCCGCCCGCATGGATGCCGCCAATTGCGTTCTTTTGCCCTCTGCGACTGCCCAAAGCGTTCCGCATGCACAGAGGGCAAAAGAACGCAATTGGCGGCATCCATGCGGGCGGGGAAAGCTCCCGTTCCGCGAACGGGAGCAGCTTCTTCAGCTCTGCGCCGAACTCAGCGATTAACCGCACCGGCAATCAGAGGCAGGATCCCACCTCTGGGTTATCCTGCTTGAGCAGGGGGCTGGACTAGAAGACCTCCAAGGTCCCTTCCAGCTCTATTCTCATTGATTGATTGATTGATTGATTGATTGATTGATTGATAAGACACTGCAGACATTCTATTCTGTTCTGTTCTAATCCTGCCTTAAGTGTGAAGTCATTGGGTGACTCTGGGCCAGTCCCTCTCTCTCAGCCTTAGGAAGAAGGCAAGGGTAAAACTTCCCAAAAATGTTGCACAGAAAACTGCATGGATTTGTCTTGAAAGCATACACAAGCAAGCAAGCAAGCAAAGGGAAGTCCCAAAGATTTATCCAAAAGGCAACTGGACTTTCTTGGGGGGGGGGGTGTTCCTTGAAAATATTTCACTTCTCATCCAAGAAGCTTCTTCAGTTCAGAACTGAAGAAGCTTCCTAGATGAGAAGCGAAATGTTTTCAAGGGAAAATAAAACCAAAAAGTCCATTTAATAATTATTTATTTATTGTCATTGTACGTATATACACAGTACACCCATACAACGAAATTCACATAACGCTTCCAAGACCAGTCCCAACACACATAGCAATCCCTAAAACACACCCCACCCACCACGAATTCCCCACCCTGAACCACTCAAACATCCATCCAACAGACCAAGTAATACTATCCAACAGCTCACTGATGGTGACCCTTTAATATTAAGTGCAATTATAGCTCTGGGATAAAAACTGTTCAGAAAGCCTGTGGTCCGAGTTTTAATTGTTCTGTATCTTCTGCCAGAAGGCAACAGTTCAAAAAGATTGTAAGCAGGATGAGAAGAGTCTCTGAGAATATTGTGCAACTTCCTAGAACAGCAAGATGCGAAGATATCGTCCAGGGCTGGTAGCTGGAGCCCAATGATATTCTGGGCAGTTGTAATGATTCTCTGTAGAGCGTTTTTGTCTGCTGCAGAGCTGCTCCCATGCCATGCTAGAATACCATATGTCGGGACACTCTCAATGGTGCTGCAATAGTAGGACAACAGTAGATGCTGAGATAGATTTATCCTCCTGAGCATTCTCAGGAAGTACAGCCTCTTCTGAGCCTTCTTCACAAGCATATTTACATTCATAGTCCATGAGAGGTCCTCTGAGATATAAATACCCAGAAATTTAAAACTACTAACCCTCTCCACCTCCTCATCTATGTGCAATGGTAAGTGTGCATCTCTCTTCCTCCTAAAGTCAATTATCAGTTCTTTGGGTTTTTTTGGTGTTAAGTATAAGATTATTCTCTTTGCACCACGATATCAGCCCTTGTACTTCCTTCCTATAAGCAGACTCATTGTTCTTATTAATGAGCCCCACCACTGTTGTATTGTCTGCAAACTTAATAATTGCATTGGTATTATACAATGGGGTGCAGTCATATGTATACAAGGAATATAGGAAAGGGCTTAGCACACAACCCTGGGGGGGCTCCTGTGCTTAATGTCAGAATGGAAGAATGATGAGATCCCATCCTTACTGACTGTGGCCTATCTGTCAAAAAATCCTTTATCCACAAACAAATCCTCAGATCTATACCCAAATTGGACATTTTAAGAAACAACCTATTGGGTAGAATGGTAGAATTTGCCTTTTAGAAAAGCATCTTTGGGACAACCATGACCTGGATGATTGAGAATCTCCATAGACCAAAAAAAAAAAAAAAGGAAGAAAGTAACTCTATCATACTAGAATACTAGACTGTCTTTGACTATCAGCAATAGGAAAGAGCATTGGTCAACTTAATTTGCTTTCAGAGAGTGAGATAAGCCAATGGTTTGCCAGCAGCCACTGTGATAACATGGGGCACAGCACGAAGTTAACACAAACAGCTGGCAGTTCAAACCGCCCCTTTATTGCTCCAAATGTCCCCAAACACTGCCACATTTCTGGCCAGTCCCAGAGCAAAGTGATGTCAACCCCCCACACACACACCTCAAGCAGCCTCTGGCTGCAAATAGTCCAGCCCAGCATTGTGTACACCAAGGCTGCACAGCAATAAATCTAGCAGAGCAAATCAAGGAGTTCAGGAAGCAAAGGATCTAGATAATTAGTCCAGAAAGCCAGAAATAATGCAAGGACTTTTGGGAAGTTCAAATGTCGGCATTCAACACTTCAGAAACTCAGAGTTTGTTCCTGACAAATGCCCCTCCCCACAGTATCTCCCCAAATCTCACTCCCCAGGTGTGCCCTGTGAAGATGTGTGGGGCACTCTTCTCCCAAGTAGCCTGCTAAGTCTGCACTGTTCTTGCCTTCTCTCCACTCTCCACACCCTCGGATCAGGAGGGGGTGGTCCCTGCTCCTCACCTGAGCTGTGTCTCTCATGTTCATCCTGCCCCCGTTCTTCCCTGTGCACAAACTGTCCTAATCCTGAAAGACCCTGGCCTGACTGGCCCTGCCCTTCCCCATTTTCCTCCAGAGCTAATGAAGCCACCCCCTCAATCTTTGTCTCCGACAGGGGCATGACAGTCACCCAGTTTCAAGATCCCAAAGGACAGGGACTAGAACAAAGGGAGGAAGAAGCTATTGGCTGAGTGCAGAAGGAACTACTTTTTCAAAACGACAGAGGGCAATTGGACATTCAGTATGGCTCTGTCCCAGGTTTAGAGTTTAAGATTCTCACAGTACCAATTTGTGTATCAGAAAGACTTCATCCAGAGTGTAATGGTAGCAACCAGATCCCACTGAAGTTGGGACTGAGATCACCTTCTACCAAGCCTGTTAATTAATCTCTTCTCTTTTTGGCTCTCTTCTTTCTTTTTCTTAGAATATTGCCCACCATGAATGTTCAGCCAATGATTGTCACTCAGTCACCGATGGTAGTGACGGTCCAGCCCAACAGAAACTATTGGCAAACGGGCTTATGTGACTGCTGTAGTGACTGTGGAGTCTGTAAGTGACCAGAGCAATGGATGTTGAATTATTGAACAGTCTATTGGATTGGAATTAGGATGGCAAGATATAAAAGGAGACACGGCTTCTATACTATTAAAAGTTGTGTATGGAACTTTAAAGTTCTGCATGTAGGAGATGGCCAGGCTGAGCCTGAGGGTGGGGTCAAATGCACCATCAGTTTGGAGTTGCTATGCTCCCAGAGGAGATCTAAATCCAGTCCCCCCTTAATTTTGTTGACTCTTATTTAGAACCAATGTGCCTTCACCATTAGTAGATCAGATTCTTGTATAAAAGATAAAGTAAACTCATAGTACTTTTGAACTCTATCCTGGCATCTGGTTTCTTGCGCCTGATGTGACACAAGCCTGGAAAGCATCAAGGACAAAACAGTTCAAATGTGAGTTAAAAATATTTTCTTCTATTAGTAATCGTCAGGCACAATCAGTCAGATCCACGTGCCAAGGGCTCAATTAGCTATTTTATTACTGTAGCTATAACATAGGAAGCTTCTCAGACTGGCGGTTTGCACCTGGGTCAGACTAGATAAGGTTAAACAGCATTCAAGGAAGATCAGACTTCATTCTCTTATGCCCATGTACAGATTCCAGATTAGTTCCCTGTTTGATTCCACTTCCTGGCTCAGCCAGTCTCTTTCCGACAGTAATTCCCTTAATTCTCTTTCATAATAGTTGAGAACATCAGTATACAGAAGAATGCAATGGAGTGTGCTTTTAGTTTAACGTGGTTTGTAAATGAGTTTTTTCAGCCTTCCCCTCTGCTAGGTGATGTTTTAACTAGCATTTTCATTTGCAGTTTTGATGTTGCAGGAATTGTATAATTTGCACTTTCTGGGCTATAAATCTTATGTCATTCAATGCTTTGCCAAAATCTTTCTGCAGTGCCTTTTTCTTCCTCTCTATAGGTTTCTGTGGACTCTTATGCTTGCCTTGTATGGCATGCCAAATTGCTTCAGATATGAACGAATGTTGTTGCTGTGCCGTAACTGTGGCCATGCGAGCTGTCTACAGGACAAAGTATAATATCCCTGTAAGTAGATTACCTTGCCTAAGATTAGACAAACTTTAGGTTTATAAATTCTAGTTAAAACCAAAAAACCCCAAACTAGAATCTTGAGAAATACTTGTGAAATTGGAGAGAAATACCAACTCAGAAACGGACTGGGGCAACCAACTTGCTGCGGGATAACTTGACATGGCCAACTCATCATGGGAGAACTCGCCAAGGGAAAATTCAACAACTCAATCTAATTATGTAAAATACGTTATATATTATTTTAATTTTTGTCATTCACATTTCCTTTTGCCCCTCCTTCGGCATCTTTTCTTCAGTGATTCTTTCCCATCATTTCTTCAATATTAGTGTAATTCTTGTCGCATTGTAAGTTGTACTATGGTGAGTTGGCCACAGCGAGTTGTCGCGCAGCAAGTTGGCCACAGTGAGTTGGCCGTGGCGAGTTGGATGTGGTGAGCTGTCCTAGGCCCGCTCAGAAAGGCAGTGCGTACACAATCCAGAAATTTGTGGGAGAAAAAAGATGACCTGGGAAGTGAACAGATTTGTTAACTGCAGGAGTCTATAATCTTTCAGAATTATAGGAATAAAACATAACTATCACATCTACCTGGCCCACAAGGATGGGAAGGCAGAATATGTTAAAGGCCCATCGATCAGGGATTGTCATCTGTGGAACCATGAAAAAAGACCTTCTCGGGGGTAGCCCCTCAGTCGCCCCGCAACCCTGTTGCTTTTCTGAAAACAGGGTTTTGTCAGCCTGAGGACCACAAATAGAAATGGAGCTGACCATGCATTTAGTTTGATTGTATTGTTGCTGGCACTGGCGATGGTTGAAGTGGATTTTTTAAAATAAGTTTTTATAATGTAATGTATTTCTTTTGCTAAGTGAGACATTTGTTAGAATAGAATAGAATAGAATAGAATAGAATAGAATAGAATGATGAGCCGAGGTGCTGCAGCGGTTAGAGGCAGTACTGCAGGTCACTTTAGCTGACTGTGATCCGCAGGTCAGCGGTTCAAATCTCACCGGCTCAAGGTTGACTCAGCCTTCCATCCTTCCGAGATAGGTAAAATGAGGACGCAGATTGTTGGGGGCAATATAAATATACCTTGCTTACTGGTGTAAACCGCTTAGAGAGTGCTTGCACTGTGAGGCGGTATATAAATTTCACAAAATAAATAAATAAATAAATAGAATAGAATAGAATAGAATTATTTATTATAATTCAAGTGTGATTGGACACACAAGGAATTTGTCTTTGGTGCATATGCTCTCAGTGTACATTAAAAGACAAGCAGGGGTGGATTCCTCCCAGTTCGGACTAGTTCACCCGAACTGGTAGTGACCCGTTGGTGATGTCACAATGACATCACCAAACCAGATCGGTTAGTGCCGGTCCGTGGGCGCCGCCATCTTTTGTTTGAATTTTTTTCGATTTTTTTTCAAAAAATATTTTTGAATTTTTTTTTTAAATCCTTCTGAGCATGCGCAGAAGCCGAGTTCCGGCACTGTGCATGTGGTCGCCATCATTTTTTTGGCTTTGTTTTGTTTGTTGTTGCTGTTTTTGAATTTTTCTTTACTGCGCATGCGTGCGCATGCTTTGCGTGCGCGTGCCCACAAGGCGCGCCCACGCAGCGCGGGAGGGAGCAAACTGGCAGCGAGGTAAGTTGGAATCCACCCCTGAAGACAAGATACATTCGTCAAGAATCATAATGTACAACACTTAATGATTGTCATAGGGTACAAATAAGCAATCAGGAAACAATCAATATTAATATAAATCATAAGGATAGAAGCAACAAGTTACAGTCCTGCAGTCATAAGTGGGAGGAGATGGGTGATAGGAACGATGAGAAGATTAATAGTAATAGTAATGTAGCCTTAGTGAATAGTTTGACAGTGGTGAGGGAATTATTTGTTTAGCAGAGTGATGGTGTTCGGGAATAAACTGTTCTTGTGTCTAGTTGTCTTGGTGTGCAGTGCTCTATAGCGTCTTTTTGAGGGTAGGAGTTGAAACAATTTATGTCCAGGATGCGAGGGGTCTATAAATATTTTCACGGCCCTCTTTTTGACTCGTGCAGTATACAGGTCCTCAATGGAAGGCAGGTTGGCAGTAATTGTTTTTTCTGCAGTTCTGATTATCCACTGAAGTCTGTGTCTGTCTTATTGGGTTGCAGAACCAAACCAGACAGTTATAGAGGTGCAGTTAACTGACTGAATAATTCCTCTGTAGAATTGTATCAGCAGCTCCTTGGGCAGTTTGAGTTAAGTGAGTTTTCCCCGATTTTACAACCTTTCTTGCCACCGTTGTTAAGTGAATCCCTGCAGTTGTTAATTTAGTAACACGGCTGTTAAGTGAATCCGGCTTCTCCATTGACTTTGCTTGTCAGAAGGTCACAAAAGCGGATCACATGTCCCCAGGACATGGCAATCGTCATAAATATGAGCCAGTTGCCAAGCGTCTGAATTTTGGTCACATGAAACATGGGGATACTGCAAAAGTCGTAACTGTGAAAAACAATCATAAGTCACATTTTTCAGTGCCATTGTAACTCTGAACGGTCACTAAATGAACTGCTGTAAGTCAAGGACTGCCTGCTTTTTGCCATCCAACACAGAGCTAGCTTTTCATGATTCCATCTCTCTACATCATGATTTTATTGAAAAGGTTATTGATTCATTTGGTTTCTTTTCTTTTCAACAGGGATCGATCTGTGAGGATACCTGCATTGTGGGGTGTTGTCCGGTGTGTTCTCTCTGCCAAATCAAGAGGGATATCAACAGAAGGAAAGAAATGGGAATATTCTAGAAGACTTCATCCTAAGCGCCTTTACATTCATCCTTTTTTAAAAACGAATGTAAAATTCTGAGAAGTAAAAATTAGAATTAGAATTCTATTAGTAAGATGCATTAGAATTCTGAGAAGTAAGATGCATTAAAGTAGTTTGCAGGAAGTACCATTATTTAGAGGCACCCTTGCTTTATAATTCTAAGCATATTCGTAACCCAGAAATTAAATGTTAGTAGTGATTCAAAGCTCAAAATCCAGTCACACAAAAACCTGCTTGATCTCCCTATTTCATTTAAAATGGAAAACAAAACATTTTGGTTGCTGATGCTATTAAACAATTTGGAATTTAAAAATAAAACAAAATCCTGCCAGACCTTTGAAGATTTATTGGTGGATCAACATTCTGCCTTTCCTGTTTTAGGGTTACCAGTGATTTTGGTTTGCAGGATGTACCGTATTTTTCTGAGTATAAGACGCACCTTTTCCCCCCTAAAAGAGGCTGAAAATTTGGGTGCGTCTTATACTCCGAATGTAGCTTTTTCGAAGCTTTTTTTCCCCAGCCCTAACAACCTGCTAACGGTCTTCCCGGCTTGCAGGATTTTTTCATTGCTACTCCCTCCGAAGACATTTTTTCCAGCCCTAAGTCTTTGCAGGCTTATTTTCATTGCTACTCCCTCCGAAGAAGATTTTTTTCAGCCCTTAACCAGGGGATAAAATAATGTGCTGAACCTGACCAGACTAAGGACGCTAGCCAGATGACTACCTGGCAGGCAGATTTTTTTCCCTATTTTCCTCCCCAAAAACTAAGGTGCGTCTTATACTCCAGTGCGTCTTATACTCCAAAAAATACGGTAGTGCCTGGAGAAAATAAGGTAAAATTGTAATCTAGAGCCATGACCCATACCTAGCTATGTGGAAGTGCTTGGTGTCCAGATGTGAGGGACTAGAATTACTGTGATTCCCATCCATCACAGCTTTGAATTGAAGGAGATATAAAACAACAAGAGTGCCATCTTAAGGAAAATTAGTGTACGTGATTATTTAACTCAGGGGTGTCAAACTCAAGGTCTGTGGTTTGGATCTGGCGCACGGTGTGCTTAGATATAGCCCACGGGGCCGACCTAGAAACAATGAAGAACCTGCCCACGGTGTCTCTGCCAGCGAAAACGGAGCACCGTTTTTGCTGGCAGAGGCTTGCAGGAGGCCATCGCAGCCGAAAACGGAGCTCAGGAACCTGTTTTCGCTAGCAGAGCGCTCGGGACATCACAGGCACCCCCAACACGAGTGATGTTGAGCTGGCCACACACACCCTGGCCACTCCCCCCTGGCACCCGAGGTCAAGCACAACCCTGATGCGGCCTTCAATGAAATCGAGTTTGACACCCCTGGTTTAGCTAGTAAACTATGTTGTTCTTACTCTCCTAGCCAATGGTACAACCTTTCCTAATGCTGGTGTGGGAAACTGCCAGGCAGGCGGCAGGGAAGAGTCAAGTGAGGGCCTAGCTTGGAGTCCTTAAGCAGCCGCAAGCGTATAAGCTTGACCTCCGCCAAGATCCACGAAGCCTTCTCCAGCTATTCCCACAGGAACACAAGCTGTTTAGTGAGGTTCTTGTAACACAGGAGGTAGCCGATAACGTTACTGACTTTCGTTATTCATTAGTGGTTCCGGTTGGTTACACCTGACAGCTGGTAGTCTCTGTTCCTTTCCACCACTGCCTTGGAGTTTCATTTCTCTGAGATTGTCATTTCTCGTAGTAAAATTAAAGCTCCTTTACTTGAAATTCTTTTTAGGATGATGTGTTCTAGGCCTCCATTTATCAACATCAGAACACTGAAGTGGTATGTGGATGTTAGAACTGAATGCTTCCTGAGGTATCCTCCGAAAACAGATAGAGTTTGCAGGGCTCTAAATAAAATCCTAACTACAGGTAGCCTTTGACTTACGAACACAATTGAGCCGCAAATTTAGGTTGTTAAGTGAGAAATTTGCTAAGTGAGTTTTGCCCCATTTTACGACTTTTCTTGCCACATGTGTTAAGTGAATCCCTGCAGTTAAGTTAGTAACACCGTTGTTAAGTAAATCTGGCTTCCCCATTAGCAATAGCACTTAGACTTATATACTGCTTCATAGTGCTTTACAGCCCTCTCTAAGCGGTTTACAAAGTTCAGCATATTGCCCCCAACAATCTGGGTCCTCATTTTACCGACCTCAGAAGGATGGAAGGCTGAGTCAACCTTGAGCCTGGTGAGATTTGAACAGCTGAACTGCTGAACTGGCAGTCAGCTGGAGTAGGCTGCAGTAGCTGCATTAACCACTGTGACTTGCTGGTCAGAAAGTTGCAAAAGGTGATCACATGATACTGCATTCATCATAAATATGAACCATCAAGCATATCAACCATCAACCATCAAGAATATCAAGGCTCCAGATATAAACCATGTGACCATGGGGATCTGAGGTGGGCTGCACTTTCTTTAACAAAGGGTTAGCTGGTTGTGAGTGTGTGCGTGCGCATGCGCGCTTCGCTCTCACGCGCCTCTTTGGGAGAGAAACGGAGCTTCAAACAGGCTCCTAATCAGCTCAGACATCTCCGGTGAGAACAGCAGGGGAGGCATGGAATGCAGCTGGGCCAGCCAATGATCCAGAAAGTAAGTTATAAATGGATAGCATAGAACAGGGGCAGGTGGGCGGGCCCAACAAGCGATCAGAGCTTAGAGTTTGCCCAAACCCTTGCGACCATTCGGCTGCCCACCACTGATGGGGATGCTGCAACAGTCGTAAGTGTGAAAAATGGTCAAAAGTCGCTTTTTTCAGTGGCATTGTAACTTCAAACAGTCACTAAAAGAACCGTTGTAACTCGAGGAGTACCTGTACTGAAGAAATTGAGACATGCTCATTTACATTGTTTTTAAAAACTATCCTAGTGCTTTTAGATGCACTATGAAACTCACAACAGTAAAAGTTATGTGGTCAAACATAGCCCTGAAAGTTTTATTGGCTACTACTACTCAGATCTACTTAGTATTTGGGATTTAACCAACATTATACTGTATTCACCTATGCATTGTAGCCTGTCCCATAAAAAAGGGACAAAAGTAAATTATCCAATAAAATGATTTCAGCAGCCTCAAATATAATAATCTGAATGCTTTCTCTCTTTTTTAATATTTTAATTGTGTTTTTACCATTAAACAAATATTCACACCTTTTGCATAGCTGTGCACATTTACATTCCTTAGCATTCAAATTCAAATATATTTTATATATTTTATACATTTTAACTATACATTTTAGTTCTACTTCTATTTTGTCTCTTTATTCCCTTTTTTTCTATTCTCAATCCAGTTGTACTACTTCTCCCATATTGCATAGTATTCCGAGTCTATTTGACCTTTCAATTCAATTGTCAGTTTGTCCATTTCAGCACATTGAAATATTTTTTTTTATTACTAAACCTTCGGAAGGTATGTTTGTATTTCTCTAACATTGCGCTTTCTGGACTCTTTCATGAATGTTTTCTCTTTTTAGCAACTTGGATGTTTTAGAACTCTGCATATTTCAGAAATACATGGGCAGAGCCATGTGTGACAATAATTGATTCATACTTTATATGATGGCCCAAAAGCCCATCTTACCATTAAGTAATATTGCAATTAATTTCAGAGAAAGGCAGTCTGGAAAATATTACAGTTTGCTCAATTATATTGAATATGCCATTCTGTATGGAGAATTTACCTAGAAATTAATAAAAACCCTAACCCTAACCCTTGTGTTTCTTATCTCACGTTTTGAATGTTTCAAATATTATTCTGCTCTGCAGAAAAGCAGTAGGAGTTATTTCTTTAGGCTGTGTTTATGGTGTAAACATTTTATGGAAAATATTACAGTTTGCTCAATTATATTGAATATCCCATTCTGTATGGAGAATTTACCTAGAAATTTAATAAAAATAGCCTTGCCTAAGATTAGTTTTTATGCCCCTTTTTTGCCAAGGTTGTTAAGTGAATCACTCCAGTTGTTAAGTGAATCAGGCTGTCATTAAGTAAATCTGCTTCCTCCATTGACTTTGCTTGTTGAAAGCCAGCTAAGGTGGTCGCAAATGGTGATCAGATGATCAGAATCAGAATAGAGCTGGAAGGGATCTTGGAGGTCTTCTAGTTCAGCCCCCTGCTCAAGCAGGAGACCCTATACCTTTTGGACAAGTGACTGTCCAGTCTCTTCTTAAAACCCTCCAGTCATGGAGCACCCACAACTTCTGGAAGCAAGCTGTTCCACTGGTTAATTGTCCTCACTGTTTGGAAGTTTCTCCTTAATTCTAGGCTGCTTCTCTCCTTGATTAGTTTCCATTTATTGTTTCTTGTCCTGCCCTCAAGTGCTTTGGAAAATAATTTGACCCCCCCTCTTCTTTGTGGCAGCCCCTCAAAACTGGAATACTGCTATCATGTCACCCCAGTCCAGGGGTGGGTTCTTACTTACCTCGCTGCTGGTTCGCTCCCTCCTGCGCCGTGTGGCTGCGCCTCATGCGCGCACATGCGCTTTGCACGCGTGTGCATGTGCAGTAACAATTTTTTTTAAAAAAATAAAAAAAAACCAGAAACAAGATGGCGATGCATGCGCAGTCCCGGAAACTCAGTTTCTGCGCAGAAGAAAAAAAACCTGGAAAAATCTCCCCCCCCCCAAAAAAAATTCAAAAAAATAATTTTTAAAAAAAAATTTAAAAAGATGGCAGTGTCCACGGACCTGCACCAACAGAACCGGTTCCATGATGTCACCAGTGGGCTGCTACCGGTTCGGGCGAACCGGACCGAACCGAGAGGAACCCACCTCTTCCCCAGTCCTTCTTTTCTCTAGACTAGCCAAACCCAAATCCTCCGTCCTTCATATATTTTAGTCTCCAGGCCTTTCATCAACTTTGCTGCTCTTCTTTTGTTCTTCAGTATCGGCAAATTCAGGCTGGTTGCCAAGAGTCTGAATTTTGATCACATGACCATGAGGATACTGTGACTGTTGTTGTTATGAGAACTGGTCATAAATCACTTTTTTCAGTGCCCTTATAACTTTGAATGTTGCTTAATCAATGCTTCTAAGACTTCCTGCATCTTCTTCCTAGGGCTAAAAGAAAGAAAGTTACCCAGCTGGCTTTGTGCCTAAGGTGGGGACTAGAATCCATGGCCTCCCAGTTTCTAACCCAGGAGTCTCCAAACTTGGCAACTTTAACACTGGTGGACTTCAACTCCCAGAATTCCCCAGCCAGCCATCTTAAACTTGCCAAGGTTGGACACTCCTGATCTGAGCTCTGCTCCTTGGGCTTTATGTTGTCACCAGCCACCTTTGTGAGAAACACACTCTAATGTACACTACATAAATATGACAAAATAAATAAATGAATACAAAATTATGCATATACCCACATATATTATATGACACAGAGAAACAACAGTCTACTTGGGATGTATACCAGGGGTGGGTTCCTACTAGTGTGGTCCAGTGCGCAGCTCCGGTAGGGACCCGCCGATTATGCAATTTGTGCGCAACTGCTCCGGTGCCATCTTCAAAAAACAGCTTCTGCACATGCGCAGAATTAAAAAACAAGATGGCGGCACCACCATTAGAGCCGGTTCGGGGGCATGGCCAACCGGCAATCAAACCCGGTTTGGTGAGCGGGGGGAAATTCCCACTATCGGTTCTATAGAACCAGTCCAAACCAGGAGCAACCCACCTCTGATCTGCCTCTACCTGGGATCGAACTCACAACCTCCTGATTGTGAGGCAAGAGCTCCACCGCTAGATCACAGCAGCTGGGTTAAATGGAGAAACACATTCTTAAAGGCAGAAAGTAGCCCCACTCCTTCTTAATGTGCCTATTCACAAACAAAACAACTTCACTTCCAGGTGATGGGATTAAGGACCTTAATCCCATTCATTGAGCAAAGTGGAAACAATACCATTAAGTCCATTAAGAAAGGCAGGCTAGAGGCAATAGATAACAGGAAATCAATTACACGTGCCTGACAGGATTAGATTCAGGAAGCTGACAATTAAGACCCATCACAAGCCTTTGCTGAAACAAGTAAAACCAATCAAATAATAGAAGCACACAAAGTGAACCTCAACATTACAAAATACTGTAAACTGTATAAAAATCCTTGCACTCATCAAGTTAATTTGTCAGCTGTCCCAGAACTGCACGCTGTGTGTGTGTGTTGATTCTGCTTTCAACCTTTCTTTCAGATCTTCTTTCTCAAGCGGCCTCCATTTTATTCCCGGCTTGGAACTGGACCTGGGTTTGTCTTCCAACACCTTGAACGTGACCTTGTGGTTGGTTTGTGATTTTTCTGTTTAGTTCTGCATTTGATGTTCTGCAAAGTTACTGTGACTGATAATTACAGTAAAGTGGAGTCTCTAAAGTTATCGCTCTGATTTAAACAAACATGCTTTGTATCTGGGGTATATGCATTTCTTTCCATAGACAGGTTGGCAGGAGCCTCAGTTGGGTTCTGTTTTCCCAGTGCAAAAGGGGCAGTAAATCACACTGGAACAAGGAAAGCAACATTTTTTTCCCCCAGCTGCATAATTCCGCAGAAATAGAGAGCCTCATGCTTGGGACAGAGGCCAACATCAAGATCTGAGTAAAAATTCCCTCAGATATTTATATTAAAAGTTTCTTCGTTATATACAACATGTCAGTCTCCGTGATTTCTCTCACAAGGTTTGTGGTCACGTTTGGTTGATCGCATTTGTCATTTGTCAAGATAATATTTTAGTACAAGATTATGCATAGCGAAACTTTCCTAATCTCATTGTCAGAAATTTCCTGTTGTGTACTTGTGGTTGGTTTGTCTGTTTCGCAAGAGAACCAGAAAAGAGAAAGTGTAGAAGGCAGTCCGGTAGAAAATGTAATCGGTTCTAACTTTTGATGGCTTGTTTCTACCTGGTTTGATTAATTCCTGACTTTGGAAGTTGGTATTTAAAACATTATTTGAGATATATATATATATATATATATATATATATATATATATATATATATATATATATATATATATATATATATATATATATATATATATATATATATATATATATATATATATATATATATATATATATATATATTTATGAATGGGATTCCTTTCCTATAGTGGTTACTGCTTTTACTGTTCTTCTCTCTAGGGTTTAAAGGGGACTTTCCCTGTTTGAAGGATTTCATTATTTTACGTTCTTCATCGTTTTATATTCTTAAGATGTCATCAAGCTGTCAGACAGATTTAAGCCTGTAAACCTCTACCACTTTTCTCTCTTTCTCTCTTTCTCTCTCTCTCTCTCCCTTCCTTCCTTTTCTTTCTTCTCCTTCTCTCTCTCCCTCTCCCTTCCTCCCTTCCCCCTCCCGCTCTCCCTCTCCCTCCCTCTCCCACTCCCTCCCTTCCTCCTCCTCCCTCCCTCTCTCTCCCAATTTTTCCCCTCCCCCTGCCTCTCCTCCTCCCTCCCCCTCCCTCCCCCTCTCACTCCCTTCCACCCGCTCTCTCTCCATTATTGTCAATGGTATAAAGCTGTTTTAGAGGTCTAACAGTGGGGACTTCCCAGTTTTGATATGATTACAATGTTAGATATTATAGAATGGCCAGAACAGATGGTGAAAACAAAACCACTTTATATTTAAATATCTTTGAGGTTTCATAAAGAAGGAACTTCCATGTCACGGAACTTGTTTTCTGTGGTACCAATACTACCCACTTCTCTCTAAATTTCACCAAGGTAGGGTAGTGCTTGCTAACAGCTGATACATTCTGGTTGATTTTTCCCTGCTTCTTTCTCCTAAAAACAAGGAAGACAGAGGCCAGATCTGTAGACAGTCAAAATCTAAGAGTGAGAGAGATTATTTGATGGAAATAAGCAGAAAGCATTACCTAGGCAAGAGAGCAGTGGTGAAATCCAATTTTTTTTACTTCCGGTTCTGTGGGCGTGGCTTGGTGGGCATGGTGTGGCTTGGTGGGCGTGGCTTGGTGGGCATGCAGGGGAAGGATACTGCAAAATCCCCATTCCCTCCCCACTCCTGGGGGAAGGATACTGCAAAATCCCCATTCCCACCCCACTCTGGGGCCAGCCAGAGGTGGTATTTGCCGGTTCTCCGAACTACTCAAAATTTCCGCTACCGGTTCTCCAGAACCTGTCAGAACCTGCTGGATTTCACCCCTGCAAGAGAGGCTGAAATATATTTCAAGTCCAGAGCAATGAGATAATATTCAGAAATGTCTCGGGAAGATACCACCTTAATTCACTGCAGTATAAGGGTGAAGATATATGCCAGGGATCTCCAACTTCTGGGCCATAGCCCACTAATGGGCCGTGAGGGGTTTGCAACCAGGCCGGGGAAACTGCAGTGATTCATTTAACAACTGTGGCAAGAAAGGCTGTAAAATGGCCTAAAAACCCGCCTAACAACTGTCTTGCTTACCAATGGAAATTTTGGGTTCAGTTGTGGTTGTAATTCACGGACTATCTGTATAACAGGTATACGTTGCTTTCCTAATGCATCCAAAGGTTGTGGAAAGTTTGTTTAACAATGTCAGGAGGGTAAGCAACTATGTCTTCTGCTTCACTCAAGATTCACTCTTTTATTTTAACTTTTACCTGTTTGCAGGTTACCTGTCCTCACCAGCCTACCTATTAGACAAGAAGCAGAAATTAGGTCAAAGAAACCAAAACGTATCTGTGCTTACTTGACGCTTCTGAACTGAAGTGTCACAACATGAGTGTCACAAAACAACCCGATTCCCAAAATGTGTGCATTTTTTTTTCTGTCTTGGCCTTGGAATAGTTTGTTTGAAGCTATTTTCCAGCGACAGCGAGGTAAGTTAGAACCCATCCCTGGCCTCATAGGCCCATTTTTCACCCTCCCCAGGCTCCAGAGGCTTTCTTGGAGCCTGGGGAGGACGAAAACACCCTCCCAGAGCCACCGCATGAGCCGAAAATCAGCTGGCCTGCGCACATGCGCACTGGATCTGAGCTAGGGCAATGGCTCGCGTGCCGGCAGATATGGCTCTGCGTGTCACCTGTGGCACGTGTGCCATAGGTTCGCCATCGCGGATATATAGCTACTTTGTGGGGGAATACAAGTTATTGGCTGGATTTTGATTTAGCATATTTGGGTCACTCAATTATTGGTGTTTGTAAATCATATCCTATGGCTTATGAATAGTGTTAACCCAGTAATTGTGGTTTATTCAAAAATCTAGTTCCATCTTGCTTTAGCAAGCTTAAATTCTTTTGGCAAGAATAAAACTAATTCTAATTCATAGTGTTTTCTTAGTGCAGAGCTTGAGGTATTTTGAACTACTCTCGCTCTTTAGGAAATACTTAATTCCTGCAGTATCCAATATCAAACTTTGTTGAACACAATGCACACAATAAAAGGTAGCTTTGAAGGTATGTTAAGTACAGGTAACAATTAGGTGTGAGGTTCTTCTGTGCATTTCCTGCCTCTGATTACTTTTCTGTGTGACAATAGAATGCAGATTAATCTTTTCCCCCCCATATGGTCCATCTGGAGGCAGTTACCTTGACCTGGCCTTGTAATTACTTTCAACTAAATGCCAAAAAAAAAATCAGTGTATCATTACAGTTGGATCAGAATTCTACAGAGGAATGATTGAGTCTGTCATCTGCACTTCTATAACTGTCTGGTTTGGCTTTGCAACCCAACCAGACAGACACAGACTTCAGAGGATAATCAGAACTGCAGAAAAAACAATTACTGCCAACCTGCCTTCCATTGAGGACCTGTATACTGCAGGAGTCAAAAAGAGGGCTGTGAAAATATTTACTGACCCCTCGCATCCTGAACAAAAATTGTTTCAATTCCTACCCTCAAAACGACGCTATAGAGCACTGCACACCAAGACAACTAGACACAAGAACAGTTTTTCCCCGAACGTCATCACTTTGCTAAGCAAATAATTCCCTCAACACTGACAAACTATTCACTAAGTCTGCATTACTATTAATCTTCTCATCGTTCCTATCACCGATCTCCTCCCACTTATGACTGTAACCTGTTGCTTGCGATTTATAGTTTCCTAGTATGATTTGATTGCTTATTTGTACCCTATGACTATCATTAAGTGTTGTACCCTATGATTCTTGACGAGCGTATCTTATCTTTATATATACAGAGAGCATATGCACCAAAGACAAATTCCTTGTGTCCAATCACACTTGGCCAATAAAGAATTCTATTCTATTCTATTCTATTCTATTCCTTTCCTTATTCTATTCTTTCCTACTCTACTCTACTCTACTCTACTCTATTCTATTCCTTTCCTTATTCTATTCTTTCCTATTCTTTCCTATTCTATTCTATTCTATTCTTTCCTATTCTATTCTATTCTATTCTATTCTATTCTATTCTATTCTATTCTATTCACTTCAATGATTTATATGAGATTCCAAGCATTACTGGCTAGTCACAAGCCATTTCTTTGCCCGTATTTCATCACTGCTTTGATTAGTGTGAGGTCAGGTAAATACAGGTACAGTATTTACAATACTCAGTTTACAATGGGAAAGGAATGAAATGCTATCTACCCGCAAACCACATTGTTAATCAGTCATGTGACCACAGGATGATGCAAACAGCTGCAAATACAAGCAGGTTGTTGCCGAGTGCCCAAAACGCAATCACATAACCACAAGGAGGGAGGGGGGCAAGGGGGAGGCTGGATTGAATCTGGATCATAAATCGAGCACTACCTATATAATAAGGTATGTCTGGGGAGATTCTCCAGGTCATGGTTGCGCCAAAGGTGTTTTTTTTTTTTCAAAAGGCAATCGGACTTTGCTTTTCCTTGAAGACGTTTCGCTTCTCATCCAAGGAGCTTCTTCAGTTCTGACTGAATGGTGGAGGATGGAAGGATTTATATTCCTTGCAGTCATCTGGTCGTTAGCACTCTCTGAGAGTTGTTGAGGCTGAAGCCGCTTGGAGTTTTATCTGTACCCTCGGGGTCACCTGAATAATGCAAATGGGCGTGGAACCTTCTTGGAACTGCTAAAAGAACTGTGTTGTAAACAGGAAATAGGTGGTGACATATCCCTCTTCCTCTGGCTCTTCAATCTTAATGTAGATTGCCTCTTTGACTCCTCTTTCAAACCAGCGGTCCTCTCTGTCCACATTCTGAACTGCTGGTTTGCACTATTCAGAAATCGACCCTGAGGGCACAGATAAACTTCCAAGTGGCCTCAATGACTTTCGGAAAGGGTGCTAACAACCTAACAACAACAACAACAGAAGGGACCTTAGAGGTCTTCTAGTCCAACCCCCTGCTTAGGCAGGAAACCCTACACCACTTCAGACAAATGGTTATCCAACATCTTGGATAACCATTTGTTATGAAGGAATATCAATCCTTCCATCCTCCACCATTCAGTCAGAAGCAAAGAAGCTTCTTGGATGCGAAGCGAAACATCTTCAAGGAAAACCAAAGTCTAGTTGCCTTTTGAAAAAGCACCTTTGGGACTACCTTTATAACATTTCAGCCTACTTGGATGATATGCATCTGTCAGATAAATGCCAAGTCTTACATTTTAATGCTTAACAGCTTTTAAACAGTAGTTTTATTTTTGGTAAAGACCAATAAAAATGCAGGAAATGAAGTATCCAGATACCAAGTAACTGCTCAATTTCCATCCCATCTTTATTGGAGCAACTGTATCTAAAGAGAACGGAATTTCAATTTTTCACAACACACAAACATTCACAAAGTTACATGGCAACCAAAATTTTAATATAAAACTTAAACACGTTCATCTCTTTAAATTAGAGCTTAAAATAATGTTCAGGCTGTGCCACTATCAAGGTTCTTAAGAGCAACAAGTAGAACCAAAGCCAGAAGGTCAATTTCCTAGGTTTATTTCACATTTTTTTTAGAAAAAAAAAACATCCAAAGAACGGGTGTGGGGGAGAAGATGAGAGTCTATTGAGCCATTTGAGCTTCCATAGCTTGTGCTGTCCATTCTGGGGCGGTCTGACTTATCTTCTCCAAAAGATTGTTAACTTGGAAGCAAAGCGACTGGATCTGTTTGTCCCACGTTGGTAAGGCTTCCCGCGCTAAAACAAAAAAAAAGTACATAAAATAAGCAACAGCAGAATGTTCATCCTTGTAACCTTCATTCTGATAAACGCAGTTTATATGACAAGCATTAGCAAATATTCTGGATAATTTAGAACATGAAATTTACAGCACTTCCACTGTATCTAGACTGCCACCTAGAGGTTGAAGGAAGAATCACTGACGTGTTATAGCACAAATGTAAGATCTGTATTAAGGCAATTATTTATTAAGTCACCTAGAAGTTTAGAAAATAGGCTTTTTCAAACTTTCATTATTTCCAAAAGAACTTTCAGGCAAGTTGTTTAGCTCTACTCCATGTTACAGTCTTACATTAAAATGATGTATAGATGCTTAATTACTTACAGGTAGTCCTCACTTAATAACCAATTGCTTAGAGACTGTTCGGAGTTATGACAGATTCCCCCAAAAGGTACTTATGACCCAGATTCCCAGTTCTGACAGCCACCCAATCCTGTGGTCTTATGACTGCATTTTGGCACTTGGCAACTGGTCCACATTTACGGCCGTTTGCAGCATCCCATGGTCATGTGAATGCAATTTATGACTCCTTTTGCTGGAAACAGGTGTTTACTTTCGGTTTCCAACAAAAAAACCAGTAGGTTTGCCTAACGACCAAGGCGTTTGCTTAACAACTACCGCAAAACAAAAGTCGGAAAAGTGCATCAGTCACATGATGACCTGTTTAATGACCGGCATGACTTATGACTGTAATTCTGGGTTCAATTGCAGTCATACGTTGAGCCCTACCTGTATTTTTAACACAAGAGTTTAACAAGCTGGTAAACAAAATTGCCTCCTATTGTTTGGTCAGGCAGAGATTGTTACGTTCCTTCTGCCCACGTGCCAGTGTACCTCCACAAACAACACGGAAATGCATTGGATCAGGCTGTCCCCATTTTGGCCACCTGCCCCACTGAATGCAGAAAAGCTTCTAAGCCAGTGGTTCTCAACCTTCCTAATGCCGCGCCCCGCGACCCCACCGCCGCGCCCGCCGCCACGAGCCTGCCATTTGGGTTCTTTTATCCTCTGTGCATGTGCAAAGCGTTCTGCGCATGCGCAGAGGATAAAAGAACCCAAATGGCGGCATCCGGGCGAAGTCTCCTGACCCCTGTGAAAGGGTTGTTCAACTCCCAAAGGGGTCGCGACCCCCAGGTTGAGAACCGCTGTTCTAAGCACATAGGCGGATGGGGAAGGAATCGTCAGCCAATCCTCTGACATAGCTGCTGACATATTCATCTGGAGGAAATTTAGCTGGTTTGCACTAAAAGAGTCACCTAGAGCCAAACTTACTTTCAAAGTGGACTATTCCATCTATTTGATCAATAAAGCCATTCATGCGTCCCTCGGTTATCATCTGGGAGGCTATTTTTTCTGCCTGAAAAACAAAACCAAGTGGCATATCAGCTTCACTTGACCGAAACAAGCCAGCCCTGATATGGTTTTTAGGACACGTATGTGAAGGTATCTAATTTAATGGAAGTTTTTAAGACGAGATTGGACCTGAAGACCTCCAAGGTCCCTTCTAACTCTGTTATTCTATTTCTGTTCTTTTTCATCCTTCCAGAGACTATTGAGGCGGTAAAGTGGCAGGCGGCAGCTCTGTTTCTCAACCTCCGCAACGTTAAGATGTGTGGACTTCAATTCCCAGAATTCCCCAGCCAGTACATTTAAGCTGCCAAAGTTCAGAAATGCTGGTCTTCACCACTCTGAGCTCCTCAATGAAAGGTGGAATAGAGCGAAAAATATCAGTGAACAATCCAAGCAAGACCCAACCTCAAGACTTCTGAGTGGGTCTGTGTGAGTCTTACATTACAGTGTAATTTAAGTGTTAGAAGAATTATGCCACCATTTGCGGACAAGTAAAAGAGCCAATGAATAGGACTGTTACATTGTAACATTAAAAATGGAAACTCGAAAACTAGACTGAAATACTTTTTCCAAAATATGGAAGGTATGCTTGGAAAATATAGAAAAAAGCATTTCATACCGTATCATTCCAAATTATAGTAATATAGCAACAAGAATACTACATTGTGTATCTTTTTTGTCTTTACATCTCTTGTTGTATGTCCAAGGACCAGTTTTTCCTCAGTTTTGTTAATTCTTAAAATCAGTTCAATTTAAGTGTCCAGATCTTTGCAAATTCTTATATAAACTCAACCATAATGCTGCTTCCATCATCTGACTCTCAAAGATTCAGCATCACAATTTACAGTTTAGCAAAAAAAATGAACGAATCACTGAAATATGTATACCTTGGCTGCAGGTATTTCTAATAAAGCTCCAAGTTCTTCAAAGGTAATGTTGTTATATAATTTGCTTGCAGATAACAAATTATGTTCAATGACAGCTCTGTCCAAAATACTAGAACCTGAGGAGAAAAAATATATATTGATCAGCTACATGTTTACCTACAAGACATGTAAATATACAAAATGCATACAATACATATGCCATTATATATGTGTATGTATGTGTTAAGAAAAAAATAGAAAAGAACAGGTATATATTAGTACAGTGAAACTTCCAATTAACAGTTCATTTGAGAAGATGGGAGTCCATTATATCCAAATGTCTGTTAAATCTGAATGTACAGAATTTGCATCAATTTGTAGGAGAAGACACAGAGCCCGGGGGGCAGGGTCAAGAGAGGAATCAGTCTGGAGTTGTTCCCATAAGCGATCCGAGTCCAGCCCTTGAATTCTATTGATTCTTATCTAGTGCCAGTTTAGTGCTGACTGTTACTTGACTAGATTCCTGTGTATAGGCGAGAGCAATAAATCTTAAATGGAATCAACTTCGAGACCCAAGTGCTGCCGCGTGATGGTGCGAGCTTGCGTCATTTGCTCCAGCTCCTGCCGACCCGGCAGTTCAAAAGCGGGTGACGGTGGGTAAGACAGATGGGTACCACTTCGGTGAGCAACTTAACAGGGACATGAAAGGAGCCCCCAACCAGGCATCCCCTGGGCAACGGTGATGTTACCGGTTAATCCTTCAACCCAAAAGTGCCTTGGTGCTTCTGACACAAGAGTGAGCGAATGACTGGAACTTAATGTGCGGTCCTGAGTCTTCATGCCGGACAATTTATGCCATTAGCATAAATTGCATTATTTTCAATAAAACTTCAATGTAATGAACAAGTCCTTGATTTATGATTTTAAACAATGGAAATTATTTTACGCTAGTCAGCTGAGCGAAAATCCTCTACTACTTACAAATGCCCTTATAGGCATGTTCTACCTTTTCTGAGTGACCAAAAGCTCTACTGTTTAACCCATGGACACGGACCACTGGTCCAGAGCAGTATCTGTTATTTGGCCCTTCTCACATATTACTACTGCTGCTAACTGACTTGAGAGATTTATTAGGGCTACAAATTAGGTCTCTCCACAATGGGCTCTCCTTGTCTAATAATATGCCTTCCCTTTTATCTTCCATCACTGAAGCTACAAGCACCAGGAGTTTGGTTCTGTTTGTGCCTTCTCTCCCATTACAAAAAAGAACCAACAGTCCACCTTGTTCTATAACAGACAGCTACTTCTACTGCAAAACGTTTCTGCTTGCAAGCAGCAGAAATTCAGAGGGGAGGACTCTGATCAGCATAGGCAATGCCAACAGCTGCTTTGACTCCACCTTACCCTGAAAGGGCCCCTAATGCAGAATGAAAACAACAACATTAACTTGCATAAAAGTGTGTGCCCAAATGAGAAAGCAAATGTAAAAACAAAAACATATGGAAAGGTAACCCTAATCCTAACTGACTTGCACAGAATCTGTTCCAAAATAAATTTTATCGAGAACTAAGGTCAAAATTGGATGGAGAGCAATATTGCCTATAAAACTAACATGTCATAACACAGAGAGATGAGCAACAGCTATAAAAGAAACGGAAGATCTGAATGAAAAATAGTTTGGAATGAAGAAAAAAAAGGGAGGGGTGTTTAGGAAAGGAATGAGGGAGGCAGGCTAAGAACCGGTTAGAAGTAGGACAAATTGAAACCAGTCAGAAATCAGGCGTGACCACTTCCTCTTTGACCTATTTCAAATATAACTCTGACATTCAAAAGAAATAAATCCAGTTAAAAGCACGGAACATTCTGAGCAGGCATTATAGAAGACTCCATAATCCTTCCAAAGCATGCCAAACAACGATTCCTGCCCCCAGAATTTTCCATTCTACAAGACAGACCAGCCAGTCATGTAATTCCATCCTTTGCCCCGTCTATCCTATTTTTCATACATGTAAGCATGAGAACAAACATACAGAATTTTCCTTTCCAGATACATCGACTACTTTTTGGTGGCCTTCATCACCCTGAGCTGTGTCGTTTAGGACAGAATCCCAGTTTGTGTCAGACAAACGGTTTGGGATTCATCTGAATCTAACCCATGTCACCAATGCAACTGTCAGCTGCCATCTTAACACTTACTTCTGCTTCGCTACCATGGACTCTGGGGAGGGTGAGTGGGAGGGGGGAACGCTTGGGGAAAAATGAAAGTGACTGCTGTATTCCACCCCCCCCCCACCCCCCCAGCTGCTTGAAGGTTATTTGGCTGGGAGAAGGAGGCAGCTGCATGCCACCTATGCTTGAAGTGACCATTCTGAAAACATCTTGCTTGAACGGTCATGGGGGGACTCAGCGATGGGAGGCAGTTAAGGGAGGGAAAAGTTGGACTTAGGGATTTTCACGCATGCTTCTCAGTTCTGGCTGCACTTGACTTCTAATAAAATTATACCTTTCTCAACAAATGGAGCCAAGAATCATTTGTATTTAGAGGCTTAAGTGGTGGCAGATCTGATAGTGTCAATGTATAACATTGCCCAAGTAATCAATGAGGAATGAAGGGGTTGGAAGGGGAAAACCTACAAGAAGTGGAATTTTTGAGAGACCAAAAGAGAATGGATGAAAAGGGGAAGGTCAATAGAAAAGAATTTTTTTTAAAGAATTATTGTTTTACATTTAATCATGTCAACACTAAGTTGTGTATAAGTGTGTATAATTAATCAGCATAATTATCTTGCTAAAAGGTATTTTTATAAGTTAATTCTATATTAGATTGGAACATGATGGTTTAAAATAAATTTTGATGATGAAAGGGAAAAAAGAATAAAGAAAAGAAGGGAAATAAATTAGACTAGAGTAGGTCAATTGTTGGAAGGTTATAAAATTTGAATAATTACTATTTTTCTTTATAAGATTTGCTTTTATAAAAGATTTGTATAACTTATAAAATTGATTTAATGTTGAAAAGGATTTAGATAATTATTGAAATTGTTGGAATGTTATAAGAGCTGTATAACTATCATTTTTAAAGGTCCTTATATAAGATTATATAATTTATAAATTGGATTTTTTGTTGTAGAGATTTTAGATAATTGGGATTTTTTTTCTTTATTATTGTATACTGGGAAGTTGGTAATGTTATTAACCAACGGATGGAAGTGTAGTGATGAGATTAGAATTTGTTTAAATATGGAGAATGAGTTAAAATTATGACATGGGAAAAGAGATAAGAAATTTAGGGCATTTAGAAATGACAGAATAAAAAAAATGATGAGCAAAGATATAAATTGAGGTAAGGGAGGAGTATGGCCTAAAATTAAGAGGTACAAGAGATAATTAATACGTCTGGAAGATAAGCTATAGCGATTGATTTGGAAGAAAATTGAAAATTAAAGGTGGTAGACCCAGGCGACAAAAATAGGAGGTAAGGAGGCATTAGAATAACAGTAGATATACCTAGAAGAATATAAGTGTGTGTGTGTGTGTGTGTGTGTGTGTGTGTGTGTGTGTGTGTGTGTGTGTGTGTGTGTATAGATAGATAGATAGATAGATAGATAGATAGATAGATAGATAGATAGATAGATAGATAGATAGATAGATAGATAGATAGATAGATAGATAAGGGAAAAGATATAAGCTTAATAGTAGCACCGATGTTGGTATGAAGTTAGGGTTTTGAATTGCTCGTCTGTTAACTATAAAATGGATTAGAGGTACTCAGGGAAGGATAAGAGGGAGGAAGAGGAAATAGAAAGGAAGGGGAGAGAGGGAGGAGGGAAGTATGAAAGAGGGAGAGAGGGCGAAAGAAGGTAGAGGGAAGAGCGGGAGATAGAGGGAGGGGAGTAGTATGAAATATAGAAGGAAAACAGACGGGAGATAAAAGTACAAAAGGTGCAAATTTAGGATACAGTATTTGTTTATGGCATCTTGGGACAGAAATGTATAATTATGTATGTTTTGATATTATGGTATAGGTATGGATGTTTATGTAAAGATGGTGAAAAAATAAAAAATTATTTTTTAAAAAAGTTTCAAATATAATGCACCGTACTAGGCAAAGTACCATCAGCTGTTGTTGCTTTCTGATGGGGCATGAGCATTGCAGCGAACTCTTGCAACTGGTTTCCCCTTATAATCCTGTCAAGGTACATTTTCTCCAGTATGCCATAGGCTGCAAGCTGCTGGCATCTTTCATCCTTGAAGAGGGTGGCTAACATTCGGGAGCGCTGCTGTCCTGAAACACAGTAAGAACAACATTAACTTCTCCAACCCGTTCTGACCCAGCCTTCACAAGCAATGAGAAACTGCTTACTCACGAGTAACCCAACCCCTTTTTGATTTAAGTCAGGGCAGGAACAGTCTTTGTTCACGTTGGATAGACAAAAGCAAAAGTAATGAGTCACAAATGAAAGTCTTTTCCCCTTCTAAAAACAGGGCAACAACGGTCTCTGTTCACATTGGCTGAGGCAAATTCACTCCCTATTATTTCCCAGTAGAGCGATCCGTTGGCACCTCAAATACACAGCAATTAGTCCCGACAAACATGGTTCTGGCAAAGGAGTCTGATGTGATTTATGTACACTGGAAAACGAACGGTTGACAACGGGCCATTCCCAAACCCCTATTTATTTCCCAGCCAGGGAGGGGCTGGCTAGCGTCTACATCTCCTTTTCCCCGAGAGCCGGCTTATTGCTTTCCTTTGCTCTCCTCTCCTTTCCTCTCTACGCATCTGGGATGGGCCCCACCTGTTCTTCCCCCTCACTCAGCTCAGGCCCCGAAGACAGCTGCCTCTCCACCTGGGGGAGGACAGAAGGCCCCAGCTCTGCATCCACCTCTGATCCTGCTTCCTCATCAGAGCTTTCCAAAGGCTCCGAAGCCGGCCCAGGCTCCCCCTCAACCTGCTCCTCATCTGACTCTGCTGCTAGCTCTGCTGGCAGCCGACGGGCCACACAACACAATCCAGATACAGCGTGTAAAACCTGCAATAGATTTTTTTTTAAAAGCCACTGGATTTGTTTGCCAATCCCAAATTTCAATCTGTCTCTCCAACATGATCTTGTGGTTAAGAAAAGAGGCCATCATGTTGAGGTTGACTTCTGCTGATTAGCTGGACACAATGACAGGTACTCCTTGTTTAGCGGCTGTTTCAGAGAGTAGCCGTTCACAGGTACAAAAGTAATGAAAAACAACATGGCGACCAATCTCATCTACCACCTTTGCAGTGCCTCTCAATCATGTGTTCCCCATTACAACCACTTTACAGATAGTCCTCAACTTACGACCACAATTGAGCCCAAAATTTATGTTGCTAGGTGACAATTTTGTTAAGCGAGTTTTGACCCATTTTACGACCTTTCTTGCCACGTTTGCTAAGTGAACCACTGCCGTTGTTAAATGAGTGACACTGTTGTTAAATGAATCTGGCTTCCCCATTGACTTTGCTTATCAGGTGGTCACAAAAGAGGATCACATGACCCATATGGACACTGCCACCATCATAAATGTGAGTTTGCCAAGCATCTGAATGTAAATCACATGACCGTGGGGATGCTGCAACGGTCATAAGTGTGAAAAATGGTCATGTTATTTTTACAATTTACAATTATAACTTCGAATGGTCAGTAAATGAACTGTTGTAAATCGAGGACTACCTGTATTTTATTTTTTAATTTATTTTTAATCCCCTTTATTATTTTTATAAATAATTCAAGACAGCAAATATGGGAGAATATGTGCTATTAATCATGGTTAATGGCACATCATTGATTTTGCTACTTCAATCAATTTATTACAGTCAAGACCCAGACCAATGTTCCCTCTAAGCTGTGCGGCCGTGCACGTGATAAGAAAACGCCGCACAGAGGGAACATTGATCATCAGCCGATCGGGGTGGGTGGGGGAAAGGAGCCTTCAACGAAGAGAGGCGGAGGCTTTAACTCTTGCCTCCCCAGGCGGGCTCCGCTGCTAGGGAGAGGAGGAGAGCGAGATCAAAGGCTGCTGCCCACCATCTTACTCTTCATCCAGGGAGGCCGGTTCGGTCCCTCCAGAAAAGAAAACGCAGCGCAGTAGTTTCCAACTGCCGCGCAGTGATTTTCAATGTTAGAGGGAACATTGACCCAGACATACAACAAAATACACACATTACAAGTCCAATTACACTATGCAGTAGTCATTAAAAAATCAACAATGATCTACTAACAGACTAATAATTTGTATTTTCCTAATTAATTCACAAGTTGTGTCCCTAATCTAACAGCCACCAACAAAAATAGCTGGCTGTAGCAAGAGTCATCTTGGAATCTCTGTCAGGCAACATCCTTTTAACACATTCCAAATAAGATCAGCTTGGTAGTTTTGAAACTATAGTTAGAACAATTAATCAGCGGAATGGCTTGCCTTCAGACATTGTGGGTGCTCCAGCACTGGAGGTTTTCAAGAGGAGATGGGACACTTGTCTGGAATGTTATAGGATCTCTTGCTTGTGTAGGGGGGGGGGGTTAGACTAGAAGACCAACAAGGTCCCTTCCAATTCTATTATTCTGTGAACTTGAAGTCTCCTCAAAATAGCAATATGTACTGTATATATTTCAAAGATTCGAATAAAATGGAGTTAAATCTTCATCTATCATGTTACCTGCTGAGGCTAAGATCGTACAATGCAAGGCGTGCTTCAGGGCTTCGAGCCGCTCACTTTCGTGGACTATGCTTTTATAAGAAAGCTCGTTGTATCTTTGAGCAGCTTCAATGAATTTCCTTCTGTAGTCAAGGACACGAGCATAGCATACCTGGAACAAGGAAAAACGTAAAAAATCATTTTGCTGGCAAAATGTCTAATGCTGCAAAACAGCGTTTCGACGGCAATCAAAATCTGTCGGTGCTATTTTTATAACAAAAGTTAAATTGAACGACTACAATCAATCTAACCTCATTTGTCCTATTCAGTTTGGATATTATGAAATCTCTCTCTCTGAGGATGCTGCAGCTGTCATTTAAGTCATCAGTTCAGAGCAGCATAAAAGAAAAAGAGACTGGAAATAAAAAATTGTCAGCAGGACCTTTTGTGAACCTTTGTCTCTACATATCAGCTCTACCAATATGGATCACTGGACAATTTTAAACCTAGAGGATATTTCTCAATATCCTGTTGACACAGCGCATGCTCTTATAGCTACCAGTTAAAAGTATTTTGTTTAATACAACAGACCACCCTGAGAGCATATTACACATGAATGAGTCATAACTTTGCATGCAGGAGCCATAAACATTAATAGTTTTGTTATAATCTAGCATTTGAGTGGTGCAGTGGTTAGAGTGCAGTACTGCAGGCTACTTCTGCTGACGGCCAGACGGCCGGCTGACTGCAATTTGGCAGTTCAAATCTCACCAGGCTCAAGGTTGACTCAGCCTTCCATCCTTCCGAGGTGGGTAAAATGAGGATCCAGATTGTTGGGAGCAATAGGCTGACTCTGTAAAACCGCTTAGAGAGGGCTGTAAAGCAGTATATAAGTCTAGATGCTATTAGTTACGTACAAAACAAAACCCATTATGAATATTTTACCTTATAATGAATTTGTAACTGCTCATTGGTTGATTCATTTTGAAGAAGGGATGCTCTATTTATATAAGCCTCAGCCTGAACAGGATCATCATCCTCCAGATAAAGTCGCGCAATTTTCAGATAAGTTTCCAATTTGTAATCCACATTGTACTGCCTTGAATAGGGAATAGGGAAAAGATGCAGTTTCAGTTCCATATTTGGGCAGGATCACACTTTTTCGCAAGTAGACTTGAACAGTCTGCAAGTTTTCGCAGTAAAGCACGCAGAATTGTACAAATAAAAAATTGAGGGTGGTTGTGTTCAACAATAGATGGCAATTTCACACTCTACCATGACTGAATAGGGGGAATCTCTTCCAAGAAAAATGAATAGCTTGGGGAAAAATAAACTGTTCTCTTCTCCTGAAACACAGACTGAAGCCCAGTCTTTTGCCTAATAATGCTCCGGTTTGCTAATTCCATTCCAGATCAATGCAAGATGCCTAGCAGAGCTGTTCAGAGTCCATGTTTTTTTTTCCCAGCCTCTGAGAAATATCTATTCAGATTAAAAAAAACAGACTGGGTTTCATATTCTAATGACAACTTTGCAAGAATACAGTCTCTATTCAAATTGTTTTCCATCCAGCCTATCTAAGTTTCAAAGAGGAAGCCTACAGAAAAAGGCGATAGAATGCTGTACAATCAGGCCAGAAACGTATTAACAAGGGAGATCAGAGCAGCAAAAAGAAGCTACTCTGAAAAGCTAAGGAATCAGTTCTCAACAAATGAACCAGCAAACATGTGGAAAACTCTTAAAAATATCACCGGTTACAGCAAACCTTCTTCCCAGGCTGAAGGAAATGAACAACTGGCAGATGACCTGAATGTGTTTTACTGCAGGTTTGAGAGAAAACTACTGCCACCCATCTCCACAATCCCCATCATCTCAGACACACCAACAACAGCTAAGCCTCCTACAACCGCCCCTATCCCATTGGGCCCACCACCTCTTGTGATTACAGAGAATGAGGTGCAAAGCCTATTTCACAGACAAAAGCCAGGAAAAGCACCAGGTCCAGACAAGATAACTCCTTCTTGCTTAAAAAATTGTGCTGACCAACTGGCCCCCATCTTCACCTGCATCTTTAATAAATCACTAGAGGTGTGCTATGTTCCTTCCTGCTTCAAATGCTCTACTATCATCCCAGTGCCGAAGAAACCCTCCATCAAGGAACTGAATGACTTCAGACCGGTTGCTCTAACATCTGTAGTTATGAAGACCTTTGAAAGACTAGTGCTCGGCCACCTGAGAACCATCATGGATCTGCTGTTAGACCCCTTGCAATTTACCTATAGATGGACAGATGATGCTGTTAATATGACTCTGCACTACATCCTACAACATATTGAATCTCCAAAGACCTATGCAAGGGTCCTCTTTGTAGACTTTAGTTCAGCATTCAATACCATCATTCCAGATATTCTTCTAACTAAACTAAATCAGCTAGCGGTACCTGAACACACTTGTAAGTGGATCACAAGCTTCCTAACAGACAGGAAACAGCAGGTGAAGCTAGGCAAAACCACATCAGATACCTGCACAATTAGCACAGGAGCCCCCCAGGGCTGTGTGCTCTCTCATCTTCTCTCTATACACCAATGACTGCATCTCAAACGATCCATCTGTTAAACTACTGAAGTTTGCAGATGATACAACAGTGATTGGTCTCATTCCAGACAACAATGAATCTTCATACAGACGGGAGGTTGAACAACTAGTCTTGTGGTGCAACCAGAACAATCTTGAACTAAATACACTCAAAAATGTAGAAATGGTGGTGGATTTTAGAAGAAAACCTCCTATACTACCACCTCTTACAATACTAGACAACACAGTATCAACAGTAGAGTCCTTCAAGTTTCTAGGTTCTATCATATCTCAAGACTTAAAATGGACACCTAACATCAAAAACATCATCAAAAAAACTCAACGAAGAATGTTCTTTCTGCACAAACTCAGAAAGCTCAAACTGCCCAAAGAGCTGCTGATTCAGTTCTACAGAGGAATTATTGAGTCTGTCATCTGCACCTCTATAACTGTCTGGTTTGGTTCTGCAAGCCAACAAGACAGACACAGACTTCAGAGGATAATCAGAACTGCAGAAAAAACAATTACTGCCAACCTGCCTTCCATTGAGGACCTGTATACTTCACGAGTCAAAAAGAGGGCTGTGAAAATATCTACAGACCCCTCACATCCTGGACATAAATAGTTTCAACTTCTACTCTCAAAAAGACACTATAGGGCACTGCACACCAAAACAACTAGACACAAGGACAGTTTCCCCCCCGAATGCCATCACTCTGTTTAACAACTAATTCCCACAACACTGTCAAATAATTTACTAAGACTGTATTACTATTATTCTTCTCTTCCCACTTATTACTATAACCATATTGCTTATATCTTTCAATTATATTGTTTTTGTTTCCTAGTACGATTTTATAGCTTATTAGTAACCTTGACTACCACTAAGTGTTGTATCTTTTTATTCTTGATGAATGCATTTTATTCTCCTTATGTACACTGAGAGCATATACACCTAAGACAAATTCCTTGTGTGTCCAATCACACTTGGCCAATAAAGAATTCTGTTCTGTTCTGTTCTGTTCTGTTCTGTTCTGTTCTGTCCTGTCCTATCCTATCCTATCCTATAAATCTGATTAATTCCCTTTTTACAATCCTGTAATCCCTTAATTCGGAATAGAGTCAGGGCGATTGGAAGGAGCTGAGCATTTACTGGCTGTATTTACATTCAACCAACTAAATGGCCACAAAGCTTAAACAAAAACCAAGTGTACCAATAACACCACAAAGCACAAAGCCTTCAGAATTTTGTTTTTAAGAAGAAACAAGATGTAGACTAGAAGTTTCAAGAGACAAATCCATAGCTTCATTAGAGTAGCTGAAGGAAACAGGCTATTAATATGTAGCTGGCACAGAATTGCATCCCTTTATCAGGAATACAACACTATCCTATTGCTAAATAGCGGAGTTTTAAGGATTACCCAAAGTAAAAATATCCTCACGTTAGTTCCTAAGCTAACTTTTTCAGGGAGGCAAACAGATGTAGTTTGTCTTTTGGGGACATTTTTGAGTTCTTTATCAGTTTATTGTGTAAATATTCCCTAGTCAGGGGTCTTCAACCTTGGCAACTTTAAGATTTGTGGACTTCAACTCCCAGAATTCCTCAGCAAGCAAAGCTGGCTGAGGAATTTGGGAGTTGAAGTCCACAAGTCTTAAAGTTGCCAAGGTTGGAGACCCCTGCGATGATCTTCCAGATAAATACTGCAGTAATTAGATCAAACTCACGTCACCCTCCAAAGATCAGTCATGTGTTGCCATTGGCTGAGATAAGCATTTTTGACATAAAAATCTGACATTTAAAAGACACAAGGATCCCAACAAAGATGACACTTTTAGAAGCTTGCTGAAACTAGTGATATATTTCTGCTTCAAAGACAACTGTTGAAAATGATTTAATTTTCTATATTATATTGTGAGAGAGCAGCAATAACTACACAATCACTTTAGAATGAAAAGTACTGAAGAAAGGACAAAGAACATATCAATTTTTTTGTGTTAAAGAAAAAGGGATAACTGTTCTATTTACTTTTGTCCTGTTTCAAGAGGAATCCCCACCAGCACTTGTGCTGCGTTCCGCCAATCTTCTTCTTTCTCATAAATGGATGCGAGATGTTGTCTTATAGAAGCAACCTGAAGGGAGAAAGAAGGGAGGGCGAAGCATAGGATAAACTATAACCCACTTATCTTATCTGAAAGATGCTTATTTTTCAGTGGCCTTTGTGCTTCTGTTTCTCTCCCCCCGCCCCCATCCAACAGACTTTGACAGGACCCTCACTGACATAAATATATTGAGGAAATATTTGCAGAACAAGCATTTTCTCCCAATCTCTGAAAAATGAACCCATTGACTAGGATTCAATGTATTTCAGGATGAATGGCCTTGGTAACCATAAAATATCTAAGTGATCAGATAAATGACAACTCTTACCGTATTTTTTGGAGTATAAGATGCACCTTTTTACCCCCCAAAAGAGGGTGGAAACTTGGGTGCGTCTTATACACCGAATGTAGCCCCACCCACCCAGCCACCCCCACCCTTTGGTCTCTGTCTTCCAGCAATTTACCTGTTTGCAGCAAACAGGGAAGAGCCTGTTAAGACAAGCAAGTCCTTAGCAGCTTACCCCACGTGCTAAAATGAAACTGAAACTGAAACTGCAAAGAGGCAAATAGCTGGGACACACACGCAGATTTTTAGTTTCTGCTGAACTGCATGCAAGGGGGTAAGTGAATAACTATAAATGTCTGTAGAATGTTCAAATTATTAGACTTATTTTTTAAAAGACTGCTTTATTATTGTTCTAGAGCCAGGGCTCTCCAACCTTGGCAACTTTAAGACTTGTGGACTTCAACTCCCAGAATTCAACAGCCAGCTTTGTTAGCTTTGCTGGCTGTGGAATTCTGGGAGTTGAAGTCCACAAGTCTTAAAATTGCCAAGGTTGGAGAGCCCTGTAAATCTAGACAACTTAACAAAATAAAGAAGCTTTTTAAAATAAATGCTTGCTCTGAAGAGGCCCAGTGCTATTGTATCTTCTTTTAAATAATAGAGAATAATGTATACTTCCAGAAATTTTAATTAATTTTAACAGCTCTGTACAAGTATAGTCTGAAATGTAAGTGTCCTGTTTAGTATTAGAGTTAAATCCTGACTTACCTTGGAGTAGATCTATTTAAATAATTGGGAGGAGTTAGTGTGACTACATTTAAGAAAACTTTCTGGCATAATGTACATTTCTCCAATTCTTTGCTATTTCTATGGGTCAGGCACACATGCACAGAAATACACAGCAAACAGTGTATATCATCTGTGCTGTTTGCTGTTTGGCAAATTGCTTGGAGGCAGAGGCCTTTTCCCCTTGTTTTCCTCCCCCAAAACTAAGGTGCGTCTTATACTCCGAAAAATACGGTATTTACACAAAAGTGATCAACACTGATCTACAAAATGAAATCCATCAACAAGGTGAATCCCAAGAGTTTTGCTATGGTTCCTTTTTTTAGGGGGGGGGGAGAATGAATGAAAATGTATTGCAATGAAAGAACCCAGTAACAAGCATAATGACATAGAAAGAAAGCAACATACATTTTGTCATTACGTGGGAAGCAAGTCATTCAATACCTATTTTCTTCCTACCATTCTTTCTAAAAACACTTTTAGAGGTCTCCTCTTGCATCAAACCAAAGTATGAACAATTTAAAAGAAAAAAATTGCAATACAAAACTGCTTAGCAGCATGAGCATGTTGAGAGAACCATGTATCTCTAGTTATAGTCTGATTTCAAAGCTGAAGCAAACTAAAATAAGTGGTTAATCAAGTGACCAGTGCAATGCTTCCAATGCAGACATATATGCTAAATAATAGTTGAATATAATAGAAACCCAAATGCTACGGTTGGGGGGAGGGCAAAGGGACTTTTAATTCTTCTCCTATCTATAGTTCTCTCTCCCCATAGCACATCCCTCCTTGTGACAACCGCTTCAAAATCTGTTGATGATCCAACAATCATCTGAAGCACATTTTAAAGGCATGCCGTAAGTTACCAACTTGTCAGCCTCCACACTGCCTGCTTGCTTCCGCTGTCATAGTAAGGGGGGGGGAGGTTGGGTTAGGTATTTGGGTGTGGGGTGGGGAAGCTGCTGGAGATGTTTGATTAGGACGTTGGGGAGGAAAATTCTCATCACAATCTACCAGGCTACATGGACATGTTTATAGCCTGCTCAAGGTCAACGGCTTCGCCAGATGTCCAACATCGGCTGTTGCACCCACCTGACACCTTGGCACATGGGGATTGGATGAATTGCCCAGAGGGGGCTATGAGGCAGGGTTTGTTGCTATCACTTCTTGTCTAGTAAAAGTACTCATCTCTATTAACTTGGAGTTGGGGTTTTTATTTCCTGGACTCTGAATGGAAGCACACCTGACTATTGGAAAAGTATGGCTCTGGGGTGGGAATGTTATCCATGATGCCTTGTTCTTACCTGTTCCTCAAATGAAATTACACGAGGTTGGATCTTTTCCAAGGTGAAGTGGTAGATTTCTTTGGCTGTACTATCGGGAAGATTTGGGAGATGTGTGCAAAAGTCCGTCAGCAACTGGCGTGAAATTACTAAACTGACATTTTCGTTTACCACTGATACAAAAGACACAAAGAGAAATAATTTCATGTTTGTGTTGTCATTTTAAGCAGTGCTCTGATCATAACTCATTTTCTTAGTAAGCCTGAACAATGAATAAGCCAATAGTTTCCAAGGCAAAGTTTCCAGCCTCTGACCCATCTAATGATTGTATGGGACATAAAATTTCTGCACCAGCATACCAGAGATCTATTCTGTAATTTTGCTTTGCTGATATGCTACCACAATGTCAAATTGCATAATCCAGAAGCAGGCAGATAAGAACCTGCTGAATCTGCCACAACATAAGCAATTCAGAACAATAATGAGGTTCAGGTGTTCAAATATTTACTCTAGTAAGGTTATTGTGCAGACTGATTCCCTTACACTATGAGAAATATTCAGAAATTTTATTGCAGTGTTTCTTATACTATTTTTAAAATGTATTTTTAACAATCCAGTCCTAAATACTTTTCTTGAACAAGATCTTCCAATCTCGTGTCTCCAGTACACAAAAATAACTACATTTCATAGTTACAAAATGTGGCCCAATTACATAGAAACTCTTATTGTAAAAACAAAGGATCCTTTTTTTAATCCACCGGAAAGTATTACATGCACAGGAACAAGAAAGCCAAATTACTTGTAAAGAATTCAGATTGCTAAAATGTGTCTCTCTATAAACCAATAACAAATAAAAAAAGTGCCAGAGGAACTCAGAAAGTCAGTTTTTCACCCATCACAGGGCTGTGATCCCAAGCATTAATTACCAGTGGGCTTTACTACAAATACATCTATTCAACAAAGGACTTTAGTGTTTATTAAGAACAACTATGAAAACTCCAGAGTTTAGTTAGAAATATAAAGCTAGAGAATTTAGTGAAGTTCTCCACTTTGTTTACAGTAAAGCTGTTCCCATTAAATGGCCAGTTCTTCTATAATGCCTGTTTTGTAATATTCCAAAGGCTAATGCAAACTAATAGGACAATGAAAAATGCTAGTCAAGGAATAAATCCCTTCAATTTTGTTAAAATGCCCAAGTGTGCGTAATTCAATTAATTATTCATGAAGTCAAAACTCTGCAAACTTCTGGTTAAATATAGAATTTGGTACCACTCAAAATCCTTTTCCTGATTGCAGATCAGTATGTACAACAACATTGTCATGCAACACCAATTGCAGTTTAATAAACTCACTTGCTTCTACAAAAGCTTTTAATGCTTCCAGTTGTTCCGCTCCTGACAGCTGAATTGCTTTCTCCAGTATCTGTCGATACCTGCCAGAAAGTTGTAAAAATAGATGGCAATTAACTCTACATCCTAAATAAGAACTTTGTATTTCATTTCTTCCCATTTTTAAATAATACTACCGGTATACAAGTAAGTTTGAATGCTTTTTCGTAACCTATAAAACCTATCCTGTTGTCAGGAACTTGGTAGCCAAGGGATAGACATTGCATGGTGGCCACAAATGCAGATACAGTCTTGTTATGAGAAAGATGCTAAAACATATGGTTTTAATAAAGAGTTAACATAAATAGACCAGATATTAACTGGAACAGATGAAAAACTCATAAAGAAATTATATTGTTATTTATTAAGTATTAAACTTGAAAGTGAGCAGGTAAAGGAGACAATGATTGCCTGGGCTAAAAACTTTGGATATGCAATAGAATTAGATAGATGGCAGAAACTATGGGATAGAAATATTAAATTGACTATGTCAACTGCATATAAAGAAAATCTGTATAAAATGTTTTATAGATGGCATTTTACACCAGCAAGACTGGCAAAAATGTATAAAGATAGATCTGCTAAATGCTGGAAGTGTAATCAATCATCTGGTTCATACTACCATATGTGGTGGACATGCCCAAAAGCTAAAAAATATTAGATGAAAATACATACTTGATTGGAAAAAATGATAAAGCAACACAGACTTGAAACCAGATATTTTTGTTGGGCATTCTACCGGAAAAATATGATAAAAGGACTAGATATCTGGTTTTACATATACTAACCGCAACTAGAATTGTATTTGCACAGCAATGGAAAAATGATGAGATTCCGTCAGATGAGAATGTAATTAAGAAAATATTAAAATGCACAGAAATGGATAGATTAACGCTCACTATTAAGAATAAAGAAGAAGGTGAATATTTTTTTTATATGAGATGTATTTTATCAATGGCTAGACAATAGAAACAGAAGTTAGAAAGGAGGAGGCATAAAAAGAGGAAATATTAATGGGAAGAATTGTTAAAGAAGATAATGTTAAGCATTATTGTTATTATATTATTATATTATTAACATTATTGTGATGAATACTACAACAAATATGTGGATTATGACTGTTTAAAAATAAGTGTACCCAGATCACACATTGTTTGATGGAAATTGAATGTTATATAAATAAAATAAATAAAACATGAAAAAAAAAGTTATCCTGTTCTCCTTTACTTCAGTTCCTTATTTCTTTGAATGTTGTTTATGACGGGCAGCAGATCTAACATTGGGATGACCGTTTTGTTTTCAGAATAGAGAGGTATTCAGGAATACCTTTTTGTTTTTGAGTGTATAAAGTTGGATATAATCTTATACTTGCCATACTTCTGCAGTTTCCATCAAAGAGATGCCCTCAACTGCTAACACATTCATGTCTTTTTTTTAGCTGAAATATACAAATGATTTGCTACTGCAATCTTCCTACAATATTAGATTTTCCTAATGGGATTTCATGCTAGTCTTGTTGTTCGGTCACTACGTTGTGTCCAAGTCTTTGTGACCCCAAGGACCAAGCACACCAGACACTTCCCCCCAACCTGTCCTCCATCATCTCCCGGGGTTTGCCTAATTCATGTTCATTGTGTCAATGACCCTATCTAACCATCTCATCCTCTCCTGTCCTCTTCTCCTTTTGCCTTCAGTCTTTCCCAACATCAGGATCGTCTCCAATGAGTCCTCTCTTCTCATTTGGTGGCCAAAGTATTTGAGCTTCAGCCTCAGGATCTGTCCTTGGAAAGAACAGTATGGAATCCCATTTTCGAATAAAGTCAAGTCTTATCTGAGCCAAGCTCAACTCAGGTGACTTAATGCCCATGGTGTTTTCTTGGCCACAATAATCAAATAATTGCCATTGCTTTATTCCAGGATTTTTTTTTTAAAAAAAAACATATTTTCCAGTCTAACCTACACACAGGATATTTTATGGCAGTCCCCTGTCAGCCTCCACTTTGCCTGCTTGCTTTGGCTGCCACAGAAAGGGGGGGAGGTTAGGTATTTGGGTGGTGGGGGAAGTGTGCTGGAGATTGCTCTACTTGTGTTGATTAGGAAGTTAGGGAGGAGAGTTCTCATTGTAGACTGCCAGGCTACATGGACATGTTTATAGCCTGCTCAAGGTCAACGGCTTCGTTGGACCAGATGTGGAAGACCAAACGGCTGGTGCATCCACCTGACATCTTGGGACATGGGAATTGGATGAATTGCCCAGGGGGGTTATGAGGGAGGGTTTTGGGATTCTTTGTATATGCATTTTACACACCTTTTGCCTCAAAACTTGCTTTCCTTCTGTTGCTCTATCAACATGGAGTTGGGAGTTTTATTTCCTGGACTTTGAAGGGAAGCACACCTGACATTCCCTATCTAAGTTCCCATTCTGCTTAGCTTTTGGGGATTAACTAGAATACAACCTTTCACTCAGATCTTCCATTGTGCTCTTGAATTGCAGCGTGGTCCCACCAATTGTCAGATGAACACGTTTCATGTTTAAAAAAAGCACTACAAATATTTCTATTTCACAGTCCCCTGTGAAATCACTTTAAAGCAGATTTGCTGCCTGTTTACTTTGAACGTAAAGAGATTTAGAGAGAGCCAGTTTGGTATAGTTAATGCGCTGGCGTAAAAAAAATCAGAAGCTTGTGAATTACAGGCCTACCTTGGGCATGAAAGCAGCTGGAGCTTTGGGTCAATCACTCTCACTCAGCCTAACCCATCTCACAAGGTTGTTGTGAGGAAAATAGGAGGCAGCAGCATTAGGTAAGTTGGCAGCCTTGAACTGACTCTCTCTCTCTCTCAAAATCTAATCATATCACAGGTCCTGGATCTTTTTATTAATTGGCTCCTGTTTTATATCGATACTCCACTTGACTGCAGCACATTATTGCGCTAATATTGTTTCCTGATTGCTTACTTGAACCCTATGACAACCATTCTTGACAAATGTATCTTTTCTTTTATGTACACTGAGAGCATATGCACCAAAGACAAATTCCTTGTGTGTCCAATCACACTTGGCCAATAAAGAATTCTATTCTATTCTATTCTATTCTATTCTATTATTCTATTCTATTCTATTCTATTCTATTCTATTCTATTCTATTGGTTGCTTTATTCTGTGTTTGTACTGCACTAAGTTATAAGCATATAATAAGAGTTGGTCTAGTGTGGTAGTTAAGGTGCTGAGCTAGAAACAGTGGATTTCAGTCCTCAAGCATGGAAACATGGTAGATAACGTTTTCTGAACCCAGCCTACCTCACAGGGTTGTTGTTACGATAGCATTATGTATACTTCCTTGAGTTTCAAAAACTAAACGCGAGATATAAATCCAATCATAAATACCTAAAAAAAATAAAATACATCTGCTGCCACTCGCTACCACTCCGTTAAATTTATTTCTCTGCTGGGTGTACGTTACCCTATATCAATAATCCGAAAATGGGCTGAGAGTGACTGACCTGAACACCTGGGTCTCCAGCTCCGAACCCCAAAAATAGTCACTCCCTCTCCTCTAGGCCCATCCGTGGGTTTCCCTCGGCTAATAACCCCACTCCGGCCTTCCCCGACCCTCAGAATCCGGCTTTTTTATCTCTTCCCTCCCCTGCCCAATCCTCTATCAACAACCAGGAGGGAGGGGGACGACCGTTAAGACCGCCTCACTCACTTCCCCGCCAGGTCCTTGTGGGAGCCGCTGGAGCTCATGAGCTGGGTCAGCTCCTGCCTCACGGAAGCCGCCATCTTGCTCGCCCGTCCCTCACGGGTGGGAAGACGGCACGGGCTGGGACGCCGCTGCGTAACCACAGAGAGAACACGCCTAGAGCGGATGGGCGCTGGTGTGTGTGTGTGTGTTTCTCTGTCTCTGGTTTTGTTTTGTTTTTTTCCCCTGCCCGGAAGCGGCTCGCGGCAAGTGGGCGGGGCAGAACGCCGGAAGTCGGGGGAAAGCTTTGAGGAGGGAAGGCGGGAGAATGGAGCGGAGAAGGGATGGGGCTCCGTAGGGGTGGCGCGACGTCGGTCGTCAGGGCGCCGTAAGCCGGCTTATTATGGGATGCGGCGGCGTCGGAATGGCGCGAGGCGCGTGATTTTGAACCGACACGGAGCCCTGACGCCGGGCTCGGCTGCTGTGGTGGCCGGGCGGCCGCGCGCGGGAGCGAGCGAACGGGCGAGCGAGCCCCGGCCAGGCACGCGCCGCCGGAAAACAGACGGAAGAGCGAACGGGGAAGGAGCCAGCGCCGCGCCCGCGAGGCCCCGGCAGGTGAGTTGCCGGCGTCGCGGTGTGTGTGTGTCTGTGTGGTGGGAGGAGGGGGCGGGGAGAGCGGTGGCCTTAACGGCGAGCAGCGAACGCCTTGACAGGACCGGCCCGCCCTGCTGGCGACGAGGGAGGCTGCCTGCCCGAGCTGTGGCCGCAGCCGTCGCCGCCGCCTCCCTCTCCCTCCTCGGGGCGGGGACTGCCAGACGGACCCGGTTTGGGAAGCACCGTGGGGAACCGCAGTCGGTGCTTGAGCCCGTGGTGGTGGCCGCCGTCCGGACGTCAGGCGGTTCCGTCTCCGCCTCAGGTTGGGCGAAAGGCGGCCTTCGCTCGATGATGGCGGTGGGGGGGGGGGAAGGTTTTCGGGTTCGTCCTTTTAGCGACGATCGCGGATGGACGGGCGAAACTTGACCGTCAGTGTTGCTTTGGGGCGGTGGGGGGGCGGCCTTCTCGACTACTTTTGCCACTGCTGTGAAAGGAAGAACCCAAACAGAATATTTTACCTATCTTCCAAAGCAAACCCCTAACGTGTCCATGGCTGTGAAAATGATAATAACTTGGTCGGAAAAGTCTTTGCTTTTTTTGTGTGTGAAAGTGGAAGGGAAGAAAAAGTTGAAAATCAATTTTTTGTTTGCCTACATGCGGTAGTGATACCTGTCCTGTCATTTTCCTTTGGAGGGGTCAGCCACCTTATGCCACTGCAGAAAAATGAGTGAGAAAAGGAAATCAAAGACTTGCCAGATAAGTTGAATAGATGCAAATAGACACACATATTATTTCCACAGCTAAGGAAGAGAAAGCAGAAATGGTTAAACTGATTATTTTATTCAAAGAGGAGAATATGTTTAAGTATGTTTTTCCTTTGGATATCACTTCTGGATTGTGTTGCTTTGGGGGCGACCTTCTCAAGTACTTTGTCAGTGCTGTGAAAGGAGAAACCAAACAGAATATTTATCTATGGTAGCTTGCAAAACAAACCCCTAACATGTCTAGGGCTGTGAAAATGATAATAACTTGGTCAGAAAAGCCTTTGCTTTTTTATTTTTTGTGAAAGAGGAAGAAGGGAAAAAAAGTTAAAATAAATTTTGTTTGCATACATACCTGCCTTTCCTTTGGGGGGGGGGAGGTCAGCCACCTTATGCCAGTGCAGAAAAGGAAATCAAAGAATTGCTAGATAAGATGAATAGATGCAAATAGACGTACATATTATTTCCACAGCTAAGGAAGAGAAAGCAGAAATGGTTAAATTGATTATTTTATTCAAAGAGGAGAATATGTTTAAGTATGGTTTTCATTTGGCTACCGCTTCTGGATTTTGTGCTTGTGATGAAAAAAAATGAAACTTTGATTTTGGTTTTGTCGAGTAGATGGATTTGTCATTATATTTGTCGCTAGTTATATACTAATGTGTAAAAGCAAAAGGTTGAGGCTGGGGTGTTTTTATCTTGTACTCTGCTAAAAAGAGTCGGAAGTCCACATCTTTTTTTTTCTTTTTTCCCTTGTACCTTACATTTTCTTTCCCTCTCTTTTTCCTTCCCCTAATTTCCCATTTCTGTTTTTCTTTGTGTTTTATATATAGATAAAACAATAAAAGCCACATCCTGGATAAAGACTTGCTAGATAAGAAAGAGGAACATAAGCAAATCTAATGGGCACCCTCAACATTTATTACCTTTTTCTATACTTGTCTGGCTTTGCAGACAATTCTTGCTTCCATTACTGTACTTCATGTCTTGTCTTATTTTTATTATCTAATCAGGATTCATAAATCTGTTTTGTAAAAAAAAGATTTTATTTGCTATAAAAGGAGTCTATTTGTTCTTATCATAAATGTCTTTTTCTTACTTTTCAATTCCATTAAATTAGTAGTATTTTCTGAAACTGTGATGATCCATTCCTCAGAAAACAATAGATAAGCCAATGAACAAATAGGTTTATATAAAGTATGCACACTCGCTGTGGGTGAGTGGAAGACTATGTGAAATATATTTGAAAATCACTATGAATGTTGACAAATAAGTTGCTTTATTTCTATGTTGACAGTGAAAATGATGTTGGGAAGTTGAGGTAAATCTACAGAGTACTTAGAGCCAAATAGTAATTCCATATTAAGAACCTAATCTTTTCTAAGGCTGTGTATTTTTTTAACTCCAAAGACTGCACTTGTCCTTTCGCTGATATGCCAGAGACTAGACATGAAAAAGTAGGTGACACCAAGGTAAAAGTAAAATTTTATTTCCATTCAATGGAGTGGAATGTGGAGGCTCTGGAGGCTAAACTCAGGGGGTTTAGCTTTTCAGGGGTTGCATACAACATTGGGCCATTGTGAGCTTCTGTTCTATAATATAATTGTTTTAAATGTAAATTAAATGGATAGATTTTTGGGGGAGTCCTTAGTGCTGTCTGGGGTTAGTTGTTTGCTTGCAGACTTTCATTACCAAACTATAGCATGAGCAAAAGTAACATTAGCAAGCAAACAACCAAGGTCAGACAGCACCAAGAACTCCACAGCTACATACCAGTATATTCTCTTCTGATGGGATCTATTTTGTTCTCTCTGGATTAATGCCAATGAAGGGAAAGGAACCAGGCTTTTATCCTATTTTAGTGTGTAGGTGATGGTATTCAGATTACTTTATTATAACTGCTAAAATTATACAAGTAATCATAGCATGTACAAAATTTTCTTTTAATTTTAGTTTTTGGTGATACGATTGTTGCAGCCAATGGCTTGGCAAGATTGTGTTGATGAGAACCTAATACATAGAAGAGAAATCTAAATTTGCCCAGATGTTGAATTGTTGTAATTTGGCAACAACTGAGAATCACATATTTATTGCTAGTATAAAGTGCGTGCCCACTATTTATGCTTGTGCTTATTTGTGACATAGCATTGGCTTTACAATTTTTCTCATGATTCACAGAATAACTTGAATACATTCATGGATTTAACATTTGTCATTCTGCAGTGCCATTTTCATTTGACTATTAAGAGGTGTGCTAACTGCTTATAGAAGCAGTGCCTGTCATTCAAAGAAATCCAAGGCTCAAATTTTTTATGCAATTTCACATCTGCCAGCTTTACTTCTGAGTAAATATGTATTATGTTAGTTCACTCAAGCTCTGTAATTCTTTCTTGTCTCCCGTTTTGCCTTAGTTTGCTCTGCTGATTTGAATTTCATTCTTGAGAATTGTGCAGGTGACCCAAGTAAATATTTTCTGAGATACTGTACACAGTTGTTTGCCTGTGGAGATTCTCAGTCATCCAGGTCATGGTTGTCCCAAAGGTGCTTTTTTCAAGAGGCAACTGGACTTTGTGGTTTTCCTTTGAAGAGGTTTCTCTTCTCATCCAAAAAGCTTCAGATTCAGAGCTGAAGAAGCTTCTTGGATGAGAAGCCAAAGGTCTTCAAAGGAAAACCACAAAGTCCAGTTGCCTCTTGAAAAAAGCACCTTTGGTACACAGTTGGTTTTTTTTTTAACTGCAGCACCTGCACTGCATTTTTGCTCTTGCATTTCTACACTACAGTTTCACGATCTCAAAGGTCAGTTTCTGTTAACATCCACCGTTCGATATCCCCCTTCCTCCACCCTCAGATTTAAAATTACTTTCCGTCCCATTTTTAATAGCAGCAACTGGACCCTGAGCGAGAACTATCCCGTCTATCCAAGATGAATCACTTCTGCTCATAGAAATCCGCCACTTTTTCAATGGCACGACAGCCTGTTAAGGTGCCGCGGGAACTCGAAGGCGGCCGATCCACCCGGTGGCGTTGCCGGAGCGAGTCCCCCTCCTCGTCCTCCGGCTGCGCCTTCGTCTCTGGGCGCAGGTCCTTCGCTCCGCTCCGCTCGCCGTCGGGCAGGACCGGCCGGGGCCGGCGGGGCATATTTCCCGGTCCTCCTTTCCTGGCGGTGGGAGGGCTTCCCTGGGCGGGCTCCGGGGCGGAGGCGAGCCCGGCGGGAGGAGGCCGGGGTTGTTGCGGAGCTGGGGCTGCGAGGGTGATGACGAAGTGAAAATGGCGGATCTTTCGAAATCCTATCCCGGCCCTTGACATTCCAGAAGCGGCAGCTCAACAGCCCGAAGAGGCTCTGCCCGCTTGCTGCCAGCGGCCCTCCAGCTGGCTCTCCTTCCAAGCCGGCCAGACCTTCGGGGCGGGACGCCCCCTCCCCGCCCGCCTGCCTGCCCGCCCGGGAGCTGGCACCGACCAGCCTGGAAGGACTCGCGGCTGCCTCCCGGAGAGGGTGAGAGAAGGGCGCATTGAGGTCTGAGCAGTCCTGGATGTGCTGGCCACGGAGGCTGGAGCCGATCGAGTGGCTCCTGCTTTGGATACAGGTGTTTCGTCCCCGGAAGCGCCCTGGTTGTGCCGCTAGGAAAGGGATCGGGAGCTCCCGGGGCCTAATTTTCTGCCCAGGGAGGCCGATCGAGAGCTGTCCAGCTGTTCCACGGTTACTTGTCTGGGTCAGCTGGGAGGATAGGACTCGCGAGGCAGGGGAGGTGGTGGTGGTGGCATTTTTCTACAGGTTTAGTGAAGAACATGAGTATATTAAAAGTGCTTTTGGGACACAAAAGGGTCTTAAAAACTAATTTCATAGCTGCTGTTTCCCACGTTAATGGGTGTGTTTCAAAAGTCATCTTTTAATTAGCACTTGTGAAAGCTTCCACCTGTGTTTGGCTGTTCATATTTACAATAAATAAAATAAAATAAGATTTTTTTTAAAAAAAATCCTCATTAACTTTTGAAAAGTGAAGAAAGCTCAGTGTAGCAATCAGTAAATGAACTGGTAAAAGAAAAGTTATTAGGAAAAAAGAGTTTTCTCCTCTTTTTAATAGGCTGTGGATGCCAAGGGTGATTTTGGATAGGTCCTATTCCTGGCAAAAATGCAGTAGATGAATGATAATTATTCCACGTAATGCCTCTGGAAGAAAAACATTTTTATTTAACAGCTCAATCCTAAAGTGCCGCAAATTAATTTCACCATTGCTGTTTAGCTTATTTCAGGGTACAACCATTTTTCTATGGATCTGTAGCTCTTCTACCGCTTTGAGCTTTGTAGCAGCTCTATTTTATAGATCTTACAATGTGTTTAAATGTTATGATTTTATACCCCCAGATAATTAGAAATGGTATGTTCAAGGGATATATTAGAAATAAAATACCTGATATTGTAAACAAGGGATTCTTTTCTATCTTCCTCTTCTACAGTTGTATTTAAAAGGCCTCATTCTAAAATAATACATAAAACACAAATATAAGGCATTGCAAATTTTTTGATATATAACATAAGGCATTTCAACCAATATAGAAAAAACTGCATAATTTTGAATTCCAGGTACTTTCGGTATTTGATGGAGTATTTATCTTTTTTGTTTTTAAAAAAAACATTGGCAGAAGTATAGGAAAACTGTTTATGTTTAGATCATTATATAAGCTTTATATTGTATGCTATAAAATGGAAACCAACATAATCTGCAGATTACTTGCCCATTTTTGGTATGTGTTATAGTCTTAAGTAAAATACTTTTACGTTTTCAAAAACTATACAATCTGTTTTTTTACCTATAATATACCATGCTAAGCCTAAAATATCAAAACCTATCTCAATTAGTTTAGATTCTCAAGTTAACGGTAAAATACAGTATATGTAATATTGGGCTAATCTTAAGTAAAATACATCCAAATATCATGTTTATATTAAAAAAAAACCACTACCCTGTTTCCCCCCAAATAAGACATCCCCTGATAATAAGCTCAATCGGGCTTTTGAGTGCATGGCAATAAGGCCAAGCGCTTATTTCAGGGTTCAAAAAAATATAAGACAGGGTCTTATTTTCTGGGAAACACAGTATATTCTGAATGTTTACTTAGGTACTTATACCACCCATTTCACTTAGGTGAAATGGGTGGTATAGAAATGTAATAAATTAATAAAATAAATAAATAGACATTATAAGCTTGAACATGAAGTCTCAAAACTTATCACAATTAGAATAGATTCACAGGTAATGATTGGGACCAGCGATATCGCAAGCAATGCACCTGTAAAGCGCAATTTCACCTAAGCACATCAACTTATGACACCAGTTGCAGCAGTTATGGTTGCTGTTGTTAAGTGAATCAAGTTGTTAGGCCCAGTGCCATATGATTGCTATTTGTAACTTCCTACCAGCTTGTCAAAAGCCATCAGTGAAATTCACAAATGGCAACCATATGACCGCAGAATACTGTGCCCATTGTAATTGTGAACCGGTTGCCAAGCACCTGAATCACAGTCATGTGACCGGGGATGCTGCCATGGTCACAACTACGAGGATTGGTCATAAGTCTCATTCAATGCCATTGTAACTCTATATGGCTGCTGAATGACTTACAGCTAAAGGACTTCAAGGGAATATTTTCCAAGCAGAATGTATACCCAGCTAAGTAATCAACAAACAAAAAACAATAGTTAAGATTTGTGTAGGAAAAAGTTACAGTAAACCAAAGAAGAAAACAGTGTTATCTATAGTTTATAAGTAAAACTAATCAAATGTATAATTTATGCTCTTCAGCTCATTTTGAATAATGGCATTTTCTTCTTGTAGGCTGTGACTGGTAATATGTACCTGTATATAGTCAACCAATCAGCCTATAGCAAGTTATCAGCAATAGTAGAACAAGCCAGAGTGATATAAACACGGGAACCAAGCTTTGCAGCACACCCAGATTTATATTTAAACTAGCAACACTACTCTAGGTTATAATTTTATGTGCCCATAAATAGTCAATGTGTTGTTTGATTGTATCTTGATATGTCAGCAACCCTATATGGCACTCTATGTAGAATTAACTGCCCGGTTTAAATACCAAATGGGCACTGAATTAAAAAATGTCAACACCCTCAAACAAACAATGGACACTTTACATTTCCAAGATTTTCTACCATTGATGTGGAGAATCTACTCTCAAGTCCCAAAAAATTACAAAAAGCAATTTCATTGCCAAATATGTGAGCTACAGTTCATGCAGTGCCTGGATTAAACAGAAACAAAGGGTTCCAAAGCTCCTTAATGTAATATATCAATTAGTTCACCAGTGAAAAGATGTTTTGTAAATAGTTGCTGTCTGTAGATAATTATGCTTTTTGCCCTCTTGTTTCACCTTTCTTCTGTCCTTATCCAGGCATGTGTTTTATGTCAGTATCATAATATTCAAAAAGTGGAAAATAGAATCCATGGAAGCTTATGATCAACTTAATGTATTTGTCTTTTAGACAAATGAAGACTGGCTTTATTGTGTTCACTACAAAAGGCTACAAAACACTCTCTGGAAAGTGTTAATTCTGAGAAGAGAGCATAAAGTAGAGCTCCCCTTGCTGTAGTGCTTTAAGTCTGTCTGATCTATCTATTATTTTATCAGAGTAGTTTGTAGAATCTAAGGCAGAGGTCTTCAAACTTGGCAACTTTAAGACTTGTGGACTTCAACTCCCAGAATTCTCCAGCCAGAATTCTGGGAGTTGAAGTCCACAAGTTTTAAAGTTGCCAAGACCCCTGATCTAAGGACTATCTTTCTTCCCTGTTCCTTTCCTAAAATAAATAATATTTGGACACAGCACTTAAGCCATAGTATGATTTATTTTGGGCTTTTATTAGAAATCATGCCACTATAAATACAGCCATGATTCTATGTAACACAACAAAACTCACACCATAATACATGGGATCTACAGAAAACTAGTAGTAGAATAACATATATTTCAAATATAGTGCTAATTGGCATAAAACTTTCATATGTTAGTAATATAGCTACAAAATAGTTGGATTTAACAGATTCTATCTTTCATAAAGTATATATTTTTGAAATGGATCAGTATGCATTATGTATGATTAAATTTCTATATTTCTTTGTAAGAGCACACTATGGAAGTAATCCAAAGGCATCTTTGATTGCATTAGCTTCTATCTATTTCCTCTAAAACATACATATTTCTCTCTTCTTCAAAAATTGTTCAGGAACACTACAAATATTAGATGTAGAATTGGAGAATCCAATTTCTTCACTTAAGGTTTTTTTTTTTTACAAGAAATTTTAAGTTCAGTCACTTTACTTACAGTAACACTGCAAGTTTATGTTGAAAAAAATTTAGTCATTTGAGTAGTCCAAAGAAGAATTTATCAGTAAAGTCAAGTTTTATCTAAGAGCAGGTGATATAAGTCTTGTGATACTACTAATTACAAATAATTTTCATCCAGTAATGATAAGTGAAAATTTAAATAAAACCTGCCTATAATCTTGGAGTTCATGGCCTATAAATCTGAAATCCAAATATTTATTATAACAAAATTATAACAAAGTTAAGGTTCCCATAAATGTAAACCATTCATTAAACTGGAACAGCTGGTGAGCTTATCGTAGTTAAAACATTTAAAAAATGCTGAAGTCAAGCACATTGTTTTATGAATGACTAAACCACTAGTCCTGTGGCCTGTTTTAATTATTAGTCATAAAACAATACAGAGTCATAAAGAACCTTTTTAATCAGTGACCCAAACTGTTAGTATTTCATTAATGTATGAGAATACTTTGTAGATAAGCCACATGGGAATTTTATATAAATAGTCTGTTTGGTATTTATAATTAATTTTGAGGAACTAAATGTCCATGTAGTCTGATATCTAGGATAATGTTGCCTGAACAGAGAGGCTTCTGTATAAAATACATTTTCTGAATATATTATGAAATCTAGTTAAAAAAAACCATCCATGTTGATGGATGTTAAAGTAAGTAGACATACAACTGACTCTTTTCATATGTACAGCACACATACCCACACATCTCAATTATACAAGATTGTTCTTTCCTCTAACTCAAAAATTCCTAGTGTGTATTCTAATACATGATAATATACTCTCTACAAAAATCAATGCTAAAAATAAGCACTTTTTAAAAATAAAGATCCATTTGAACCCACGATAACCAACTATTAGAATACCAACCTGTTCTCTTGTTATAAGAGCTGAGATGGTGCAGTGGTTAAGTGCAGCACTGCAGGCTACTGCTAGTTCAGCAGTTCAGCTGTTCAGATCTCACCGGCTCAAGGTTGACTCAGCCTTCCATCCTTCTGAGGTCGGTAAAATGAGGACCCAGATTGTTGGGGGCAATATGCTGAACTCTGTAAACCGCTTAGAGAGGGCTGTAAAGCACTATGAAGCGGTATATAAGTCTAAGTGCTATTGCTATTGCTATTATAATTTTTTTCTTCATTTTCCCACTCAGATTCTGAAGTCAGGTTTTGAAAAAACAGGAGGGTTTTTCAGAAGATGGATAATTTTTACAATTTTTTTTTAAAAAAATAGTACAGTAAACTTGTGAGTTGTACATCCAGTTAAAATGCACATCAGCTTTTGAATGTATGAAAACCAAGGCGTTATAAACAAAACAAGCTGCCACATTTTTCTTCTATGGTTAACAAATTATGGAATAATTCATGTAATATGTAAATATACTATCTGTCTGCATGTAGCTCTTTAACCCCTTCCCCCAGATTATTTTTTTTGGGTGTGTGTGTGTGATAGTTTCAGAGCCAACTCTGACCATAACTGCTGAAATTAATGGCATGATTTCTTCCATTTTGATATCATAAACACTCACTATAAAAAAAGACTTGAGAATTTTAAAACAAGAAAATCCTGAAACTCTCTAAATAACTTCATTTTAAAAAGTCATGCCCCATGTACTTTGTATGGTCTGTACTCCTGTTCTTATATCTTGATGCTGAAACATGTGTAACCCAGTAGTGGGTTCTAAAACCCTTTACTACCGGCTCGCGCATGCGCAGAAGCGTCCCGGGCGGGTGGGTGGAGCATCCCGGGCGGGTGGGCGGAGCCTCCTGCCGCCAGCGATACCGGTTCTAATAACCGGTCCGAACTGGGAGCAACCCACCGCTGTGATAGCCATCAAAAAGTGGCCCATCCCCACCCTGGTTGATTGTAAATTGACTACTGTGGGCAATAAACTATTATTGGTGCTCGGATGAGCTGCTCTCAAATCTTTACAGGGTCATAATTTTCATTTGAAAAATTATGATCCTCACTTTGTTCCTCAGGTACCTCATTAACCATGTGTATGTATGAGATACATTTCTCCGCAAAAAATGTATTTGAAGTGCTCTTCCAATAACTAGTGCTGTGATTCATATCTGAATCTGTATTACTGATGCAATCTTTTAATAATAATTGAATCATTTATTGAACTTGTATGCCGCCCAACTGCCAATAGCTCTTAGTGGCTTTTGGGGGGGGGAACATCTTTGCTTTTTAAAAGTGTTTCAGTACAAGACTGTCACACAGCTAATAAAACTCCAGATTTTTATAATGGTTTCCAGAACATTTATTTATTTATTATTTATTTAATCACATTTGTCTAGCCACCCATCTGATACAGTTATTCTGGTCCGCATACATAATAACGGTAAAAATATAGGAAACCCATTAAAACAATTTGAATTAATTTTTTTGAAAGATAACAAATAAAACAACAAAATGGTGGTAAAACATACAGAGAGTGCTTTCTATTCACTGTCATAGAGTCATATAATATGCTTTACAGGTAGTCCTCAACTTACAACACTTTGTTTAGTGGCCATTCAAAGTTACAACGGCACTGAAAAATGTGACTTATGACCGGTTTTCACAGTTATGACCTTTGCAGCATCCCCATGATCAGGTGATCAAAATTCAGATGCTTGGCAACTGGTTCCTACTTATGACCGTTGCTGTGTCCCAGGGTCATGTGATCCCCTTTTGATAAGCAAAGTCATTGCGGGAAGCAAGATTCATTTAATAACCAGGTTACTAATTTACCAACTGCAGTGATTCACTTAACAACTGTGGCAAAAAAGATCATAAAATGGGGCACAGCCCACTTAACAAATGTCTCACTTAACAGCAGAATTTTTGGGCTGAATTGTAGTCATACCTGTAGTCTGTCATGGGCTCCTGAAGCTGGTTGATCAACCCATGTTTTATTGGCCTTCTGAAACAAGTTGGAGCGAGTCTCACCTTGTAGGGAATGATGTTTCACAGGTCAGGGGCAATGGCAGAAAAAGCTTTCGTCCTAAGTCCTGTCTGATACACTTTCTGACTGAAGGGACCCACAACGTGCCTCTCCTGCTGGACCTGATACGACGGATGGGTGTTCCTAGGCAGACACATCCATCAAATAACGTGGCCCCATGCCATGTAGGCTTTAAAGGTTATAACCAGCACATTGAATTTGGACCCAGAAGGAAACTGGCAACCAGTTCAGCTCTGAATCAGAGGCATAACATGTGCGGTCCTAGGGCACACATCACTGCCAGTGTCTCAAAAATGCTTTTTCCAAAAGGCAACTGGACCTACTCAGGTTTTTGTCTTTTCCTTTTCCTTTTTTTTCCTTTTCCTTTTTTCCCTCTCCTCTCCTCTCCTCTCCTCTCCTCTCCTCTCCTCTCCACTCCACTCCACTCCACTCCACTCTACTCTACTCTCCTGTTTTTCTTTTTCTGAAAATGTTTTGTTTCTCATCCAAGAAGCTTCTTCAGTTCTAACTGAAACTGCTTCTAGCTTCTAATTGAAGAAGCTTTGTGGATGAGAAGCGAAATGCTTTCAAAGGGAAAAAAAATCCACTTTGCCTTTTGGAAAAAGTACCTTTGGGACAACCATGACCTGGATGATTGAGAATTTCCATAGACGTAACTGCCAGGGCCTCTGCATTTTGCATCGGCTGAAGTTTCTGGATTCTCTTGAAGGAGCAGCCCCATGTAAAGCACATTGCAGTAGTCTATTGGGAAATGGGCACATCTGGTGACAATACAAAGCTGCATAATGGCCCTCCTAGCCATGACTGGAACCTGCTCCTTGAGCAGGAGTTGCGAGTACAGAAGGACCGCCAGAGTGCACTTTGTTAGAATATTCATGACTGGGAGAACCATGTTAACAAGGTTAGCCAATGAATAGGCATAGCAACTAAGTCAGCCAATGGGAGCTAACCACTTCTGAGTCTGTGCAGAGAATCGAAACTGAAAGCTTAAGCTTAAGGCTGGGTGTGGCTCCAGTCTCCACTCTGCTCTTTTGTTCACTCTGAACTCTGCTGAAATGAAACTAACTGTTCTCTGCTGTCTGTAACTGCTTGAAGAGGAACTCTGCTAATGGTATTGTAAATTCATCTGTTACTATGTTTATAAAGACGTTTATGAATCCGGCTGAATCAGTCATCTGTGTGTGCTTCTGGTTTTGATTTTTGCAACAAACTTTAATACACTTTGCTTAGGGCAATGCAACCCCACTGAGAGCACCAAAGATCCAAATCCAGAAGACCCAACAACCTAAAGCCCCTCAGTCTTGCCAGGATCTTCTGAAGCCTTTTGTTCCCCATTCAGGCCCCTTCTGCCTTCAGACACCATGAGAGGATGTCAACATTGTGTATCTATAATTGGCCTTGACCCCCCCCCCCAAAAAAAAAATTCGAAGGTGAAGGAAAATATCCTGACAGTATAGCATTTTCTCAATTTAGGATGGATCTGAAAATAACAAACATTATTATCTTTTGCAGCTTCAGCACATGGTGCTGCACGATGATGTTTTTGGAGGGGCACCGATGTGAAGCAGCAGCAATTTAAAAGACATTCAGGTAATTAGAAATATTTTCTATTTCACAAAATCAGTGTCACTGCTGCGTAGCACCAATGTCCTATCTAGACATAATGTCAACATGTCAAGCATTTTGTACCCTCCCTACTTTCATCATAATATTGAGTTTAATTATGAATTCCCCACATTCTTTACCATACTTTGCTTCTGAAAATCTGGATAACAATAATACCGTAATATTTATATTTATGGAGTTATAGTGCCTTTTTGGCTAGCTACGGGGGCCCCTTCATGACCCAAGTCTCTTCATGCAGCGCTGGTGCCACTGGGAGGTTTTGAATAAATCTATAAATATTGTTGTACACAGGGGTCCCCTTTCACAGAGTTTGCTGTTGAAAAAGGATGGGATAACTTGTCCCTGCATGCTGTCATTTCCCACAGAAATCCTGCCAGCCCAGTGTTTTGGTATAATGAAAGCTTACGTTGTTAACAAAGGTGGTTATTTCAAAGCAAATTAATTCCCATTTGGCTATGGTTTATATTTGGTGAGTAATGGGTTAACCATCCTCTCCCTATGTAATAGAAAATCAAAACATCTTCCACTCACAAATATATGTCATGCTTTTGCCGATGGGAATTTTTTCAGCATTAAAACATGAGCATTATGCTGGAAGGGAGGAAAGCTCCTCAAGAGTGGCTGAAGCTAAAAAAGATCTTGTTGAATATTCAGTATATTTATGGCTAATAAGTGATTAGAACTGGGACTGTCCTGGTTTGCAGCTCAAGCTCCTGGTTTTCTGAGGTATAATAACCCTTTCAATATAATTAGTAACTATTCTTATTAGCTAATACATTTGTATGTATGGGGGGAGGGGATGCTAATAGTATATTTATCCACAGTTGCTAATATGTCACTTCCACCATTATATAGCTGTCCAGCTATGAGACATCTGATGTTTCAAGTTACATAGTTTGGCGGAACATGAAAATTGAACATTTTTTTAAAAATATCACTGCAGTGGCTCCTGTTGAACCTACCATCAACATCTGCAAAATGGAGGTCGTGTCAGCGGAAGTGAACAGCTTGCTCCCCGAAGAGATCATGGACACAGGTATAACATTGGAGGAAGACGAGAACATCGAAGCTGTAATTGTGGGTGACCCTATTCCTATGGAAACAGAACTGGAGGGAATAGCAAATGTAAGCTCTGCTGATGATCATACTACTACTGGCACACCATCAGTCACTACGGAATCTGTCACATTGCCCAGCAATTGTGTTAGCCCTGTTACCGACAATTCTGCCTTCGTAAAATCTGATGCCGGTGTGACTGCACAACCATCTTTTCAAAGCGACCTCCAAAAGCTAGGCACCCAGACTCCCGTCTCTCTGTCAGCCAATCAGATTATTCTTAACAAAGCAACGGACTTTAAAATTGGTAAACAGGCCATAAAGCAGGAAGGTCAAAAACTCATAGTAACAACTCTGGGCAAGCCCGGACAACCAATTGTCTTCGCGCTACCCCACAACCAGCTGTCACAGTCTCAGAAGACCACATCGCAATTACAAGCAAGTGACTCTAAGATTCCAGCCCAGCAGTTCAAGGTGGTCACAATTGGAGGAAGGCAAGAAGTGAAACCTGTCATTGGTGTCTCTGCCTTGACTTCAGGGTGCCAGCTGGTAAATACCGCAAACCAGTCATCCGTACTGCAGACCCAGCAATTAAAAGCAGTGCAGGTAAGAAGGACTTCTATCGATTATTCCCTTTGCAATAAAATTGATGTACTATTGGGAATTCCCTTTGGTGGCAGCCGTAGGTGCAGAGGACAGCTGTCTAGGTCGGGTCAGCAACCTTAAACACTCAGAGAGCCATTTGGACCCATTTCCCACAGAAAAGAAAACATCGGGAGCCACAAAACTTCCTGTGCCTGACTATTTCCTGAGTGGTCACAAAACTAGCATATATAGTTGAATTAAAGATTCTGTTTTCTTCTGAAACTTTTCTTTTCTTGGATTTATCCATGGTTGGCCTACCGGGGGTTGAAAAGCTTAATAAATTGCACGTCGGTGGGTGTCGCACATTGGCAGTTGTGACGCATATTTTGAGCGACGGAGCCGCAGCAGAGGGATGAAAGAGCCACATGTGGCTCCAGAGCCACGGGTTGCTGACCCCTGGTCTAGGTTAAAAAAAACACCTCAATAAATCTCTAAAGCAAGGATGTGAAAAGGCAGCAGAGATGATGAGTAATTTTAAATAATAAACTAACTTGTCCATCGAGATGAGGTTGCAGCAGCATATATCAGAAAGTGTTTCCTCAAAATTACCAAACTTTGGAAACTTGACTTTTTCCCAGGATTTGATTTTGTTGAGGTGGTGTGCCTCTTTCAGGATTCACCTGTTATTTTGAATGTTTCCCTCTGGGACATATCCTACTCTTTCCTTATTATTTTGATTTCTATTGTTTTTAATGTTCTATTGTTTTTAATGTTGTATGCTATCCACAGTCTTACTGAGTTGATCAGCTCTATGAAGTGAGTCAATCGATCAATCAGATGATTGCTAGAAGTGAAAGTTGGCAGTTTGGAGACCATCTTAAGACTGGTCTTGTTCAGATGCAGTGAAGAATGAAAGTACACACTGTGAAGAAAATGTGGAAAGGAATGGCAACTATGCATATGCAAGCATATAAACATGCAAACATTTAAACTTCAGTCTAGCAGTGATTCAGTAACTATAAGCTCAAGAACTGTAAGTCTTCACGTCCGTTTCTGAAGAATATTCCTTTGTTTCTCGCCTATTGTCAGGTGTGCTTCCATTCAAAGTCCAGGAAATAAAAACCCCAACTCCATGTTGATAGAGATGAGTATTTTTACTAGACAAGAAGTGATAGCAACAAAAGGAAAGCAAGTTCTGAGGCAAAAAGCGCTCAAAATGCATATACAAAGAATCCCAAAACCCTCCCTCATAACTCCTCTGGGCAAACCATCCAATCCCCATGTGTCAAGGTGTCATGTGGGCGCACCAGCCGGCTGGACTTCCACATCTGGTCCCAGGAAGCCGTTGACCTTGAGCATGCTATAAACATGACTGTAGCCTGGTAGATCGTGATGAGAACTTTCCTCCCTAAAGTCCTAATCAGAGACAAGCAGGGACATCTCCAGTAGCTTCCCCCACCCCCACCCAAATACTAACCCAACCTTCCCCCCCCCCCCCCCGTTTCTATGGCAGCCGAAGCAAGCAGGCATTTCGGAGGCAGACACCTATTATGAAAAAGCCAAAAAATATATATTGCTTTTTCATAATAGGCCAAAACCAAAGGAATATTCTTCAGACATAGGCATGAAGACTTACAGTTCTTGCGCTCATACTTACCCCCATGAATCACTGCTAAACTGAGGTTTAAATTTTTGCTTATGTTTATATATGCAGTTGTATATACAGTTTTCATTCCTTTTCACGTTTCCTTCGTCCAACGTGCTCTTTCAGCTTTTTTGCTTTTAATCCAGTTTGGGAAGATTCTTATTCATAATAAAAGGATATACATGTAGTGAACCAATGTATGAATCTATTAACTGAGTCATTTATTATGCCTCCCATCCCTCTATTACACTACTAAGCCGCTCCACCCCCTCCAACTACATATGCAGGTAGTCCTCAACATACAACAGTTCATTTAGTCGTCATTCAAAGTTACAACAGCACTGAAAAAAGTAACTTGAGGCCATTTTTCACACTTAGCATCCCCATGATTATGTGATCAAAATTCAGCTGCTTGGCAACGGGTGCATACTTACCTGTATTATGCAGTCTGCATTAAAATTATAATTGCCTTGGGCAAAGGATTCTCTCTTAAACTGCCAAGAACCAGGGCCATTTAGGCCATGGTTGGCCAATCTTTTGGCTTGTCTGGGGCTGCATTAAGTAAAAAGGAATTCTTGGGCTGCATATAAAATGTATAATATACTTAATGTATATAAATAACAAACTTCCTTTAAAAAAAAATGTTTTTTTTAAATTATCTTGTGGGGCCTCAGCACTAGCTGTTCATGGGCTGTGGTTTGGACATGCCTGATTTAGGCTATAGCCATTCCTCACTGGCTGGATCCTCCCATAGTACAAGTAGTCCTCAACTTACAACAATTTGTTTAGTGACCGTTCAAAGTTACAACAGCACTGAAAAATATGACTTAAAACTGTTTCTCACAGCTATGACCTTTGCAGCATCCCCATGATCGTATGATCAAAATTCAGTTGCTTGGCAACTGGTTCATATTTATGACGGTTGCCATGTCCCGGGATCATGGGATCGCCTTTTGCAACCTTCTGACAAGCCAGATTCACTTAACAACCGGGTTACTAACCTATTAACTGCAATGATTCACTTAATAACCGTGGCAAAAAAGTCATAAAATGGGGCAAAACTCATTTAACAAGTGTCTCACTTAACAACAGAAATTTGGGGCTCAATTGTGGTCGTATGTTGAGGACGGTGTACCTGTCCCTCCCATGTAGCTTTTATGTGATAGGTTTGGGCTTTTCTTTTACTTTTACTTTTATTTTTATTTTTTTGGTGGGAGGTATTTCAGTGGAGTTGGGCCAAGGTTGGTTCTCCTTTGATTCTAATAGCAATAGCAATAGCAATAGCACTTAGACTTATATACCGCTTCATAGTGCTTTACAGCCCTCTCTAAGCGGTTTACAGTGTTCAGCATATTGCCCCCAACAATCTGGGTCCTCATTTTACCCACCTCGGAAGGATGGAAGGCTGAGTCAACCTTGAGCCGGTGGGATTTGAACAGCTGGACTGCTGAACTAGCAGTAGCCTGCAGTGCTGCATTTAACCATTGCACCATCTCAGCTCCTATCTTCTAAGTACTTTGGGTTTCACTTCTTAAGAAATGATTGGTCATTGGATTTCTCATTGCTTTTTTAGATTGCTAAGAAAACCAGGACACCAACTTCAGCCCCAATGATAACGAAACTCATCATCACAAAACCAATCAATAGCAAAGCAGTTACAGGGCAGACAACTCAAGTCTCACCAGTCATTGCAGGTTTATATCTATATCTATACATATATATTAATGGCTTTTTTTCAGGTAATATTTACCCAGGGTATAACAAGCGAACGGGAAGTATAATGTAACGTCGGATGGATTTTGATTTCATAATGGATATTCTTGAAATTTGTCAAAACAACGTTACCTGCAAGCATTGGGTGGGGGGTATTAGGTTATGGAAAGCCCCGGAACAGCTTTCTTCAGTCTGGCTTCTCTCCAGATATTTAAGGTTCAACTCTGCAGAGTACACCTGGTTTGGGGGGGGGGGCGTTTGGGAGTTGGTCCCAGCCTTTGGAGGGCATCCAGATTGGGGGAACCTGGGCGAGAAGTGACACTGTTCAGATATAGTAGGATGATGGATTCCAGAATTCCCAAGTAATGCAATCAACGGCCCTGCTGACTGGGAATTCTGGGAGTTGTCGTACAAACAATAACACATCCTGGATTGTGTTATTTTGAGGAAAGTTACTCTAAATGCAGCGTTTCTCAACCTTGGCGGCTTTAAGATGGGTGGGCTTCAACTCCCAGAATCTGGGAATTGAAGCCGAACCATCTTAAAGTCGCCAAGGTTGAGGAACGCTGGCAGGGGTCTTCAACCTTGGCAACTTTAAGACTTGTGGACTTCAACTCCCAACTCTGGGAGTTGAAGTCCACAAGTCTTAAAGTTGCCAAGGTTGGAGACCCCTGATTTAAAGCATCAGTCAGTGTAAAAGGGAGTTGGATTTGTAAGCTCTTGATTTCTTTTATGGTTTAAAGAAACATTTTTCTATGCACAGGTGCTTTGAATGCCAGCCATAAAAAGGACTGTTCTCTAGCCAAGTCGAAAGAATATAAAAGTTTTTCATCTTTAGAAGTTCAGATCTTGGACAGATTATGTGGGAATACATGCAATCTTACCATGTGCTAAATATAGAAAGCTTCCTAGTTTTATGAACATGTAATAAAGTGCAGAAATGCATTCTTGGTTGGCTTTGAATTATGCTGTCATTCCATTTGGAATTATTGACAGGTTTCGTTGCTAAGGAATCAATAGCTTGATCGTACATACCATATTATTTGAAGCATTCTCACCCCATTTCAGCATATTTCAGCATACTTATTTTTGTATTAGAGCAAAAGATCAATCTTTTCTTGGGAAATCTTTTTTTTCCCAGTGCAACAATGTTTGGAATTGTTTACTTTTTTTCCTTTGGTCCAAGGAAAAAAATAGACATATTAACTCTTTACAATCAATATTATTTTGCTTCGCTTTCTTACTACAGAAGAATTATGGGGCAAACATTTGCAGATTCAGTTACAAAATGTACATAGGAGGGGTGGGCTGCAGAGGAAAGGGGGTTAAATTCTGGCATAAATTTATCTTGAATATTTTAATTTATTTATTAAATTTGTATACCACCCATCTCACTGATTGGGGCGACTCTAGGCAATATTTGATCAGATTAATAAAAAATCTCATTTGTCTTTTATGCTGTTTAACAAATTATTAAGATCAGAATCAAAATTGTGTCAACATTTTGGGATTATACTAAGGTGCACTACTATAAAAATTGTACTTGTTCAAAAGAGAATAGTGGGTTTGGGGTGTTTTTGCCAATGGGAGTGATTCTCTAGTTATGCGAAAAAGTGTTTTGTTTAGTTTTTAACTGCTGTTTGGGATATCTGCTTACCTGGGTTTTTTTTTAGGTGAAGACCTTGTTGTTTTTGATTGCCAAAGTATTGTTTTTTGTTTTAAATAAAGTAATAGGTAGGCTATTCAAGAGAGAGAAATGATTTAGTGAAGTATGTAATATATTTTATAGTGCCACAAAATGTGAAGGTTGCAGCAGTTTAAATTTAAATTGTATGTTTATTTTTAAAGTTAAGTGGTCTGCTATTAAAAACCAATTCCTCTAGCTCAGGGGTCGGCAACCTTAAACACTCAAAGAGCAACAAAGGTCCTAACTGGAAGCCCCCTGTTTCAATTCTGGAACCAACCGGAAGTCCACTTCCCTCCGCCATAGTCTCCTCCTAGCTCCTTTTTCCTCTGCTGACTGGAAGTCTGGTTCCCCCACCATAGAGTCTCCTCCTAGCGTGGCATCCTTTTTCCTCTACCTGTCCTAACTGAAAGCCCTATCAATTGTGGAGCTGACTAGCAGCAAGGAGCCGCAGCAGAGGGATGAAAGAGCCACATGCGGCTCCAGAGCCACAGGTTGCTGACCCCTCCTCTAGCTCATACAAAGTGCTAATGCCTTTACCAGAAAATCTTGCACTTTATCAGCTGAGAAGATAGGTAAGATTATAACTCTGTTTTTTTTTACAGGTAGAGTTCTTACACAGACTGCTCCGGGGACACCCCCCAAAACTGTAACTATATCAGAAAGTGGAGTTATTGGGACAACTTTAAGTTCTACAATACAGGAGGCACCGAATAAGATAGCCATCTCCCCTTTGAAATCCCCAAATAAGGTAAACTTATATTTCAATTGCTTATGTGTGTATTGTATGTCAGACTCCAGTTTTCACATTTGAGACATATTGCTAAGAAATTCCACAGTCCATTCTCCCGTTTGCACAAATGGATTGGTGTGAAAATGATTGAAATGCATGTTCCACTTAAACTAAGTTAATCTGATTTTGAAATGGACTTTCTAAAGGGTTCTGGCTGTTTTCAGCTGTTTTAAAATTATCTGCTCTCTGGCATTATTCTGCCATGGGAATTTGTGCTAAAGGGAAACTCACAAGTCCTCCAAATAAAAAATGAGTATGACAGAAAATATTATTTGAGTCAGTGAAGGAATCAGATACAGGTAGTCCTTGACTTAAAGTAATTCATTTAGTGACCAGTCGAAGTTCCAACGACACTGAAAAAAGTTAGTTATGACCGTTTTCCAAACTTACGACCGTTGCAGAATCCCCATGGTCACGTGATCAAAATCCAGACGTTTGACAACTGACTCATATTTATAATGGTTGCATTGTGCCTGTCTCGCTTAACATTAGAAATTTTGGGCTCAGTTGTGGTTGTAAGTCAGGGACTACTGTACATTAATACAGCTATGCAAACTCTGGATTTAACAGACTGCCCCCACCCCTCCAACTACCTCCTTTCTTTCTTCCATCCCCCCTCCCTCGTTGATAATAGGTTTACTTTTTTCCAAAATGGAGTAAAACAGCCCAGTCGCATTTTGGGTCCCCTCCCCCTTGCTCATTTTGCCTCCAGATCCTACCCATATTGTGCAAAGTCTTGACCTCTTACGCATTTGCAATGTTACATATTTTGAAGTTGGGATTCTGTACTTGTGTGATCCTGTTAAGCAGCTAACGGTGGTGTCGGTCGCCTCGCAGCCTCCAAGCTCCCCACAGAAAACAGTCGGTGTGCCTCTAAACGTAGCCCTGGGACAGCAGATTCTCACAGTGCAGCATTCAACGCCCTCTTCCCCCGGGAAAGCTGTAGCTAACAATACAACTGCTCAGGTACACACTAAACTCAGTCCCGTTCTGAGAGCCTGTTCTTTAGATTGTGATTTGCAGCATTGCATAGCTTCAGGCATGAGTGATTGTTTTTCTTTCTTTCTTTCTTTCTTTCTTTCTTTCTTTCTTTCTTTCTTTCTTTCTTTCTTTCTTTTCCTTTCTTTTTTCTCCTTCCTTCCTTCCTTTCTTTTTCTTTCCTCTCCTTTCTTTTCTCCTTCCTTTCTCCCTCCCTCCCTCTTTCTTTTCCTTCCTCCTTTCTTTCTTTCTTTCTTTTCCTTCCTTCTTTCTTTCTTTTCCTTCTCTCCTTGTTTCTTTCTTTCCCTTCCTCCCTCCCTCCCTCTTTCTTTCTTTCTTTTCCTTCCACCTCTCTCCCTCCTTCTTTCTCTTCCTTCCTTCCTTCCTTTCTTTTTCTTTCCTCCTTCTCTCCTTCCTTTTCTCTTCTTTCCTTCCTTCCTTCCTTCCTTCCTTCCTTCCTTCCTTCCTTCCTTCCTTCCTTCCTTCCTTCCTTCCTTCCTTCCTTCCTTCCTCAAGTAACTCTACTAAACTCAGCAAATACCTTCTGGCCTAATCATGAACGATGTGGTAGCATTGTTTTATCCGTATGGTAGTCTCGGACCTGAGGGGAACTGCGCTGACTCTCATTAGAAATGAAGAATTGGCTTGCCAGCAGTCTCAAATATATATATATATATATATTTATATCGTTTCAACAGGCTGTGAAATCTGCAGTACAGACCCTCACTGTTGGGGGAGTGGGTACTTCTCAATTTAAGACGATAATTCCCTTGACAACGGCACCCAATGTTCAGCAGATTCAGGTACCTGGAAGCAAATTCCATTATGTCCGGCTTGTAACCGCCACAACTGCCAGTAGTACAGCACAACCAGCCAGTCAGAATCCCAGCACCAGCACTGCAACCCTGCAGCAAGGTTAGAAAAGTCTTTATTTGAATACATTTTATGATCATTGGAAGGCGCTTAAGAAAAACCCAAGTAGGAAGCTGCAAAGGAAGTTCGATGGGACTGGGAAATTGGAACAGATGCCTTATGCAAGTTGAAAGATGACTGCTTAGCCCGAAATGGTTGTGTATTTTTAAAATAGTTTTAGGATTGATTTACGGTTGAAACATGATTATTTGTTATTGATCCTTGCTTAGTTGGAGAATGCCACTTCATTAAGACTTAATTATGACCACAGTTTGCTCATCTTACTCATGTGATCAGCTTTGCTTCGGAATTCTTGAAGGTGTTTTAGAATTATAATAATGTTTGTTGCATTATTTTTCATGGCTTGTGTCGCTATTAACCACCACCCCCCCGTAATAAAGATCTGATATTTTACGTTCACTTTTATTTCAAGTTCTGAAAGATTTTCTTTTAAAAATAGACCAGTTGGCAAATGTGGGTGTAAAGCTTTATTGATTAATTTCACAACTCTACTTCGAGCCATTACCTCATTTTCAGTTAACACATTTGCAAGTGGGGTTTGCATCAGAACACTGCAGTGTGCAGTGACGTCCCTCCTGCTTGCTTCATTTTGCTTCCTCTTCCACTTTCCCATTCTCCCCATCACTGTGATCACTTCGTGGCTCCTGGACATATTCTGCCTTCATTGGAATTTTGGGGGGGGGGGGTTGAGGGAGGAAGTTCCCTATTCAAGTTGTGTCTGAAATCTCGATGTTTTTGTTAGCTTGAGATAAAATTCGAGCCGTCCAATTGCTACATGTTAAGGGAAGAATATCCAATTGAGGCGATGCTGGATCTTTTACTTGGAATTCAAATACTTAGAAAAAAAATCGAGATTAAATGTCTAATAGAAAATATTTATTTCAGTACAAAACAATATAAAAACAATAAATCCTGAATAATACCGTATTTTTCGGAGTATAAGATGCACCGGAGTATAAGACGCACCTTAGTTTTTGGGGAGGAAAATAGGGGAAAACAATCTGCCTACCAGGTATTCATCTGGCTAGTATCCTTAGTCTGGTCAGCTTCAGCACATTATTTTATCCCCTGGTTAGGACTTAAAAAAACCTTCTTCGGAGAGAGTAACAATGAAAGAGCCTGCAAGCCAGTAAGAGCTGGAAAGATCGTTAGCACCTGGTTAGGGCTAGAAAAAAACTTCTTTGGAGCAAGTAGAGCAATGAAAAAAAACCCTGCAAAGACTTAGGGCTGGAAAAACATTCTTCTGAGAGAGTAACAATGAAAGAGCCTGCAAGCCGTAAGAGCTGGGAAGATCGTTAGCTAGAAGATAGGGCTGGAAAAAAAAGCTACATTCGAAGTATAAGACGCACCCAAATTTTCAGCCACTTTTAGGGAGGAAAAGGTGCATCTTATACTCCGAAAAATACAGTACATCTTTGCTAAGTGACATGACCTTCCAGTTTGGAAGGCACATCAGAAGGGATTAATGGTGGATTAGGAATGTAGACATGCGCAAAACATCATATCACGTGTTCTGCTTGTATTGGGAAGTACCATAATATTAGAATAGGGGTGCATCACCCTGCATAGATTCACAACTGACAATATTCACATCGTGACAGTTTTTGTATACCTTGGAACTCCCTTAAGCCCGCTTGTGAATTGTGCTTCCAACCATTCCTATCTGCCAGGGGTCTCCAACCTTGACAAGTTTAATACTTGTGGAGTCAAACTGCCAGAATTCCTCACCTAACCATGCTGGCTGGGGAATTGTGGGAGTTGACGTCCAGAAATCTTAAAAGTTGCCCAGTTTGGAGACTCCCCTGCAACACAGTTTGACCCTCCCTTCTCTTGCTGAACTTTTCTCTTTCTCGGGCACCTTTGTTATTTAGTTGTGTTGGAGGTCTCCCTCTACCACAGAGGTCTTCAAACTTGGCAACTTTAAGACTTGTGGACTTCAACTCCCAGAATTCTCCAGCCAGCATAGCTGGCTGGAGAATTCTGGGAGTTAAAGTCCACAAGTCTTAAAGTTGCCAAGTTTGGGGACCCCTGCAAGTCTAGGATGTTCTCTTATCATTTTTTTAAAGCCATATGCAGCCTTTATACCACCAAGCCTGCTAGTACTGTACAGGTAGTCCTTGACGTACAGCATTTTGCTTAGTGACCATTCAAAGTTACAATGGCCCTGAAAAGAGGAGACATGACCGTTTTTCACAGTTATGACCCTTGCAGCATCCCCATGGTCACGTGATTTACAGTTGGATGCTTGACAGCCGACTCACATTTATGACAGTCTGAGTGTCCCATGGTCATGTGATCCCCTTTGGCAACTTTCCGACAAGCAAAATCAATGGGGAAACCGGATTCATTTAATAACTGCAGTGGTTCACTTAACAAACGTGGCAAGAAACGTCGTAAAATGGGACAAAACTCACTTAACAAATTTCTCACTTAGCAACAGAAATGTTGGGCTCAATTGCAGTCGTAAGTCAAGGACTACCTTCATTATCGTAGCAACATAAGCAATAATTGTTGGGACGCAAAATTGGAATTAAAATATATAACCCTGAAAAACAGCTCAGAGCTGCTTTGAACCTATTTTTGACATTAAAGTTACCCAAATAAATGGAAAATATATATACGCTACTGTGGAAATTATATCTCTACCTTCAAAATGCTTATATGTGCCATGTTCTTATTTTGTTTCCCCGACATTAGATTCTAAATGAAATTGTATCTGGCTTTTATAACAGGCATTTTTGCATTCCATGACATTTTTCTGCAGCTATTTATATATGGGCAGTCACAGGAGGATATGACATGCTGGGTAGCATATCTTGCCGAACATGACATAGCTCAAGATAGATCTGCCAGCTTATGTTCTACTAGATGAGAGTGAGGGATGACTGGCTAATTAAGGAAGCTGCCGGCCCTTTTCTTAACGTCTTAGTCTAGCAAGTTTATTTATTTGGGATTCTTATAGGCCGCCCTACTCCCTAAGTTGCCTTTTGTATCTGATGCAATTTCTTTTCAACAGCCAAACCAGTGGTGGTGAATGCAACCCCTGTACGGATGTCTGTTCCAATTATTCCAGCCACGCAAACAGTCAAACAAGTGAGTTCCACATATACTGGCTTCATCTGAATCCCTAAAAAGTTTTTCACTGAAATTTTCAGTTAATTCAACTCTCCTTATAAAGTTATTTGCTGCAAAAGATTCCACTTTGGTATACAAGAAAGATAACCTGGATATTTCCTTCCTTGCAGGTGGCCCCCAAACCAATGAACACAACTTCGCAGATAGTTACCACAAGCCAGCCACAACAGAGACTCATCATGCCTGCCACGCCACTGCCACAAATCCAACCCAACCTCACCAACCTTCCCCCTGGCACTGTCCTGGCACCTGCCCATGGCACAGGAAATGTGGGATATGCGTTTCTCCCAGCTCAGTATGTCACACAGGTATGAGACGATGAGAAGGAATTTACAAAAATAATATATAGTGTTTGTAACTAATACTCTTGGAGGAGAGGCTAGAGCAGGGTGTCAAACTCACGTCACGGCGTTGTCATGTGACGTATTGGGACTTCCCCCCTCCTTCGCTAAACCGGGCGTGGGCGTGGCCAGTGCGTGACACATCCGGCCCACAGGCCGGGAGCTTGACAGCCCTGGGCTAGAGAGTTTGTATATTTTGTAGTTGCAGGCAGTTTCTTAGCCTTCTGTACCTTTTCAGCATGTTGGCTAGGGAATTCTGGGAATTGAAGTCCACACATCTTAAAAGTTACTGAGATGAGAAGCGTCAGTTTAAAGCAGGGGTCCCCAAACTTGGCAACTTTAAGACTTGTGGACTTCAACTCCCAGAATTCTCCAGCCAGCATAGCTGGCTGGAGAATTCTGGGAGTTGAAGTCCACAAGTCTTAAAGTTGCCAAGTTTGAAGACCTCTGGTTTAAAGGATGCGATTTCTAACTGCTGTGAGAAAAAAGCTCATCAGTAAGGTTAAATCTTAGAAATAATCTGAGTTTTCTTCATTTTGAAAGTTGAGATTAAACATTGTAGAGTATATGAAGTGGTTACCTGCTTAAAGGAGCCTAGAATTTATCAGTTGTGTTCCTGAGAAGAGGGAATCCAAGAAAAAAAAAATTCAGGGGGAAAAAATCCGGAACAAGGCTGTAAGAAATGAAGAAATGTAATTTAGATGACTAAGCAGAATGTATTTTCTCAGTATCACATTTAGAGCAACTCAGCTTGGCAATATTTAAAGAGCAAGGGTGGGCAAGAACGAAGAACAGCTATTCTTCCACATTGTCTTCCGTAGCCTGTGCATTCTTCAGATGTGTGGGCCTCACCTCCCAGAACTCCCCAGCCAACCTTCTAAAGGAGCCGAGGTGGCGCAGTGGTTAAATGCAGCTACTGCAGGCTACTCCAGCTGACTGCTAGTTCAGCTGTTCAAATCTCACCAGGCTCAAGGTTGACTCAGCCTTCCATCCTTCTGAGGTCGGTAAAATGAGAACCCAGATTGTTGGGGGCAATATGCTGAACTCTGTAAACTGCTTAGAGAGGGCTGTAAAGCACTATGAAGCGGTATATAAGTCTAAGTGCTATCGCTATTGCTATTGAGTGTTGAAATCCATAATCTGGAGAACAGCCAGCTGGTGCAAAAGGTGCAGGGAAAAAATAGTTATGATAGCAGAATACTTTTATGGAAAGCATAAGATATGAATAGGGAAAATCAGGTTCACAAGCTTGATTTTGATTACACTTTTCCCTCCAACACTATTTTTTTCCGGTATTTATTTATTTATTTATTAGTGACATTTATATACCGCCTCACAGTGCAAGCACTCTCTAAGCGGTTTACACCAGTAAGCAATGTATATTTACATTGCCCCCAACAATCTGGGTCCTCATTTTACCTACCTCGGAAGGATGGAAGGCTGAGTCAACCTTGAGCCGGTGAGATTTGAACCGCTGACCTGCGGATCACAGTCAGCTAAAGGGGCCTGCAGTACTGCCTCTAACCGCTGCGCCACCTCGGCTCTTTATTACACACTCTGAATGAATACACTTTATTACACTTTATTTATTACACATTCTGAATGAATACTCGGATCAGTTTTATTTGTTTTTAAGATGCTTATCCATCGCTCCTATGAACAAGGCCATAGGAGCGATGAGCGCCTCCACTTGTTTATTGGACCTGTGTCCCTCCTGGCTGGTTTCGGCTAGCAGGGAGGTGACACGCGGCTGGCTCCAGGCTGTTGTGATCGCATCTTTGAGAGAGGGGTCCATCCCGCAGCCCTTAAAAGCTGCGGTGGTGAGGCCCCTCCTCAAGAAGCCTTCCGTGGACCCAGCGGATTTAAAGAACTTCCGTCCAATCTCCAACTTACCCTTCGTGGGTAAAGTTGTTGAGAAAGTGGTGTCGCTCCAACTCCTGCGGTTATTGGAGGATACGGATTATCTGGATCCCTTTCAATCGGGTTTCAGGCGCGGCTACAGTACAGAGACTGCTTTGGTCGCTCTGATGGATGATCTCTGGCGAGCCCGAGATGGAGGTCATTCCTCCATCTTGGTGTTACTTGACCTCTCAGCGGCTTTCGATACCATCGACCATGGTATCCTTCTGCGTCGTCTTGGGGAGATGGGAGTGGGAGGCACCGTTTTGCGGTGGTTCTCCTCCTTTCTCTCCGACAGGACGCAGTCGGTGTTGACAGGAGGGCAGAGGTCAGCCCCTAGGCCCCTGGTTTGTGGGGTGCCACAGGGCTCGGTCCTCTCGCCCATCCTGTTCAACATTTACATGAAACCGCTGGGTGAGATCATCCGACGACACGGAGTGAGGTATCAACAATATGCTGACGATACCCAGTTGTACATCTCCACTCCGTGTCAGTTCAGTGAAGCAGTTAATGTAATGTGCCGCTGCCTGAACGATGTAAGGGTCTGGATGGGAGTGAATAGACTCAGGCTCAACCCAGACAAGACTGAGTGGCTCTGGATATTGCCTCCCAAGGACTATGTCGACTGTCCCTCCTTGGTTCTTGGGGGAGAAAAATTGACTCCCTCAGAACGGGTCCGCAATTTGGGTGTCCTCCTAGATCCACAGCTTAAATTGGAGCAACATCTTTCAGCTGTGGCTAGGGGGGCCTTTGCACAGATTCGGCTTGTGCACCAATTGCGACCATACTTGGAGAGGGAGGCTTTGCTCACAGTCACTCATGCCCTTGTCACCTCACGGCTTGACTACTGTAACGGGCTCTACATGGGGCTACCCTCGAAGAGCATCCGGAGACTACAATTGGTACAGAATGCAGCTGCGCGAGCTGTGGTGGGTGTACCGAGATACACCCACGTAACACCCATCCTCCGCCAGCTGCATTGGCTGCCCATTAGTCTCCGGTCGCAATTCAAGGTGTTGGTTTTGACCTTTAAAGCCCTACATGGCTCAGGGCCAGGTTACCTTCGGGACCGCATCCTGCCACACTCCTCCCTACGACCAGTGAGGTCCCACAGAGAGGGCCTCCTCCAGGTCCCGTCTGCCAAACAATGCCGGCTGGCGGGCCCACAGGGGAGGGCCTTCTCTGTGGGAGCCCCATCTCTCTGGAACCAACTCCTGCCAGAGATCCGGACTATCCCCACCCTACTGGCCTTCCGCAAGGCAGTAAAAACATGGCTCTTCCGGCAGGCGGGGTGAAGAGATGATTCCCCCAAGTATGAATGGCTTTTTAAATTGTAATATGTTTTTAGATGTTATTTTAATATGTAGTTCTAATCTCTGCTGTAAGCCGCCCTGAGTCCCACGGGATTGGGCGGCCTATAAGAACTCTTGTAAATAAATAAATAAAAATAAATAAATTCTGATATGTAGCCTTAAATGTATTGAGGGGGGAAGGGAGGTATTGTAAAAATGAGTTTCAGAAGACCTGTAAAGAAATGTTTTGTAGAAGTCCACTAACATTATTGTAAAAGACGGGAGTGGGAACAGGATGTACCATGCTCAGCAGAGGATTCCTGTTAAGTTTTGTACATTTTATGTACCTGTGAAATTTTGACCTCCTAAAGTAGAGTGCTTTAGACAGCACGAATTGCAAATCAGCACAGCATTTTTTAAATGTACATGTAGTTGAGTAGGCTGTTATTTTTAAGTGACTGCCAACTTGCTAAGCTTTCCAGACCAGACTCTTGTGAAGTTGCCTATCTCTTTTTTCACTTTAAGCCTTTATTCATAATCAAAATTGCAACTACAATACAAGAGATTAGGCTACCCTTGTGTGTATACTAAATTTGAAAAAATATTAAGACAAAGTTTCTAGAAAGCTATGTTGTTTGTGAAAATACCAATGACCATCTTCTGGCTTCCAAGTATGGGGGGAAAAAAGGGTGTGGGATTAATGCAGCTATTTGAAAAATCCTCACCTACAAACGGCATGTTATGCATTAACTTTGTGTGTGTGTTTTTTAAGCTACAGCAGCCATCTTGTGTCTCCATAGCGAGCAGTACTAGTCTTAGTGGGACATCAAGTATCCAGACCCAAGCCCGGCTTCCATTCAATGGGTGGGTATTGTCTACACAAATTATGCATGGAAGGAGATGAGATCTGGAAAAGTATTTAATGTTCAGCTATTTTAAAAAAAACAGCTGTTGCAATCATAATGTCTTGTCTACATACATTAGATATTGAAGATTTTCCTTCTTTGCTTTGCATATAGCTTGGCTACCTGATTAGATTATTGTGTTATTGATTTGGTTATTTCATCCCAGAGTCTCAAGACACGGGGGAAAAATTGGAAACAGGCTGTTAAAATAAATAAACATAGAGGGAGGGTCTTACAAATATTAGAATATACCGGTAATCTTGCAGCCATCTGTTAAACTTAGCCTTTATACAGAAGAATTCAATTAAAAAAGAGCCAGTCCATCCATCTAGTTTATGTTTACATCATGTTTTCTTGATAATGCAGCGTCTAAAGACAGATTTGAGGAAGATGGCCTATCTGGAATTGCCTTTCCCTGTTTCTTAGAAAAAGCAATGTTTTTGTAGTTGCCATCTGGATAAGTTTCTTTTTAGAGTATGTACATGTATATGACTTCCAAAAGAGCTCACATGAATTTTGGATGGTTGCTAATGTGGGCATACTTGCTTAAGCTTCCAAAAACAGTGATTTGTGTGGAAATGTAGGCACTGTTGCCAGATGATAGCTTGTTACTCATTGGAATGAATGGATGGCCAATTGCACCTGATTCTCATCTAAAGATGAGGGCAAAAGCCCCAGCAGATAGGCGCCGCTTCACTTGGTGCCTTAGACAATTTGTTTCTCATAACATATCAAACGTGTTCTTTTGAAATGCTCATCCACAGGAGCGTTTTGCTCAGTGCCTCTGAGTCACGCTCCTGTCCTCTGATTGTGGAACATGTTGACTTGACTTGAGCAGGCTTAAGTTGTGAAGGGATGTTACGTTGTTCAGATGAAAAGACAATTCAGAAATGTCGTATTCTTCTTCCGGAAAACAAAACGGGGCTTCACCCCATCCCATCAGCTCGCTTCGCTCATTCAAGCAGGGAAAGTATGCTGCAGGTCCCGTCAGTCAAGGAGTTTTGTCTGGCAGGGTCTAGGAAGAGAGCCTTCTCTGCTGCTGCTGCCCCTGAAGGCCCACACTCTCTCAGCCTTCTGCAAAGGGATCGAAATTTGGTTCTGCGGCCTTGGGTGGGGGGCACAGAGGAACCACAGAACCGTGGGATGGGCTAGCCCAGGGGTCGGCAACCCGCAGCTCTGGAGCCGCATGTGGCTCTTTCATCCCTCTGTTGCGGCTCCCTGTTGCCCTTCAGCACCACAATTTTGAGGGGAGCTTCCGGTTAAGGGGGGGAAAGCATGGCATGCCAGGAGGAGACTTTATGGCAAGGGGTGGGTTTTCCGGTCAGCTCCACAATTGATAGGGCTTTCGGTTAGGACAGGTAGAGGAAACAGGACGTCGTGCTAAGAGGAGACTCTATAGTGGGGGAACCGGACTTCTGGTCGGCTCCAGAATTGAAAGGGGGGCTTCCGGTTAGGACCTATGTGGCTCTTTCAGTATTTAAGGTTGATGACCCCTGGGCTAGCCCCATGAGAACCCCCTCCTAGCCTGTAATAACCAGGATTAAATTGCCATTTTGGGATTATTACCCTTCGGAAGTTAATAATGTCATTATTCTGTAATTTATTTTTTTTAATCCTAACTTAATGTTAATCTTTCTACATTTCATTTATCGATTATATTACATTGTGTCACTGCTCAGAGGCCCATTTGAGGCAGATTGGCAGTTTTGAAATGTGAAATATAAATAAATAAAATGATACTGAAATCTACCTTCCAGAATAATCTCGTCTGAATCTGCAAATCGTCCAAGGAAGCCCTGCAATTGTACAAAATCACTGTGTCTTAAGCTGTGAGTATTATACACATAGCCTCTTTGGAGGTTTAAAAATCCACTTTGCTGTATAATTAGAAGAAAACCCCGGAAGAACGAAAGCCACATTTTCCCCAGGGATTCCACTTTAAAAATTATTCTGTAAAAATCTGCTGAAATGATACTGTCCATTTGCATGATTAGAACTCGTCTCTGATGATCTATAGCTGAATGATTTGGACTTAGGGGCAGATCAACAGTAAACCTGACTTGCGTACAAGCCACATTTCTTTTTCTGAGAAATCCACAGGTTATTCCCAGGATGAATTCATGGCTGCTAAACTGAAAGAAATCTACTTTTTCCTTCAGGAGCAGCCCATGCTAGTTTATTTCCTTATTTTTGTACACGACTTCGCAACTTACAACAACAACAAAATCAATTTTCTACGGCTGATCACTCACCTAAGTTACTCTGCTTAGCTAACAAAATGTTATAAACAATAATTAAGATAATTAATATTATATCATCTCTCAAAATGGGCACATCTAACCTTCCAGTCTGAACTCCTGTGGAAAACTCAGGTTTTTAAATGCCTTATAAAAGCCTAGTAAGGTTGGAGCCAATTGAATCAGGAAGAGAGGGACAGGAGGAGACCAGTTGAGCTCCGTGTGAGGTGAATGTCTTTTCTTTAGAGGCGGCCCTTCTTTCTGGTCTTTAATTTATTTGTTCCCTTTGAAGGACCCGGACAATTTTTATGGTTCATGTCATGTTCAGAATTCCTGCTAAGCCCAAGGTTAACATGTTCACACTCATGAATAAAGGAACCAGTGTACGTACGTACACACAGACAGACACCTTTGCATAGGTTTGGATAGATCAGTGATGGCTAACCTTTTTCTCGTCACGTGCTGAAAGCACCCATAATGCAATACGCACGCAACACCCCCCCCCCCGCATGCACGTGCGACCCTCCGCTCCCCCTGCACATGCATGTGTGACCTCCCGTGCTCCCCCTTCCCCCCACACGTGTGCACGACCCCCCCCCCCGCCGCCCCTAGCAGGCCTCCCTGCAGCCTCCTGGGACCGACCCCACCGACTCCCCATTCCCCACACATGCGTGCGTGTCTCCTGCGTGCGCTCTGCGCATGTGCGGCAGATACCTGAAAATCAGCTGGCCGGTGGGAGGCGCATGCGCGGTGGAACCGAGCTGGGCGACAGCTCGCGTGCCTGCAGAGAGGGCTCTGTGTGCCACCTGTGGATTCGCCATCACGGGGATAGATGTTTCAGATAAAAGTCCAGCAGGTTTCCACCCTCCATGTCCAGAAGTTTCTCCCAACAATTCTGTGTGGTTGGATGCACAAGAGGAAGGAGGAAGGAGTCAGAAACTCTGCACTGAACTGGTCAAGCATCGCTAGATATTTTTTTTTATTGTTTTCTTACAGATATTGTGATTGCTTTGCAAATGGGGAGTTCTGTAACAATTGCAACTGTACAAATTGCTATAACAACCTGGACCATGAAAACGATAGGCAAAAAGCAATCAAGGTAAGATTTTTTTTTAAAAAAAATAACAATCCTGTGTCATCTTGGGGAAATACATTTTCCAAGTTCACGGTAGCCATGAATTTCTTTCTGAACAGTGGGTTGCCTCTTGTACAGCTATTGCCTTTACTACATTAGACGGATGTTTTTGCCAGTTTTTCCTGCACAGGACAGAAGTTGAATCTCTTAACATTTTGGGGGTTTTGTAATGAATTTCTCTCTCTCTCTCTCTCTCTCTTCTCTCGTCCCTCTTTACATTTACCTTGTTAGGCCTGCCTGGACAGAAATCCTGAAGCCTTTAAACCTAAAATAGGGAAGGGAAAGGAAGGCGAGTCGGACAGGCGACACAGCAAAGGTTGTAACTGCAAAAGGTCTGGGTGCCTCAAAAATTATTGCGAGTGCTATGAGGTAAAGAGGAGCTTTGTGGTGATGCTTTCTTTGCTTAGTCTTGTGAAATCTAGTATTTCAAAAATCTAACCATTTAGTTCTAAAATTTACGTGGGATATTAATACTTTACACCTCTTAAAAACCCAGAGTTAAGTTCAGTCCCAAAAAACCTAGTTAATAAAGATACCTTCAGTTCTTCTTAAAAAATTCCTAATGTTGATTGATCTTAATGGAGGTAATCCCAACATCTCACTTCTATAAAGGCCTTCCACCATTCTCTCCCTATTTAATAATGTTTCTATGTATTTGATAGTGACTGTTTTTCAGGGTAGCTTCTATTTTGACAACTTTTTGTGAAATTAATGAATATCATTTGTAGGTCTCTGAGAGAAGTAAAAACTGTACCTCCCTTTTAAAATGATTCTATATTCCAGTCAAGCAATAGATGGAAAATTCTTTTATAGAAGGTGGGGTAATATTTCAGAGTAGCAAGTTTTTCAGGAACAACAAAATTGTTTTAATTCAATTGTATTTCCTCCTTACCAAATTAGTAAGTTTTTAAAATTGATTTCTTAGTATTAACTTTCTATACTATTCGTCAAAATGCTTTTACCATAATTTTTTTAAAAAATACTAGCCACATCTTTAATTATAAAAAGGTCCAAGAACAATCAGGAAAGCTATATCACAATGATACAGTTTCAGAAGTTCAATTAAAGGCAAATGTGTTTCCCTGCCAGACATGAGACAGAAATTGAAAATCTGTATTATTTTTGAGGTGGCAATCGGGTATTATTTATTTTAAAGCATATTTATAGCATCATTCACCTTAATTTGGGCTTCAGAAGAATGCACAACTTAAAGAGTGTTTTGTAATAAAATAATCAGCAAAACTAAATAAGAGCGATAGCAGACTAAAATAATATCGGAATGGAGAATTTTGTCTTCGGTTAGGGAGATTGCGATGTAGGTGCCAGCTAGAGCTGCGCAAAGGACAAGAGCCACTGACTTTCTCTAGGTCAGAAAATCTACTTTATACTTGCATAAACCACCCCCCAACGCAGGAACATCTTCACGTACAGGGTTGGATTGAAAGAAAGAAAGGGTCATTGAGACAATACTTGCGTTATCATGGATTTGCCAGTAATTTGCTCGCCGAGGTTACATTGAAAGGAGAAGGTCCAAAATGTAATGCTGTAATACATTTGTACCCGGCAGTACTTTATTCTGTTCGTTCCATGCAGCTCTGTAAAACCCAGTGAGAGTGCATTTGGTTGACTTTGGATTTCTCCCCGTTGTAGGCAAAGATCATGTGTTCTTCCATTTGCAAATGTATTGGCTGCAAGAATTTTGAAGAAAGCCCAGAACGGAAAACGCTGATGCACTTGGCCGATGCTGCTGAAGTGCGAGTCCAGCAGCAAACAGCCGCCAAGACAAAATTGTCTTCGCAGATTTCAGATCTTTTAACCAGGCCAGCCCCAGTGCTGACAAGCGGAGGGGGAAGGTGTGTTCGCTTCCGGTTTGTTAGCTTTGTACCATTTCTTGCACGCAAATTAGATTTTGAGAGGAGGACAGCCCCTCCACGTGCCTACGGGTTTTCTTCCTCTCTTCCCCTTGCTAGCTGCTAAACTAGAGTTTTCCCTCATGGCTTCCGCTGTTACCGATCATGAGAGTGAAATACAGTGCATAGATGAAGGGTTGCTGGTTTATGATTTGCCCCGTTGTAGATTTAAAGGTCCAGTACCTTTAAACCCCGAAGAAAGAGCTGTGGAATTGATTAATTAAAATCTATAGAAGGCCGAATGCATAGAGAAAAGGAAGCGAGGAAGAGAAAGAAAGAGAAAAGGAAGCGAAATATAATTCAAATACATTAGCACCGCTCAGAACCTAAACCTTCCTCTTGTTGTTTGTGAATAGCTTGGTGTATCAGTTAACCCAGGGGTCTGCAACCTGTGGCTCTGGAGCCCCATGTGGCTCTTTCATCCCTCTGCTGCGACTCCCTGCCGCTCAAAATATGCGTCACAACCGCCAATGCGCGACACCTGCCCGGCACGTGATTTATTGAGCTTTCCGACCCATCTTTTTTTTCGGAGTTCAAAATGTTTTTGTTGCATGCAGAAATAAAAATGTGTTTTCTTTGTAGTAGGTCATTGATTTCATAAATGCAACACACTATAGTCTTTTTATACATAGTATAAAGGTGCAGTGTTATCTTCATTTTAGTGTTATCTTCATTTTAGATGTCAAAAGGGTTTTGTGGCTCCCGGTGTTTTCTTTTCTGTGGGAAACGGGTCCAAATGGCTCTTTGAGTGTTTAAGGTTGCCGACCCCAGAGTTAACCAAAAGTGTGGTGGTTACAGCTGCGTTGCATGGAAACAGCTCATGCTTTTTTTCCCCCCCTTTCCAGGTTGCCCTTCACGTTTGTAACAAAAGAGGTTGCTGATGCGACATGTGACTGTTTACTTGCACAGGCTGAACAGGCCGAGAAAGCGGGAAAATCAAAAGCAGTAGCGGAACGGATGATTCTAGAGGAATTTGGACGTTGTCTAATGAGAATCATTAACTCGGCAGGAAAGTCCAAAAGTGATCCTTGTGCCATGAACTGCTGATTCTTAAAAAAAACGGGCTTTGCTCAGACTGGGACACTAAAAGGCACACGGACACTTTCCTGGTTCACAGCAGCATTCTTTGTTCACCGGTGCTGTGAAGTTTCCATTGGTGTATGTCAATATAGGAACTTTGCAATGAGGCTTACCCTTTTAACTTAACTTTCTTTTGCTTCACAGATACAAGATGTGTTTTATTCTCAACCTCTAAACAACATGGGACAGTGAGTGCAAAGTTTAGATGGTTTCCTTCCCTTTGTTCTCTTTAAAAGAGTATTCTAGAACCAATTCTTTAAATTATTATTATTTGCAATTGATACGGTTGACTTTTGTATTTAGAAGAAGAAGAAAGAAACTAGTCAGTCTATCAGGAGCAAATCAGTTCTTGTGCAAAACTAATTGAAATGCCTGGATATTCTTATAAGAACAATATCAGTATACTGGAGAGAGTTTTTTTTCCAGCCCATTCAATCAGCATCACAGCATCACAGATTATATTTGCAAAAATATAGGCAGTGGTACATCTGTGGGTGAGTTAATGCTGACTGAAAATTATTAAAAATAAACATTTGCTGAAAAACAGCTTTAAAAATGCAAATTTAAAAGTTATCTTGTTGACCACAATCTAATTTCAGTGACAGTGCCTTGTCTGTTGATCTTAAAATATTAACACCCTAGCAGTGATAGCTGCAGATATATAACATTGATAGAAAAAAAAATCAAGGTCATAATTGATATCTTAATCATTTTGGTATGTTTTTAAAAAATACATCACTGTAAAATATATATATTCCAAATTTTAATAAGACATTTTCACGTCTGGCTTTCGAGGGGATCGACATTTTATTTGACAAACGTCGGTGTAATTAAATTTTTAACATTTCTGCTATATGCCCTACGACAAAATGAGGACAAACCTGTCTCTTGTTTGTTTAGAATGTAACTATCCGGTCAATATTGAGTTTCCCAGTTTCTCCTTCAAATACTTCAGTAGACTAATAAAAAAAAACTTAATTAATTTAATCTTAATTTATATTCGCAGCGTCTAAGCTTTACTCATACTCAGTGGCAGGAATAGGTGGAAATAAATTGACGATCATGCCCATATTTGTTAGTGGAAGCAATACTGGGGATATTTCTAAGCTAAGGAACACTCGGTAATATTTCTCCTTTAATTATAAAGGGGTGACCAAGATAATCCTTAAATTTCCCCAAATATGGGTTACTTCTCAAAGTCTGGGCTTCAATTCACAAAATTCCCCATCCCTGAGGATTCCAGAAGCCCATTATGTCTGGAAGTGCTAAAATTGTGTAAAATGGCCGATGTTCTTACTATACTGTCTGAGTTTTGGGGTCTCTTGTGTTTCTCAAATCCTTTTGCCTCCATTCCAGATTACACATGGTGAAATTGCTTTTGAAAATATATTTTTAAATGGAAAGAGAAGAAGTCAGTACGTTTCTTAATATGGTCCTCATCCATTGTCAGTGAATTGCTTAGACATAGCACATTTACTGCCTTTATAAGAACTGTGTGAGTTTTGTTTTAAATTGCGCATGGCACAGTGTGGAAGGTGCATCTTTTGAAGGCTGAGGTGTCTTTTAAAAAAGAAAACCTATATGATTGTCATTTACAGAGTTCAGTAGGATGAACAAGTTGGCCACTCTGCGATAATGATAGACTTTGTGCTCGCTTATGTCTGTGAGCTGTCATGCATCTACTTCAGTCTGTCGAGTTATGGTTGAAGTGGATAAGACAGTGGAAGTCTGTAGAGCAGCCCCATCTGCTTGTGCAGGAAATTAGATCCATCGTATGAAAATGCACATTTCAACGAGAGGGAGAGGGAGGAATTACTGAGGCGGTGAAACTTTTTTTTCTTCAGCCAAGAGTAAGCATTAGTCCCAGTAAGTATTCAGCCGAGATGTTCTTTTAGCAGTGTTCAAACCAATTTCCAGCTGTGTGCATTCTTTTCGTTATTCAATCGGCTTAGTTTATATTTTAAAAGTATATTTTAGAAGCATAGTCTTAGGACAAAAACCTAAAAGATTTCCTTGGGAAAGAGAGAAAAGAGTGGAATAACATTATTTGGATGGAACTGCTTAGGGGGGAAGAGAACCTTTGCGATAAAAACTATTGTAATGCGAAACACAACTGCATGGTTTTGTAGTGAAGAAATTGTTCGATGAGTTTATGAATATCTAAGTTCCATGTTTGAATTAGCAAGCACCTGCTAGATAATGTAGCCTGCTCTGTAATTATAGTGCTGCAATTTTTTTTCTCAAAATGGATGTTTTCTCCATATAATTGTGTGTGTGTGTATATAGATATATGTACAAACGCAAACACACATTCTATTGTATTACAATATGTATGTACATAGCAAACTTGGTTAAATTACACACAACCCTGAAAGGGAAGCTGTTTATTTCAATATAATTCTTTTACAAATAGAATTATTTTTGGGTGGGCAAGAGTTTGTTAATTTTCTGAGTAGATGAAGACTTGCCTTTTTACTAATTTCATAAATGTCCATACAACGATTTGTATAAATGTAAACTAGTGTAAGTGGGTAAAGCTCGATCAAGTTATTTTTCAAACATGCATTGCTTTGTCTAGAATTACATTTGTTTTATGTTGTACATATTCTGTGTCTTATTTTAACTTGCACCTTTTTTTTGTGATGTGTATTTATAAGTGTGCAGAAAACCTTCTGTGAAGTTTGGATTCTGGTTGTAGATTATGTATAATGGAATTGTGTGTAAAAGATTTGAAGAAGGTGCAATCAAAGAAAACTAGTTTTTTTTTTTGTCTCATAAGACAAGCTGTCTCTTCTACATAGCTTGGCTCTTCTCCCCTTTGAGTTTTTCTTGATTGTTTGCATGAAAGTGCTCACAGGTTAGTAAAATATACCAAGATCTTGATAGCAGCTTATCAAAATTATGCCTGCATTGTGATCCTCTCGGTCAGCTGAGATTCTGCAGTGTTTCTTTCAAAGCCCCTAGAACAGTGTTTCTCAACCTTGGCAGTTTGAAGATGTGTGGACTTCAACTCCCAGAATTCCACAGCCAGCAACGCTGGCTGGGGAATTCTGGGAGTTGAAGTCCACACATCTTCAAACTGCCAAGGTTGAGAAACACTGCCCTAGAACAATAATAATTAGGAGCTGCTTAGCCAGAATGCTTTTATATTGCATCCCCTTATTAGCAGATTTTGAGATGGGGGAGGGTATTTGGGAAAATTTTCTAGTTATGGTTTACATCCAAAAATAGATAAAATTTATATTACTAGACCTATTAAAAGAATACACTTTTCTATATTGTAAAAACAAATGTCAGATAAAGAAAAAAAATAAAATGTTTATACTATTATGTACAAATTGACAAATGTGTTTTTCTTTGCTAATGTCAGTAATATGGAGAAATTACAGTGGTACCTCGATACTCGTACTTCATTGATTCCGGGAGACACGCTGAGTTCTTTAAAAGACGAGTAGCAAAGAAACCATGTGATTTTCCATGTGACCCTTTGTTTCGCCTGGAAGGACTTCCTATTTGTCCCTTTTCCTATGTCAGCAACCTTCCCAGCATGTCCGACTTCCTGTTCACCTTCTGTGGCTGTCCCCCAATTCCTTTTGCAGTGCGTCAAGTACCAAACAAAGATGAGTTACCAGGACAATATCTTTATATGACAAAATGTGTCAAGTACCAAATTTGAGGAGTTTTGAAGCAGTCGAGTACCAAGGTACCGCTGTACTAGATTTCATTAGCATAACCACCGCAATTTGATAGTTCAGTTGTCACTAATTTTTAAAATATGTCATCTGAAACTTTTTTCAAAGTTCTCATTTTTGCTTTAATGTTTTCCTTATATGATTTCAGCAAGTCAACCTTGAGCTGGTCAGGATCGAACTCCTGGCAGTGGGAATGCAGAGTCAGCCTGCAATATTGCATTCTAACCATTGCGTCATCACGTCTCTCTATATAACTGAATTATGTGAGACTTTAAGGTCTCACATAAAGTAGCTGATGTGATTCTGCTTAGCTTCACCTGCTGCTTCCTGTTTGTTAGGAAGCTTATGATCCACTTACAAGTGTGTTCAGGTACCGCTAGCTGGCTCAGCTTAGAAGAGTGTCTGGAATGATGGTATTGAATGCTGAACTAAAGTCTACAAAGAGAACCCTTGCACTGTAAAGCGGTATATAAGTCTAAGTGCTATTCCTATTGCCAAAAAGCTCCTCTCTCTGCTTGTCCCGCTGTCCCGGGTGCTGAACATCCAAGCAGAAGAGCTCCGATCCATTGCTCTCCTGCGCTTCAGGATTCCTGGAAGTGGAGGGAGGGAGGTCTGTCTCTCCTCTCTTGTTCTCACGAGAATTGTACCCATTTCCATGCCCCCCTCCAGAGAGAGAAAAATAGAGTCCCGCTGAATTTCTAAAGGCGCCATCTCACATATTTTTGCCATCGCAAACTAACATTGTCCCTGTAGTCTACAACGTCTAACGGCATTGATTTTCAAACTTGGTGGCTTTAAGACGTTTGGACTTCAACTCCCAGAATTCCCCAGCCAGCCATGCTAGTTCCCCCATGCTGGCTGAGGAATTTTGGGAGTTGAAGTCCAAACAGCTTAAAAGTCACCAAGTTTCCAACTTTGTTTGGTCTATATATACTGTGAAGCACCAAAGTTGAGTTTGGGACTTTACAACACTCCACATCGTCAACCAGGTTGGTTGGTAAAGCTCAGAGGTCTTCAAACTTGGCAACTTTAAGACTTGTGGACTTCAACTCCCAGAATTCTCCAGCCAGCATAGCTGGCTTGAGAATTCTGGGAGTTGAAGTCCACAAGTCTTAAAGTTGCCAAGTTTGGGGACCCCTGGTAAAGCTGAAAGGAGCCAAGTTAGGGATAGGGCTTGGCTTAGATTAGAAGAACACCGGGATATTCCAAGAATCGTTGCATAGTTTGGGAAGTCGAAGCGAAGAAGATGGCAGCAGCTTCCGTGTCGTCGTCAAGAAAGTTAAATGGATGTGCCCGTGCAATCGGCCACAATAAAGGACAACTGGAAGAAGTGTCTCCTTTAACGGGCCATTCCTTGACGGGTCAACTGAAGCCACTTCTTCAGGGATCCTGCCTGTCCTTTGGTTCCCTTCCGTTGAGATATACCAAATTCGAACCGATGTCCTCTTGCCTCCAGGGGAGAGAAATCCTTCCCGCAGGAAAATGGCGCCTTTGGCCTTCTTTGTCTCCCCCGTAGCCGAACCCCCGTAAAAAAAACAACTCCACTACCTCCTTGCCGAACAAAAGCGGAAGTAGTGCCGGAAGCGCTAAAGCACAACTGCTCCGCTCCTTCCTTAGTAACTCTATGGCTATGGAACTGACCGCCGAACGTTCGCACACCGGAGACGGAAAAAAGCCGTGCGCCAATCAAAGCCAAGCGTTTGGCTAGACCAGGGGTAGGCAAAGTTGGCTCTTCTATGATTCGTGGACTTCAACTCCCAGAATTTCTGAGCCAATCATGCTAGCTTAGGAATTCTGGGAGTTGAAGTCCACGAGTCATAGAAAAGCCAACTTTGCCTACCCCTGGGCTAGACCAATGGGAGCGCGGGTAGAAGGAAGATGGAGTAGTTTTATTCGCGGGTTCCGGCGCGTGGCTTTCTTTCGCGCGGCGCCTCAGAGCGCGGCGGGTCGTGGCGGGAGTCGGGCGTGGTGGTGGGTCAGAGGGACCCACGAAAGCGCTCTCCTCGCGGTGGGACATTAGATAAATAAAAATCGGAAAATAATTACAGGATTTTTTCCCCCTTTGAATTCCATACAAGGGGTCCATTGTGTCGGGGGAAGGAAGGTTTGAGAGTAACCGCCTCGCTCGTTTGCACTGGGGAGGATTCGTGCCTTTAATTCTGGCGAAGGAGGCGAGCATCGGGCTCGTGGGAGGGGATGATGATGTGTGTTGTAGTCTGCGCGGGTGAAGGGCACGTGGGTGGGGATTTGCTTCCCTACTGCTTGCTTTTTAAGAGCTGCAGGCAACGAAATTTCATTTTAATGTATGCCGATTAGTGTACATTTAAAGTGACAAGTTTAAATATTCTAAGTCTAATTCGGATGCCATCCTGGTTTACAAGCCACGTGTTGCATGGCAAACCCGAATCACTGAAGTTCTGGGAACTCTGGGTTGAGAGGGATCCCTGGGGGTCGGAGCAAAGCCTAGCACTAAGTTGGTTTTTGATGGTTATAGAGGAATTCTCTGAGCCAAGGTTTTTATGGCCTCTTTGGTATAGACACTAAAGTGCCCCTTTACCTTACGGTAAAACTTGGGAATTAAAAACACAATGGGTAATGTGATTTACATTTGATTTAAGGAGATGCCTCTCAAACAAACCTCTAGCTTAGTTTGTGCTTTAGACTTACCGTTTTATTCTTGGATGATAAAAAGGAATCGCTAATCGTTTCGCTTTTTTAAAAGAATTAATACATGTGCAATGTTTGGAACATGGGAGTCCCCAAATTTGAGGTAAGACTTGCTGTTTTTCCCCTGAAGATTCCTTTCCATGTATTAGATTGTGCATTGAATCATATTTTCTTCATACTTGCATAAGATTGTGGTTCCACAATTGAGTTGGTGGTTTTATGGGTTCTTATATTTATGATATTTTAATATAAGCCACCTGGAGGTACTGTGTGTTAGATAGCCATATAAATTTGTTTAGTACATTATAATAAAGGATAATTATAATATTGATAAAGATTTTGATTCCAGTGAATCTCTTAAATATAACTAAGAATGCATACATCTCATGATTGTGGATAATTTCTATGAATTGATACTGTTTATAAAAGATTCAGAATTCTGCCACAACATTATTAACAATTAAATTTATATACAATACTGCCTCCTTCCCAGTGATTCTGGCAGTTTGCAAACTTTTAAAAACATTGAAAAATGCAAAACAACACAAAAGAAACTAAGGTGGCAGAGAAAACAAACCTGGATGGGGACCATGGAAATGCAAAATGGTGTAAATTATCTCTTGCCAAAGGCCTGGGCAAACAGTCACATCTTTGGAGAAGCTTCAAAGTAGCAATAGGATGGGGACTGTTTGAATCTCAGGAGGAATCTTGTTCCAGAGGGGAGGCACTATTACAGAGGAGATGTGCTCCCAGAGTCCTGATAAATGGTATTTAATTGAAGGAATCTGGAGCACACCGCCAGATCAAACTATGTGCATAAAATATAATTTAATTTTAAAATGCCAGTCTGATATATTTGCATATCTAACATGGATGTTCACATTGTTAGGGTTTCTTTTGGCCAGTTTTTCTGTGGTGTTCAATGATTAAAATACTTTTGCTGTTCACATCATGATTTGCTGTGATTATTATCTACATAGATGAGGACACCATATTTTGTTTCAGTTTTGAGTAAAGTATATTTCAACCTTTATAAATATAATGTATACTATTTATGTATTCACAGTACTTTTTCTCTTGCTTTCAGGAAACAAGAAATTTCTCTTGGAGGATAACCAGGTAACCATTAAAATATTTTGCAATATCGTAGGAGTAGAGAAATAATTGATCCAATGGGGGTAATGTTGAACTAGGCCACTATGTTGAGCAAACCATACATTTTAAGGGGGTGGTCTATAAAAGTGGGATTCACATACATGTCACTAAAATCAAACTCATGTTATAGCTTTTGTTTGTTAGCTGCAAACTAAACCAGTGAATTGTTGGCAATTTTTTGGTTTTAGCAGCTAAATAAAACAGTACTGTGAGAACTCATAAACCTGTCCTCCTGAATACATTTTATTAGATTGATCGCACAGATGCAAAAGTTTTGTGTGAAATCAACTTTATTATTAAGATCACGGGTGACAAACTCGAAGCATCACGTGATGTATTGCAATGTTTTTTCGTGGAGCTGTGATGGGTGTAGCTTGCACGTGACACATCCGGCCCGTGGGCCACCAGTTTGACATTTGCATGTACTGCTATTCTATATTTTGTGGCAATCTCTCTAGCTTTTGACAGGTCCCACATAGGGATCTTTAATGATTAAAATGTTACATAAAATGAGGTCATTTTCTAAATGTATTGTCCCTTATCACCAAAAATTAAATTATATCTTACTTAAAAAAACATCACCTGTGAGTCAATATTAAAAATATAACTTAGAGAATATTAGTATGCAATCAAGTCTCATGCTTTTCAAAAACCGTTTACATGTAAAATCTTTTATTTTGTTCCTTAGGTATGTTTTTAAAAGGCCAAACATTCGTGTTATGGATTCTTCATCAATTTTTTTCATGTTGTAGAAAACTCAACTTTCATCTGATTTTTCCATCTGTTTTTAAAAACTTAACTCCCTTTAATGGATCAGATTTCCAAGAGAAATGGGGAGATGAACTTCAAGATTTGTCAAAAGTATAGAAGTCAACGTCTTGTATTTTACCGATTTTATTTATAATAAAGAAATACCTTAATGTTGCCTTACGTGTTTTGATTTCTACACTGTATTATTAAAGGGGATGCTGAATTCATAAGTATTGTAATAGTGCTTACAATACTTGTGCAATACTCTTGGTGCAGTGGGGTTGAGATGTTTCTTTCAAGATATAGAAATGTAATTTCTATGTAGTGTTACAATTTTAAATAAAAGAATTATTTATGGTGAAATGATCAGTCTTGAGCAAACTTTGGAGTTACAGGAAAAAAGGGGTGGGTCATTGTTTAAAGAATAAGTGCTGCAGGGCTTCATCTTATCTATGTGATCACTAGAAGTCAAAAACCACTTGATGACACATAATAAAATTGTACAGGTTTAAATTTTCTCACCTGATCTCTTATGGCTATGTTACCAAATTGCTGTAGAATTCAAGGCTACCTTTTCTAAATGGGCACCCACCAGATGTTTTTTACACTAAAGCACCCATATTTCCCAGTTTTTCCTATTTTAGCTGGGAATTATAAAAGTTACAAATTACACATGTAGAGGATCTCCAGTAAAGAATATTGCTTTAAACTTTTGCTTCAAAAATATTTCAGGATTCGTGTGAATGTTTTAGCACAGGTTCCCTCACCTCATGTAAATGGAAAATACTAACTGGTTTGCTGTTTTAAGATACATTATTTAGCCTTTAAAATTAGGGATGAACATATTTTTTGCAATGCTTTATTTTACAATGCTATGTAGGTAGGTATCGATGGCAATATTTCTTTTATTTTGTGGTGCATGGCATAGCTGACTTGTTAAATGAAAATATTTTACTTACTGTGGTTGACAAAATATCCCAATATTCGCTTTTTTTAGCAATTCTGTACAATGGCTTAAGCCGAGAAAAAGGCTAGTCGTTCTAGAATCTAGTCTATAACCTGCTCCAGCCAAAAAGCATGTCTGAACATGATGTGGGGATCCAGCATCAAGCAATATATAAGCTTAGCACTACCTAGACTGCTATCTCTTTGTACAAGGTGGCTTAGCGTGATGCTTGAACCTACCCAACAGGTTTCCTGAAACCAGGATTAATTACAAAAGCATTTGCCCTGTCATACCTGATGGCCAATCTGGATGCCCACGATAGTTTTATTGCAGTCACAGACCAGCATTATAAGTAAGCATTAATAAAGTCAAATGCCAATGAGGATTCTCAGTCATCCAGTCATAGTGGTTTCAAAGGTATTTTTATTTTTTTGAAAAAGTAACTCAACTGATTTTTTCTGAGGAAGAAAAACATTTAGCTTCCCATTCAGGAAGCTTCATCAGTTGTACTGGATGGCGGAGGAGATGAAAGTACTGGATGGGAAGCCAAACTTTCTCTTTGAAATGTATTTGTCTTTCTATTTTTCTTCCTCCAAAAAATCAGTCCAGTTGCTTTTTCAAAATAAAAAACCACCTTTGAGTCATTAATAAAGTCAAATGAAATAAAGAGACGATCATTCTTAACAATTGGTGATGGATCGGGCAGTCAAAGTGCCTAATTTCGCAGACAAGTATAACAAAATTTGGCTACATTCAAAGAGACCATCCTGAATGTGGCTAAATTTTGTTATGAGGGGTCCTTGGTTCTCTGAGCTTGTTTACTTCCAGACGTTTCATTACGCCTAGGTAACATCCATTAGTGCTAGCATGATGATGTTACCTAGTTTGGTAATGAAACGTCTGCAACAAAACAAGCCCAGAGAGCACCAAGAACCCCTCATTTCAACCCTAAGCTACAAATGTTCTTTAGTGTTATACTGTCTGCAAAATTAGGCAGACTTTGCCCAATGCCCATACCGTCTCTTCCCGTGGACAGAGCCCGGCATAGCCCTTTGGGGGGGGGGGGGCTGGGGTCTCGACCCCCGCAACACCTTTTGCGACGGTGCGGCGTAGTCCGCGGGAAAGGAAAGGCGCTTTGCACGCGGGCAGAGGTCCTTTCGCCCTTGCCGGCCCCGAGGAGGCTACCAAGGCTCCGCGCTTGCGTGGCGCAGGAGGCCCAACCCATCCCAGCCTTCGAGCGGGCGGGCGGGCGTCGGTTAGTGCCGGAAGCCGGCGCGATGAAGGCGGTGCTCCGGCTGCCACGTTGAAGTGGAACGTGGAGGAGCCGCGGCCGCTGCGAGACGCCGAGGAGGAGTTGAAGGAAGGCGGCGGCGGCGGAGCCTGAAGGGGCCCGAACGGCGCTCCTCTCCGAGCAGGTGAGGCGTCTGCCGAGGGGTGTGTGGGGACCCTTAAAACCCGAGCAAGCTGACGCGGGAGAATTGGGGCCGGGGGCGCCCCTTTTATAGCCCATCCGCCTCGGCTTTGCGGTTGAAAAAGAGGCCGGACGAGCCCAGGGAGCGCCGCTGGCTTTGGTTTCGGCTCCGCTTTTGTTCCCCCGGCTTTGGGCCTGTCCGTGGCTTGCAAGGCGACGGTGTGCCCGTCCGTGGCTGGTCCAGCCCGGTGGGAGACTAGAATATAATAGAATAATAACAACTTTATTGTCACTTTGAATGTAGACTAATCTTTAAAATGAAATTTCGTGGCATGCAGCTCTCAAAGGGTCACCAACCTCCAATATATACTATATAAACATGACAAAATACATACATACATACATACATACATACATACATACATACATACATACATACATACATAATTAGGCATATTCCCACATATATTATTATATATTACATACAAGGGGCGTGCATAAGTGCACCAGCATGCCTACCGTCCCTGTCCTAATGTTCCCTCTTATCAGTACTCATCTTATGTATATAAACAATGTTATATCTATGTATATTACCAACAAGTACTTGACAAAAATAAATAAATAAAAAATAAAATATGACACAGAAACAACACGGATTAAAACATGTACATATGGAGCTGTAGGCCAGCCCCTGGCTTTTGCAACCCTGCTCTTGGCTGCAATTTCCGGGCTAAAATTCCGTATTTTTGTCACGCTATGAATCATCAACTCTCACCTTTCCAGGTTGGATTTGCACCGCTGGGAGGGTTCAAAGGGGCTTTCAGCTGGTTCAAAGGGAAGGCGGGCAGTTTGCAAACTTTGGCTGGCCTGGTTTGTATGGTGGTGATTGTTGTTGCAGAAAAGAACACCACACCACCTGGGCAAAATCTTGCAGAAGGGGTTTCGCACTCAGTTCCTTGCCTACTTTTCTTGTTTGAATTTCAGGGTTGATATCCAGGCGTGGGAAGATATACAAAGAGAACGCTTCTATGTTATAGGTAGTGTTCGACTTACAACGATAATTGAGCCCAAAGTTTTTGCTGCTAAGTGAGACATTGGTGAAGTGAATTTTGCCCCGTTTTTGCCACTTTTCTTGCCGCAGTGGTTAAGTGAATCATTGAAGTTAGTAACACGGCTGTAAAGTGAATCTGGCTTCCCCGTTTGTTACCAAAGGTGGGTCGCATGACTTTGGGACACTGCAACTGTTGTAATTGTGTGTCAGTTGCCAAGTAGCTGAATTTTGATCACGTGACCATGGGGATGCTGCAGTGGTTGTGTAAAAAACGGTCACAAGTCACTTTTTGCAGTGTTTGCTGCTGTAACTTTGAACGGTCACCAAATGGAACTGTTGTAAGTCAAGGACTACTTGTAGTTGTATCAGTTGCAAAATACATAGATAGTAAGCCCTTCTATATAAGATTGCCAACATATCACATCTTACATATACATGAATTTTCACTCTTCGTTTTTATTAGTTGCTTCCTTAATTTGTATGGTTTATTGTGTTGGTGCACATTATCGTTGTGTGGCTGACGTTACCTGATGTGATTGAACCGTAGTTTACTTTTTATTTCCTGCATTTGCCCAACATACTGAAACGTAAATTAATCACACAGACAGGATCTGGGCATAGTGCTTAGCTAAACCTTTCTTCAGTGGCTTGAGTGAACACAGACTTTACTTTCTGAGGCCTGTTCTTGAAACCTGATCAAAATGACAAAGTAATGGTTACTGTTACCTCCGTATAGTTTTTCGGATTCAAAAGGCAGGATGAGAATTTTGGAGTGCAAAGGGAAGTTCCTAAGAGCAGAGGTCTTCAAACTTGGCAACTTTAAGACTTGTGGACTTCAACTCCCAGAATTCTCCAGCCAGCTATGCTGGCTGGAGAATTCTAGGAGTTGAAGTCCACAAGTCTTAAAGTTGCCAAGTTTGGGGATCCCTGTCCTAGAGCAACTCTCCACAACTTCTTAAATAAAGTGCACATTTTCTGTGGATGAGCTTCCACTGCAGAGCGCAGCTAAATAAAACTGGGTTGTGGGGAGGGGTATGCAGCTGTTTAAAGGACTGTACATATAGGTGTTATCTGAGAACTCACATATGCTTTCGCACTTACAGGTAATCCTTGACCACAATTGAGCTCCAAATTTCGGTGGTTAAGCAAGACAGTTAAGAGAGTTTAGCCCGATTTTACGACTGACCTTCTCACAGTTGTTAAGTGAATCAGTGCAGTCGTTAAGTTAGTGACCCGACTGTTAAGTAAATCCGGCTTCCCATTTATTTATTTATTTATTTGTCAACACGTGTACAAGATAACAGGTATGATATAAACATAAACAAAAGCAAAGTATGTGTAGGTAAATTTGGACAATAGGACAGGGACGGTAGGCACGATGGTGCGCTTATGCACGCCCCTTACAGACCTCTTAGGAATGGGGTGAGGTCGACTGTAGACAGTCCAAGGTTAAAGTTTTTGGGGTTTGGGGAAGAAACCACAGAGTCAGGTAGTGCATTCCAGGCATTGATCACTCTGTTGCTGAAGTCGTATTTTCTGCAGTCGAGTTTCGAGCGGTTTACATTGAGTTTGAATCTATTGCTTGTTCGTGTGTTGTTGCGGTTGAAGCTGAAGTATTCATTGACAGGTAGGACATTGTGGCAGATGATTTTATGAACTACATTTAGATCAGATCGAAGGCGACGTAGCTCTAAATTGTCTAAGCCCAAAATTTCAAGTCTGGTGGAATAAGGTATTCTGTTGCGAGCAGAGGAGTGGAGCACTCTTCTTGTGAAATATTTCTGGACTCTCTCAATTGTATTAATGTCCGATATGCAGTGCGGGTTCCAGACAGGTGAGCTGTATTCGAGGATTGGCTTTGCTGGTCAGAAAGTTCACAAAAGGGGATCACATGACCCCAGGAGACTGCAACTGCCATAAATGTGAGTTGGTTGCCAAGTTTCTGAATTTTGATCACTTGACAATGGGGATGTTACAACGGCCGTAAGCGTGAAAAACGGTCATAAGTCACTTTTTTCACTGCCTGGTAACTTCGAATGGTCACTAAACAAATGATTGTAAATTGAGGACTGCCTACAATTTACAATATTTCATGTAGTGACCATTCAAAGTTACAACAAACAGCATTGAAAAAAGTGACCCATGACCAATTTTCATACTTACTCTATTTGGGAAAAGTTGCAAAATGGGGCAAAATTTGTTGCTAACTATTTCCGTATTTTTCGAAGTATAAGACACACCTTTTTCCTTCCTAAAAGAGGCTGAAAATTTGGGTGCGTCTTATACTACGGATTTTTGAAGCTTTTATTTCAGCCCTAAGTCTTTGCAGGCTTGTTTTCATTGCTATTCCCTCTGAAAAAGATTTTTTTCAGCCCTAACCAGGGGATAAAATAATCTGCTGAAGCTGACCAGACTAAGGACGCTAGCCAGATGAATGCCTGATAGGTAGATTCCCCCCCCCCCTATTTTCCTCCCCAGAAACTAAGGTGCGTCTTATACTCCGAAAAATACGGTAGCAAATTTCTCACTTAGCAACAAATTTTGGGCTCAGTTGTTGTAAACTGAGGACTACCTATATTTTGCCTTTCCATCTGAATACTCTATTAATAATTCACACCGAACAAAAACATATTTCTCTAAGGCTTTGGAGAGCCCTATCTGTATAAATACTAATCCAGGGAGATGGTAATTTATTGAGCGTAGCATAATAAAACTTCATTTAATACTGGGTTGATTTAGATTCTTGTATTTGGCATGTTGATTTCCATCATGGTGAGGGTAAAGAAGCTGCAGCTTATTTAAGAGAAAGCAAAGAGTGCTAAGGATTCCTTTTCAATGTTAATGTCATTAAAGCAGATTGGAGATTTGCTTGATGTTGATAATAAAGATTTCGGAATTATCCGTCGAGTTCATGATTGGTTCGTAGAACTTTCCACTATGGAGGGTTCTGAGCATTATAACTGTAAAGAGTAACCAGGGACCAAAGGTTGAATTATTTGAGATATGATTATGCAGAGGCCTCTCCCATATTGTCCTTCTGAATTCTTGTAATGTGCCGTGTGTTACACTTAAACCGGTCACTTAGCCGTCAGTTCGCTTAACGACTGCAGCATTTACTTAAAGGCTGCCACCAAAAAAGGCCGGAAAATCGGGTTTGGTTATTTATGACTCTCACAGCATACAATTTATGACTGTCACAACCTAACGACCATAATAGGCAGGCCCCATTACAGTTGTATGTTGAGAACTACCTGTAGTCAGTTTAAAATCACATATGTGCAGATTAAGACCTGCTTTCTCACTGAAGGACTGTGACTAAGTAGGGCAGCGGTTCTCACCCTGGGGGGTCGCGACCCCTTTGGGGGTCGAATGACCCTTTCACAGGGGTCGGGAGACTTCACCAGGATGCCGCCATTTGGGTTCTTTTACCCTCTGAGCATGCGCAGAATGCTTTGCGCATGCGCAGAGGGTAAAAGAACCCAAATGGCGGGGCGGGGAGCGCGGCGGCGGGGTGGGGGCACGGGGGCAGGTCGCAGCATTAGGAAGGTTGAGAACCACTGAAGTAGGGATTTAAGGTCTCTTACAAATACTATTTTGTGGCTAATTCTTTGATTCCTGTTGACTGATCATTCATGTATTTTATTTCAAAACATGACATAACAGTAATGATGAGAGATACTTGAGAAAGTATTTTAGCTAGAATAGACACTCAAATTACCACAAATAAACCTATAATAAAGTTTATTTATGGTAAATTTGGGTGTCTATTCTGGCTAGAATACTTTCTCAAGTATTTCTCATTGTTGCTTGGCACATTAGACGCTGTCCTTACAGTACTTAAAAAGTCCAATTATGGCTTCACAATTAGAATTAAAAGAAACCGTATTTTGAAAAAAATCGTTCACCCATGGCTTTCACATTTATTTACATTTTAGGATGGCACAACGGCTTTACTTAAAGTTGCAACCAAAGGATATAATGATGTTATAAAGGAATTACTTAAATTCTCCCTTGCACTTGGCATAGAATATATAAAATACAGCACAAACATCACAGTACATTCACAGTTCTGTGGCCTAGTGCAGGGGTGTCATGCACAGGGGGTGGGCGCATGCGCGGGGGGCGCTCGCATTGCATTTTGGGGTTGTCCGTGCGTGCACTTTGGGCACTCGGCACCAAAAAGGTGAGCCATCACTGCACTAGAATATAAACTCAGAGCAAACCCTATTCTTTACTAGCACTGATGATATTACCTAGTTTGGGTAATGAAACGTCTTCAAGGAAACAACCAAGCTCAGAGAGCACCAAGGACCCCTCATTTCAACCCTGAGCTAAAATATTCTCCTTTAATCGACACTTGTATTAAAATTAAATTTTATAGGGAAGGATCCTTGGTGCTCTCTATGTTAGACGTAGATATTTCTGATTTGTTTTTCCTGGGCCTGCTGGATCTTTAGGTTTACTTAGGCTGTTTTGGAGGGCTTTAGTTGATTTGTGTGCTGAGATGATTCCATCTGGTTGTAATAGTCTTTGGGTGGTTTCTGAGTTTTTAACACTGCCATCTCAGCTCAGGAATTCTGGGAGTTGAAGTCCACAGGTTGTGAAGGGACCATAATTGCCTCCCCCTGCTGTATTTTATGCCCCTGGCTGAAATATCTCTGGGTAATCTTCTTCCAGGGTCTTCTGATCATCTTCTTAACAACTTTTCCCCCAAAAGGGGAAGCTTGAAGGCTGGATGAAAATTATCCAGAATCGTTGGGTTTAGCAATGTCTTCTTAAATAAGGAGCATTCTAACCTCCTAAAGGTGAAAGACAGTTGAAATCATCCCTTCACTTAGGAATGAACTCACTACATTGTGAGTTGTGCTTTGTTTGGCAAATAGCAGATATTTTATATTCAGCTAATTTTTAGACTCCAAATGGAAGATAAAGGAGAATAAACAAGCCTCTTTTCTAGCACATAAAGACAAGAAATTCTGTGAGAGATGCATCATAACCCCACACTTATAATTATCTCAATCTTTCTTTGTTAACTCAAACCTTATTTACATTTTGACAGTGCTGAGAGCAAATATAATAAGAGTGCCACAAAACTGAGGACAAAGCATTGACTAACCGGCTGCTTCACGCCTAGGAGGATCAAACATCGGGCTTTATATATTTTGTATTTTGATTTGGAAGCATAATGCTCCATACTCTACTTAGAAATCCAATTTCGAAATCTAATCTTGAGAAAGATATCTAGGATACAGAGGCTTTTCAGAGTGGAGTAGCAGGCATATAAATTTAATAAATAAATAAAGAAAATACTTGTCATTTGGTGTTTGTTTTAGCAATGAATAACTTTTGAGTAATCTTGTGTCAGTTTAAGGCAGGGTTCTCCAACTTTGGCCACTTTAAGACTTGTGGACTTCAACTCCCAGAATTCCTCAGCCAGCCATGGTGGCTGAGGAATTCTGGGAGTTAAAGTCCACAAGTCATAAAGTGGCCAAGATTGGAGAAATCTGGTTTAAAGCAAGTCCATGAAGACCTGAATCATTTACTTATTGAAATGCCTTTCGTGAGAAAGAAATGTGAAACTGCAGGAGAAAGGGCTTTCCCGGTTATTTTCCCCTGGATGCCTTTTCTTGGGGGAAAAATTAAAAAATATATTAAAATAAGTGATCTTAGTAGGATAATAGCATTGATAATTCTTTATATTCGTTTTCTCAGCAGGATGAAACTGAAAGAGGTAGACCGTACTGCCATGCAGGCATGGAGCCCTTCTCAACATCATCCCATTTACTTGGCCACAGGTAGGCTGTTGGGTTTGATTGAAGAGGGTTGGGTAGGAATGCACAGCGTGGCTTCCAAAATTCTTTGCAACCTCTTAATAGCAGCTCCACTCTGAGTCATGTGACTCGGATGAGGCTTGCTTAGAATGGAGAGATGGGTAGCATTCCTAACCTTTGCCCAGATACATTCTTCATAGGGATGCACTGGATTAGCAATGGGGTGCTTAGATCTGGCCCGCAGGGATGTCCTGGAAACAGCGAAGGACTGGCCCACGGTGCCTCTGCCAGCGAAAGGGCCGCGTGCAGCCCTCCCGAGCTCCGTTTTTGCTGGTAGAGGGTTGCAGGAGGCAGTGGCAGCCAAAAACGGAGCTCAAGAGCCCGTTTTCTGTGGCAGAGCGCTCGGGCCGCCACAGGCGCCCCCCCGACATGAGTGATGTCAAGCTGGCCACGCCCACCCCGCCACACCCCTGAGCCAAACACAACCCTGATGCGGCCCTCAATGAAATCGAGTTTGACACCCCTGCATTGGGGGATATTTCCCCCCCCCCCCCTGCAACACACATACTTTGGAATTCAGTCTTTTGTTAACAAACAGCTTCTTTTCCTCCCCAACAATTTTGGTCCCATTGATTTTTACTTTTGGAAAGCTATCGTGTTGATGGATAGATAGTTACACAGAACCCTGAGCCCCTTTCCATATTTTTTTCCCTAGCACTCTATTTGACTGGACAGATTAAAAAAAGGGGACTGAATTAAATTTTTCATTCCAAACATGTACATACTTGATAATTACTGCAGTTCGAAGTTACAACTGGCAAAAAGCTACAGTTCTTGGATTATGTGGAAAGTGGAAAAGGATGCCTAACAAACTAAAGTATTTAGAACAGACCATATCCATCTAATTCAGATCTCCTATTTAGCACCACATGTCCTATCTTTTCATGTTGGTGTCCAGTTCATCTTTTAGAGCCACTGACTTCATGAATTACTGGAGCTATTGTTCCAAAATTGAAATAACGTTTGTTTCCTGTTTTTTTCTGAATTTTGTGCCATCCAGCCAAGAGAAAAGATCCATTTATAGTACAGTCCTGTTGATGTACACATGGAAGAAAACCTTGCTGTGTGTGCAGATTCCAGTCTTTTTGCAGCATTTGCCTAAAGTTAAACTTGGGCCCTGAACACCAGAGGGCTATTAGCACTTTAAACTCTGTTTTTGGGGCGGAGGTTACAAATTTCCTTACCTAATGACTGTTTCAAACATTCACCAACAATGCAGTATGCTGTATCCCTTTCTCCAATAATACCCTTTGCTTGCCCTCCCGCCCGGACTTAGCCATTTTCTTTCTTTTTTAACCTTCTGCACATGCGCAAAGCGTTCTGTGCATGCGCAGAGAATGAAAAAGCCCCTACGACGGTGGCGCGCGTGAAACGCAAAGCGCGAGCTTCCGAACCGGTAGGGAACGTAAGTAGATTTCACCGCTGCCCAGGACACTGCAGCCATCATAAATATGAGTCAGTTGTCAAGTGTCTGAAGTTTGATCACATTATCATTGGAATGCTGCAGCAGTCATAAGTGTGAAAAATGGTGATAAGTCGGTGCAGTTGTAACTTCAAACAGTCACTAAATGAACTGTTGTAAGTCGAGGACTACCTGTATAGCCTCTTCTCCAGAGCAGATGTCCATACACAGAAAAATGCAGCCCTCTTTCCTTTTAGTTATAAACCAAGCAATCCGAAATGTGTGGTGGTTTTTTTTTTTTAGTTCAAGCACAGATACTGAAAACCAGCCAGTCTGCCCACAGAAAGGTTGGGCATAGAATGTGTTGTGTATCCTAGTCACAAACAGCCAAAGTGTTATTCTTTTAAGCAGACCTGCAGAACAAGATTACCGTATTTTTCGGATTATAAGACACACCTTTTTCCTCCCTAAAAGAGGCTGAAAATTTGGGTGCATCTTATACTCCGAATGTAGCTTTTCCGAAGCTTTTTTTTTCAGCCCTAAAGAGGTGCTAACGACCTTTCCGGCTTCCTATTCCCTCTGAAGAAGTTTTTGCAGGCTTGTTTTCATTCCTACTCCCTCAAAAAAAAGGTCTTTTCAGCCCTAACAAGGTGCTAACGATCTTCCCGGCTTGCAGCATTTTTTTATTGCTACTCCCTCGAAGTAGTTTTTTACCAGCCCTAAGTCTTTGCAGGCTTGTTTTCATTCCTACTCCCTCTGAAAAAGGCTTTTTCAGCCCTAACCAGGGGATAAAATAATGTGCTGAAGCTGAACAGACTAAGGACGCTAGCCAGATGAATACCTGGTAGGTAGATTTTTTCCCCCTACTTTCCTCCCCCAAAACTAAGGTTATACTCCGAAAAATACAGTAGTTTAAGGCTTCTCCTCAGCTCTGCCGAGTTATATTGGAATTCATAGGTGCCGTTTTTATAATAAGTCAGTATTAAGCAAATGTGTGTTTCATGCAGGTACCTCTGCTCAGCAGTTGGATGCCACTTTCAGTACCAATGCTTCCCTGGAAATATTTGAACTTGATTTGACAGACCCAGCACTGGATATGAAATCCTGTGCCACTTTCTCCTCCCCTCATAGGTAAGTCCTGGATTTTAAAGCTCTAGTTCTGCTTTTGAAAATTGCAGCGCACTATAGAAAAGGAAAGGGCGGCAGGGGTTAAGACACTGGGCTTGTCGGCTGGAAAGCCAGCAGCCCAGGTCCAAGACCTGAGCTCCATGCGACAGGGTGAGCTCCCGTCCTCTCCTCAGCTCCTGCCAGTCTAGCAGTTCGGAAGCATGCAAATGCGAGTAGATAAATGGGTACCACTTTGATGGGAAGGATACGTCATACTGGCCACAGGACTGTGGAAACGTCGTCAGACAGCGCTGGCTCAGAGGCCTTGAAAACGGAGATGAGCACCTCCCCCTAGGATTGGTAACAACTAATGGAGTTAAATCTGTGGTACTTCTTTACCTTTTTTCCCCCTTAGAAAGGGAAATGTGAGAATGTGGACGGTAGCTAAGGGCTCCATCAATTTTTCAGTGCTGTTGTAGCTTCAGACGGTCATTAAATGAATGGTTGTAAATCGTGTGTGTGTGTGTGTGTGTATACACACACACACATACACTGTCACGGTGTGATTATTGTCTGTTGTATGTATATGCAGGGAGCTGCATCCCTATCTAATATAATGGTTCATTCCTGAGCACGTGATTGATATGTTCTTGTACACATGTGTGCATTCCTAAAACTCCATTCTTTCCTCCTTCTTCTGGCTTCCGACTGAGGAAGTCGCATTTTATAGCAGAGATGTAAACAAATGAGATTTTATTGTTTTTGTACCGAAATAAATATTTTAATTAGACTTTTAAACTCCGACTTTATTTCTAATGTCTGAATTCCAGGAGAACGATCTATTTCGCCTCTGTGAGATTTATTCTCACTCCGTCACACACACACACACACACACACACACACACACACACACACACACACACACGGTTTTATTGTTTTTATGTAAGCTGTCCAGAGTCACCTTGTGGTGAGATGGCCAGGAAACAAATTTTATACATAAGTACATGTTCTGTACTTGCGGGGCTTGGGAGATGGGATTGAAGAAGGAAGATGCAAGAATTAGGCAACAAGTATAGGTTTCTTAGATTTCATGATGCCTGGATTTGGGTAGCAGAAAGTAAGGCTCTGTCAACCATCCCAACTTTGCCAGTTAGAAAAGGAAGACTTTTGAAAACATTATTAGCACAAAGTACAGTTTACTAAAGCCAAGTGGTTACAGAAGAAGCAAAGCCGGATCTGGGATGTTCACGCACAAAGCATATGGTTAACTTTTCCCTTGTTCCCACCTTACCCCCCCCCCCTGGTTATCTGTGAGTGTCCAACTGGGTGCTAACAAATTGTTTGCGGGCTGTCTTCGTGGGCTGGATGGTTTTGCATTCCATAGTGTGACTTTGAAGCCACCAGCGGCTTTCACAGGATGACACGATGTGTAGTTTCAATTCCCGTCATGCTAGCACCCCCTTATCCCACCCCACAATCCCCCCTCCCATTGAGTATGGCAGGCCGACAGCAAGCAATGCATGGCATATGCATTGCTTGCTCAAGCTTCATCCTCCTTTTCAGCCAGCCGGCTGGCTTCACAGGTCACACCAAGCCATATTGTGTTGATCGAGACATTGTGGTCTTCTTGACTAGCCCGAGGCACTGGTTTAAAAATGATAGAACCTGGAATTGTCTACTGAGTGCATTTAGTTAACAGGAAGAATTCTACTGATCTTTTTAGTGGAATTGGTCTCAGCTTTTGATGTCAGTTTTGACAATATCAGTAAATGCTCCTCAGAATAACAAAAGGAGTTCTGCTTACCTCTAAACCAAGAGTGTCAAACGCAAGGCCCGCGGGCCGAATCTGGCTCGCGGGGTCCTTAGATCTGGCCCGTGGGGCCACCCTGGAAACAGTGACGGACTGGCCTGCAGTACCTCTGCCAGCGAAAACGGAGCTCCGTTTTTGCTGGCACAGGTTGCAGGAAGCCGTCCCAGCTGTAAACTGAGCTCGTGAGCTCATTTTCGCTGGCAGAGCACTCAGGCCACAGGCACCACCGACACAAGTGACATCAAGCTGACCGCGCCCACCCTGGCCACGCCCACCCCAGCCTCCTGAGGTCAAACACAACCCTGATGTGGCCCTCAATGAAATCGAGTTTGACACCCCTGCTCTAAACCAATATTTTACTGAAGCCTTGAACCTTAGTTATTCTGTACGCTCCCTATCACCAGCGGCATCTTGATTTAAACACTAACAGATCAGTCTGTTCCTCTTCAAACATCTTAAAGCAAATACAAAATGCCCAATTTTTTTTAAAACTAAAAAGTAGATAGGTGGAAAACTTGTGCCCTTCACTTGTTGGTGATCTACAGTTCACAGTATCCCATGCTGTTGACCTTGTTTGAGAGGTGCCTGTGGGTTCTAAATAAGCACAGTTGGGAGGCTCCCAGTTCCTCAACCTAATCTAAAGTTTTTAGATAAAGTAGGTGCCTTGGAGTCAATATTGATCAGTGACTGCCTAGACAAATCTCTGCTGTTGTTTTGTCAATAGTTTTGGAAGTGATTTGCCCTTTTCTTCTTCCTAATCTGGGAGAGAGGGACTGACCCCCTCACTCAGCTGACTTCATGTCTAAACCGGGACTAGAACCCACAGTCTTCCTAGTTTCTAGTCTGATGCCTTAACCCACTAAGTCAGGGGTGGTCAAACTCAATTTCATTGAGGGCCGCATCAGGGTTGTGTTTAACCTCGGGGGGGCTGAAGTGGGTGTGGCCAGCTGGACGTCACTTGTGTCGGTAGCGCCTGTGGCCCGAGTGCTCTGCCAGCGAAAACGAGCTCCCGAGCCCTGTTTTCGACTGGGATGGCTCCTGCAACCCTCTGCCAGCGAAAACGGAGCTCGGGAGGGCCGCACCATGGGCCAGTCCTTCACTGTTTCCAGGGCGGCCCCGTGGGCCAGATCTGGCCCGTGGGCCTTCAGTTTGACACCCCTGCACTACGTCACACTGGCTTTCTTTTACCTAATATAGGGCACTATCATCCAGTCTGTTTGTTTCATGTTCCAATGAAAATTCCAATATACCCTGTTTCCCCCAAAATAAGACATCCCCTGATAATAAGCCTGTCAGGGTATGTAGATTTAATAGCTGTAAGCTGATGAGAAATTGTAAGCGAAGGCAACCAGAAGCTGATGCAATGTGAATGAGGCAGCAGGGTTACTGCCACTTTAAGAAGCTGGGTATGAAGCTGCCTATATAAGGGAAGCCATTAGAGGGCATTTCCCTTCTCGTGTTCTCTCTCGTCATGTATTCTCATTGCTCTTCTCAGTGTATCAATAGCTGTATGATAGAGTATTTAACCACGTATAAGTTTGTATATATTTAGCTGTATATAAACCACTATTAATTATCTAAAGGCTCTGTGTGCTATGTGCTGTGTTTTTGCTCCTGGGTTTATCTCATAATACTAATCACGCTGCAAAACTCTGACAAAGCCCAATCGGGCTATTGAGTGCATGGCAATAAGGCCAAGCACTTATTTCAGGGTTCAAAAAAATATAAGACAGGGTCTTATTTTGGGGGAAACACGGTAGGTCCCCTACTGGTGAACTCAATACCATCACCTCTCAGAAAAACGGAACAAGGCTGATGGAAAAAATATTTCTCCATGACTTTTATCCATGGGTTCTTGACGTTGTCTTGCAGGTATCACAAATTGATCTGGAGTCCTCACAAAACAGCATCCGATGAGACTCTTTCCGGAGTTCTTATTGCTGGTGGTGAAAATGGGAATATTATTTTGTATGATCCGGCTAAAATATTAGCTGGTGAAACCGAAGTCATGATTGCTCAGAACGACAAGCATACGGGACCTGTAAGAGCTCTGGATGTTAATCTATTCCAGGTTAGATTTTCCTTACAACTTTTCATATTGTCTTCAAAGCATTTCAGATCGAACTCTGCCATTCTGCTCCCCTCTTAAGTTTGATAGATCACACTTTCCAACAGTTCCCGAGCCATCGTGGTCACTTTTTGCCAGATGGGCAGCCATATCAGTTTGACAAATTAATTAATAGCAATAGCACTTTACTTATATACCGCTTCATAGTGCTTTACAGCCCTCTCTAAGCGGTTTACAGAGTTCAGCATATTGCCCCCAACAATCTGGGTCCTCATTTTACCGACCTCAGAAGGATGGAAGGCTGAGTCAACCTTGAGCCTAGTGAGATTTGAACAGCTGAACTGCTGAACTAGCAGTCAGCCTGCAGTCGCAGCATTTAACCACCTCACCACTTCAACTCATGAGCATTGGCTTTCTTGAATAAGCGGCTTTTGGTGCGATTTAATTTGTAGTGCTTGCTTTGTGTTACAGACAAATCTAGTAGCTTCTGGTGCAAATGAGTCAGAGATCTACATCTGGGATTTAAATAACTTTGCAACGCCGATGACACCGGGAAGCAAGACACAGGTAATGGATTTATATTACGTCTGTGAGGACTGTGAAAATAACTGGATAAGAGGGGTGAGGTCATGGAGGTTGTGTTGCACTTAGGTACAATTGTATTTGCCTTACCTTTCTGGTGATTTGTCCTATTTCTGGATTTAGTGGGTTCCAGTTATGACTTTTCAAATAAATACATTTGATTTCTCGTTCGGTATATGAATGTTCTAAAATGCACAAACATTCGTGGGTGTTTGAAGGTTATTCTAGAAAAACTGGTTAAAAAACCCCCAGTGAGATACCTCTGAGTCAAAGAAGCATCATGTTCCTTAGAATAACAAATACAAAGCATTGTATTTTGGGGAGTATCCAGGTCATACGTTTTCCCTCTGAAGGCGCATTGGATTCTTAATACCATATTGTAAAAATGACTTGACAGTTTTCCCCAATTGCTCTTCTGTTCCATCTACTTCCTGCTTGGCCTTCCTTGCATGAGTAGTAGCAATAGCAATAGCACTTAGACTTATATACTGCTTTCCAGTGCTCTCCAGCCCTCTCTAAGCGTTTTACAGAGTCAGGCTATTGCCCCCAACAATTTTGGGTCCTCATTTTACCTACCTCGGAAGGCTGGAAGGCTGAATCAACCTTGAGCCTGGTGAGATTTGAACTGCCAAATTGCAGGCAGCCGGCAGTCAGCAGACGTAGCCTGCAGTACTGCATTCTAACCACTGTGCCATTGTAGGAGAGACAAAGCTAACACATTCATGGTGTGTAATAAGTATTAAGATAAGGAAGGTTGAACCCATTTCCAACCTTTGTTTTCCCTCCCAACAGCCTCCTGAAGACCTCAGCTGTATTGCATGGAATAGACAAGTCCAACATATCTTGGCCTCTGCGAGCCCCAGTGGTCGTGCCACTGTGTGGGATCTCAGGAAAAACGAGCCTATTATTAAAGTCAGCGACCACAGCAATCGGGTAGCTATTCAGCTGCGAAGTCGAATTTATGCCTTAAATGCAACGGATTGGGGGGGGGGAATTAATTCCAGGGAATAATTAGAAAGTTACAGGTAGTCCTCGGCTTACGACTGCAATTGAGGCTAAAATTTACATTGCGAAGCGAGACAGTTGTTAAGTGAGTCTTGCCCCGCTTTACAATCTTTTTTTGCCACAGTTGTTAAGTGAATCACCTTTAGCTATACAATTTGGGATGAACACCTTTTGAATGGTGTGGGAGTAGGAATGGGTTTTCAGAGAGGGGGAGAGGGATTGCAGATTACAGGAACCATTAGCACTATTCAGGTGACCCTGAGGACACAGATAAACCTCCAAGTGCTTCAACGACCTTCTAAAACGGGGTGTCAAACTCACGTCATCATGTGACTTATTGGGACTTTTTTCCCCTTCGCTAAACCGGGCATGGGCATGGCCAGCACCAGGGGTGGGTTCCACTTACCTTCGCCACCGGTTCACATCGCGACGTTTCCCGCATACGTGCTTGCATCCCCTCATGCAATTTGGCTTCCGCGCATGCTCAGTAGCAGGAATCAGCCCGAAACACAGCTGAGGAGCTGATCAGCTGTGCTTCGGGCGAAGAAGTAAAGGTCAGTATTAACCCGGCCCTTTTTCAAGCAGCGGAAGAGGAGAAGCCATTCAAACAGGGAAAAATTCCCAAAAAAAAGATGGCAGCGCCCAAGGACCGACACGACCGAACCGGATCCGTGATGTCACCAGCGGGTCACTACCGGTTCGGGCGATCCGGTTTGAACCGGGAGGAACCCACCCATGGCCAGCACATAACGCATCCGGCCCATGGGCCGGGAGTTTGACAGCCCTGCTCTAAAAGGATGCAAACGACCAGCTGTCTGCAAGGAGTATAAATCCTTCCATTCCCCACCATCCTGTCAGAGCTGAAGAAGCTTCTTGGATGAGAAGCGAAACGTCTTCAAAAGGAAAAAAAACAAGAACGTCCAGTTGCCTCCTGAAAAAGCACCTTTGGGACTGCAGTTAAGTTAGTAACATGGTGGTTAAGTGAATCTGGATTCCCCGTTGACTTTGCTTGTCCCAAGGTTGCAAAAGTTGATCACATGACCCCGGGATACCGTAATCGTCATAAATACATGCTAGTTGCCAAGCGTCCAAATTTTGATCATGGGGCCATGGGGCTGCTGCAACGATCGTAAGTGTGAAAAAATGGTCATAAGTGATTTTTGTCAGTGCCGCTGTAACTTCAGACAGTCACTAAGCTAAGAGCTATAAGTCAAGGACTACCTGTAGCTTATGACACTTTGACATCATGGCAGGAGCTGGTCTCCCTTTTATTACAATGACTGATGGACTTAATATTAAATAGGCTTCTACACTCTTAAAAGGAAGTTAATTGAACAAAAGATTCTTGTTTGCCTTTATTGGATATCTTGGAGGGTTTAAAAGGAGGTGGCTAATGCCTTTCGTAAATGTAAAACATTGTTGAGAAAAGACTGATATACGGTGTGGGGTTTCTCTTTTTTACTATGCCATTTTGTTTTGATTTCCCTAAATTTGTCACAAGAGTCTTAGAAAAATCAGAATGGTTTAAAGAAGCGAATGTACTTCCGAATTAAATACCAAAAAGTTGGAGCTTGTTACTGTAGGAAGAATTATAAATTTAGCCAACATGGGGAGCTGTAATAATTCCATACAGTCCAGTGCAGATTGTGTAACCCTTGCATTCTCTCCCCCCCCATCCATTTTTTTATACTTGAGATGATCCTATACATGAAGCCACATGTACGTAGGTAGAGTGTAGCATATTCATTTACGGTATGTGGCTAGGAGATGTGCTCAACCTCTCCATCTTACAGATTAATTTTCGGCTTGTTAAGTGTATGAGCCAGCTGTTTCATAAATATGCAAGGGGGATTACCCTTCTAATCTCTTTGAGATTTTCACATTCTGCATGTTAATTGCTGCCCTAGCAGTTGTTGCAGTCAGCAACATGTTGAACATGTTTTTCTAAACAAGGAAAAGTGTTGCTAAAAATTACTAGGATGCTACAGTATTTCTAAGGAAGAGAAGCCATGTACTAAAGGAGCTTATAAAAGGGAAGTAGGTTTTTTTTTATCTTTATAGGCGTGGTGACCTAGAGGTGCAGCTCTTGCCTCACAATAAGGAGGCTTTGAGTTCGATCCTAGGTAGCGGCAGATATTTCTCTCTTCCGGCAGAAAGAGAAAATACTGCTGCAAACTCCACATAGGCGTCAGGAAGGGCATCTGGCCAGTAAACGCTTAGCTCCATTCGGTCACCTCAACTCCACCCCAATGCAAAGGATTACAGGGTTGTTTTAAAAAAAATGAACACTATTTATACCATTTCAGATGCACTGCTCAGGGCTGGAATGGCATCCTGAGGTCGCTACGCAAATGGTTCTGGCTTCGGAAGATGACCGGCTACCCGTCATCCAGATATGGGATCTGAGATTTGCATCTTCTCCTCTTCGTGTTATTGAAAACCATGCAAGGTGCATAAAATACAGCTTTGATGTATGGGGGCTAGAAAGACTGGTGGAGATGTTACAGCAAAATACATTGACAGATTTTCATGCAAAGGCGTTGGCAAAACAATGGTTAAATAACGTTGGAAAATAAACATATAGGATTGGAAGCAGATGATTAGAGATACATATTTTTGATCGGCATTCAAAATAAGATTTTATTTTATTTGAGACAAAAGCAAAAAAGGGACTCTTAAGCATTTTGGTTGATTGTTTTGGAGTTTTGTTTATAATAAAGGCCCAAGTTTTGTTTATGATAAAGGCCCTTTTATTCTAATCATTTCCTCTTTTTCAAATTTTAATGTCCCATTGATATCAGTTACATATTTGCAATGTTTGGCTAGTTTGATAAGCATTTAATTTTTATTTTTTACACAGAGGTATTTTGACAATTGCTTGGAGTATGGCAGATCCTGAACTTCTGCTGAGCTGTGGCAAAGATTCTAAAATCCTTTGTTCCAATCCAAACACAGGAGAGGTATTTGCGTTTAAGTAACATTTAAACTTTAGAAATTGAAAAACGTGTCAGTATATACCGAGCTCATCAGCTTTTCAACATTTACTTGCATCAAAGCAAACTTATGACTACCAACTTCCTAAATTTTTAGAACCGTAATGAAAAAATAAACATCAAATAAATGACATCGAGTTAACCCGTTTTTTAAAAAAATATTTGTGTAGCCTGAATATAACCTTTATATTTTGTGGTGTGATTTTGGGTACAGGTTGGCTTGGAAATGCTTGCATATTACTATTTATCAGCTGTATAAATTAATGAAACAAGGATACATAATAAAATACGGAGTTCCTTTTAAAATCCAGTAATAGCAACTACATTGCTAACTGAATCTCACGGTTGTTAGGTGAGACAACTTCCTGCCCGGTTCCAACAACCAAGTCAATGGGGAAGCCAGCAGGAAATCGCAAGTCCCTGGCAGCTTGTAGACAGACCAGCAAACAGGAAAGGAGCTGAGGGGGAGGGTTGGGGAGGGTGCACTGCAGGGCCAGGGAAGGTGTGCAAAGATGCGATGGAGGCTTGGAGGTTGCGGGAGAATATATCCTTAATTCTCCATCTTGCTCGCTGTGTATTGATGCACGTCACTGACCAATTTTGCAGTGGTTTGTTTTGGCAGCCATAATAGTTGTCCTTCTTCCTTTCCTCTGGTCACAGGTGTTGTATGAGCTTCCTACCTCTACCCAGTGGTGCTTTGATGTGCAGTGGTGCCCCAGGAATCCTGCCCTTCTCTCTGCTGCTTCTTTTGATGGGAGAATCAGTGTTTACTCAATCATGGGAGGAAGCACAGATAGCCTGCGACAGAAACAAGCGGACAAGGTATCTCGTTTGTTTGTTTTTTTAAATGGAGAAAAGGCAGGTTTTGCAGTTTACAATGAAATGCATAAAAATAAACGATTGAAAATTTGGCTGTCTCAGGACTCGGTGTTCTTGGTTTCTCAATGAGCCTTTAAATGTTCACCTGCCAAGGAGGAGCAGATCGGATGCTGACCAGTACTAGTGGTTCTTTAGCTGTGTTCATTTTTTCATCCTCCAATCCACTGTTTTCTCAACCGTGTCGACCTTGAGATATACCATATTTTTTGGAGTATAAGACGCACCGGAGTATAAGACGCACCTTATTTTGGGGGGAGGAAAACAAGGAAAAAAGGCCTCTGCCTCCCAGCAATTTGCCAAACAGCAAACAGCACAGATAATATACACTGTTTGCTGTGTATTTCTATGCATGTGTGCCTGACCCATAGAAATAGCAAAGAATTGGAGAAATGTACATTATGGGACACTTATACTTTTACAGATCTTTAAATTTGATGTGGCTTTCTGGAAGTATAGTTATTCTCTGCTATTTAAAAGAAGATACAATAGCACTGGGCCTCTTCAGATCAAGCATTTATTTTAAAAAGTTTCTTCATTTTGTTAAGTTGTCTAGAACAATAATAAAGCAGTCTTTAAAAAATAAGTCTAATAATTTGAACATTCTATAGACATTTATAGTTATTGATTTACCTCCTTGCAGTTTTAGCAGTCCAACATTGCCGGCAGTCTACCTCCAAGCAATTTGTCTCCTTGCAGCTACCGTAGTTAGTTTTATTTTACGAAATAAAGAAAATGGCATTACTTTTTGACTCACCCGCGTGGCTTGCAAGCCTCGGTCAGCTGTGGGTCGGGAGGCAGATAATCACTTCCTTGTGCTAATCAGGCTCTGCAGCTGTTTGCTACAAAGAGGTAAATTGCTGGGAGGCAGAGGCCAAAGGGTGCGGGTGGCTGGGTGGGGCTACATTCGGTGTATAAGACGCACCCAAGCTTTCACCCTCTTTTGGGGGGTAAAAAGGTGCATCTTATACTCCAAAAAATACGGTATATGGACTTCAACTCCCAAAATTCTTCAGTGAGAAATGGCTGGGGAATTCTGGGAGTTGAAGTCCAGACATCTTAAAAGTTGAGAAACACTGCTCTAATCCTTACCTATAATCCTTTGATTTTTTTTAAAAAACAAACTCAGAAGGCACTTTTGATAAATGGTAAACAAATTCTGAGACATAAAAGTTTGCCCTGGAATTGGATTGAGCTAAAGACTAAGGAATAATTTCCTCTTTCTCTTCTCTTTTCAAAAGCTCTCGTCGTCTTTCGGCAATCTCGATCCCTTTGGAACGGGGCAACCCCTTCCTCCATTGCAGCTCCCACAGCAGACCACCCCACAGAGCACAGTTCTCCCTCTGAAGAAACCACCCAAGTGGATTCGTCGACCCGTGGGAGCATCTTTTTCAGTAAGTCTCTGCTGTTTAGATCAAAGAAAGAGACATGGTGATCGGTTTTCTGCAGGTTTTATTGTATAAAACCACAATAAATCTGTGGTTTTATTTTACAGAAACCTTTGTGTAGCTTAAGGCAGTAGTCACCAACTGGTGGTCCATGGACCACTGGTGGCCCGCAAGAAAATTTTGGTGGTCCGCAGAAAAATTATTTGCATTTTTTATATTGCACTAAATCAGGGGTGCTCAAACTACGGACCCTGGGCCGGATACATGCAATGAACGCTTGTGTTGCTGCAGAGAGTCTCCCCCTTCAGGGTCTTTTTGTGTGAGTCGGAGGGGGGCAGAAATTCCGACTTGGGGTCTGCTTCGACCTCCTGGTGCGGGGCTTTGGACGAAGGCTGGAGGGAAGCGCCGCTGATGGCGAAGAGCAGGAGGACCTTGTTCCAGTGGGACTATATCATGGCCTGGAACTGGCTGACCATCTCAGCCCACTGAGCCTCCAGGTGCTGATACCTGGCCTTGCACTCCCACAGGTCTTCCCTCTGCTTGGAAAGCCTATGCTGGTAGTCCTCAGTGAGGTGCTTCTGCTGAGAAGCCTCCTGAAGCCTGGGGACGGCGAAAAACGGGCCAACGGGCCAACCGGAAGTTCGGAAATGAACTTCCGGTTGGCCCGTTTTTCGCCGTCCCCAGGCTTCAGGAGTCAGTTGTGAGGCCTGTGTGCATGCGCGGGGAACAGCGGGGGGGGGATGCGCATGTGCGGAGGGGTTGTGTGCATGTGCAGGGGGAGGGCATGGGTGTGGGCACACACGCACACACCCTTTTGGCACACGAATCAAAAAAGGTTCGCCATCACTGATATATAGTATTCACAAGTGTGTTTCATATTGCCAACTCCTTGTGAGGCAGACTGTTGCAATTCCCACAAATCATACTGAGCACCAAAAAGGACTTGCTTTAAAACAGTGTTTCCCAACCTTGGCAACTTGAAGATGTCTGGACTTCAACTCCCAGAATTCCCCAGCCAGCGAATGCTGGCTGGGGAATTCTGGAAGTTGAAGTCCAGATATCTTCAAGTTGCCAAGGTTGGGAAACACTGCTTTAAAACTATCTAGTTGTATGAGCAGGCATGGATAACAATATCACTAATTGCTTGAATTCCAGTTTGGAGGGAGGCTGGTCACTTTTGAGAACAGCAAGACTCAACAGCAAGGAGAACATCCTCAACAACACTACCACGTCTACGTTAGTCAAGTTGTCACCGAGAAGGAATTCTTGAACCGGTCCAACCAGCTGCAGGAAGCGGTTCAGGCCGAAGCCTTCGTCAGCTACTGTCAGAAGAAAATCGATGTAGCCAAAAACGACTTTGAGAGGAACGTGTGGTCATTCCTCAAGGTGATTTTCCAGGGTTGATTGCGTTCAGAATCTCTCACTCACTTTTAAAAACAAGAGGCATGCAGTAGTCAGATCCAAAGTGGAAAATATTTTTGGATCTGCATGGGCCCCACAACATTTGCAGTTCTCCACTTATGACCAACTGCCAGGCAAGCATTCTGAGTTATAACAGACCTATTTTGGATCTACTTAACACGACCCAGATTCGAAGTTCCAGTGGTTGCGCCATCCCCTAAGGGGCCACATGAACGAACTTCGAATGCCGCATCCCATGGTCATGTGACCTTGTTTTATGATGGCTTTGCCGAAAACTGGACCGTACTTTTAGGTTTTGGCAAAACTGTTTTGACGAAACTACTCACAAATTTCAGGAAGAAGAGTAAGTAAAGACAGAAAATCAATCCAGTTAGCTTTCATTTCTCTACCATTTTCCCCCATGTAGAGCTGATTTTGTTTCCCTCTGCTATCCCTCTTCCCTCATGTCAATTGCTGTACTACAGAGTTTCCTAGCTATGTGTCATTTAAATTTTGCCATAATGTATAGTAATTGTTTGGCAGAGATGTCTTGCATTGAGAATGCAGGAAGAACGCAAAAACTAGCCATTCTCTCAAATGCATTCTTTCTTTCTTTCTTTCTTTTTTAAGGTGCATTTTGAGGAAGACTCCCGTGGCAAATATCTGGGACTCTTGGGGTACAAAAAAGATGGCCTGGGACAGAAGGTAAATGTTGCTACGTTGCATTTTGAAGGACTACATTAAAAATATTCGTCGTACATTAATTGCCTTTGGAAGAAATCATGGGGATATGGGTAGAAAATAGATATGGTAAGAAATAGCCTTTCATCTCTCGATAATCTTAAAAGAGACTGTTCTCTGATTAATAAAATGCTCAGGAATTACTAAGAATTTATGAATTTATTTATTTATTTATTAGTTGCATTTGTATGCCGCCCACTCCACAGAGCCTCTGGGCGGCTCACAACAGTAAAAATTCACACGCAACAACAAATATAAAAAGCATTAAAAACAATAGATATTAAAACATTTAAAAACATTAAAAACCACAATTTAAAAACCCATACAATAAATCATTCATGGGGCCAAGAGTGATCGGTGTTGTATTAAAATCATTGGCCCCAAGCCTGTCGACAAAGCCATGTTTTAACTGCTTTTCTGAAGGCTGGCAGGTGGGAATAATGCGGATCTCCGGGGGAAGTGTATTCCAGAGAGCCGGTGCTGCTACAGAGAAGGCCCTCATTCGTGGGCCCGCCAGCTGACATTGTTTGGCTGACGGGACCACCAGCAGACCAACTCTGTGGGCTCTAATCGGTCTTAGGGAGGTATGTTGGAGAAGGCGGTCTCGGAGGTAAACTGGTCCTAAGCCATTGCATTCCTAGTAATTGCATGAAATATCTTCCTCCTTTTTTTTTTTTTTTTTTTTTTTTGCTGATAACTTCTACACAACCAACATTTTTCAACATTTACAACAAGTGGGCGCCTGAGTTGCAGCATGTAAAAATTCCCACTGCTGCTAATGCCAGGACTATGCAGTGCGCACGGCTCAAAAAAGATGTTTGTGTTGTTGTTCTTTTTTGTTTCAATCACAATTTGTAATGGACTCAAGTTGAAAAAGACAGGTATAGAGTATTTGAATAATAGAGATATCCACAGAGTGTTTCTTGCTTGAATATATCACTCACCTGGGTAACTTAACACACAAGGATAGGTGGACGAGGGAAGAAGAAGAAAAAAAATCACAACGTTTTTATTATTTAGATTGTTTCAGTATCATCGCTCAAGATCTGACTTCAGATAAATTGAAAAATATTTAATCTTTTTGCCTCTTTTTTAAAAAGAAGTTAAAATTAAGAAGCTTCATTCTCCAAAAAATAACCATTACGCCATTTGTTTTATTTCCTTAGATTACTTCAACTCTTGCTAAGGAGAGTCCTCAGGGCAGAGATCAAGATGAGGTAAAAAAAAATCCAGTGCAATTTTTTTCTTTTTTAAATTTGATAAAGTTTGGAAAGTAGCACCTTTTCACTTTGACTTTGTGGCACCCCAGTGCTTATATAGTGAAAAATAAGAATTTAAAATCCCAACAATGCAACACCCATTAAGGGAAAACACTGGTCTCTACAAGGGGATGTGTGGAAGACTCAGTATTCATTGCAATTTGTTAATTTTACTCTAAACCAGTGATGGCAAACCTTTTTTGGCTTGAGTGCCAATGCGCACGTGCCTATACCCATAATGCAATGCCCTGCGCATGCGCACACACACCCCCACACTGCCCCCCCCCACGCACATGCGCACAGACCTCACTGAAGCCTCCGGACTTCCGGTAGGCCCGTTGGGCCGTTTTTCGCTGTCCCCAGGGTTCAGGAAAGCCGCCTGAAGCCTGGGGATGGCGGAAAACGGCAAAACGGGCCAACCGGAAGTTCGGAAACTAACTTCTGGTTGGGCCGTTTTTTGCCATCCCCAGGTTTCAGGAGGCTTTCCTGAACCCTGGGGACAGCGAAAACGGCCGGAAAAGAAGGCCGAAAATCAGTTGGCCAGCACATCACACATGTACGCTGGAGCTGACATAGGGCAACGCCTCAGGTGCCCTCTGATATGGCTCTTCATGCCACAGGTCCGCCATCACTGCTCTAAACTATGTTTTTACGCACTGGGTATGCACAGGTCCATCTGCAATGTGAATCACTTCAAAGGGTTACAAAACTACAGTTTTTATTGCTCATCCTCCACAGACGCTAAACGCTGCCTCAAGCTGAGCTGGGCATCCTCTTGCTGTTCTGCTTTGTACACCTCCCTGAATCCCAGTTTGACTCCCAGTTTCATCCCAAAGTATTTCCTCCTCATTCCTCTGTAGCCGTAGTCTAACTTTCTCCTCCTTTTACGGCATGGTTTCTCTTTCTACAGAGCAGTGTTTCCCAACCTTGGCAACTTGAAGATGTCTGGACTTCAATTCCCAGAACTCCCCAGCCAGCGAATGCTGGCTGGGGAATTCTGGGAGTTGAAGTCCAGACATCTTCAAGTTGCCAAGGTTGGGAAACACTGCTACAGAGTATTTGATTTTGATATATTTTTCTTGCTTTGTATTTATGTTAAATTATTTTTTTTCCTTTTATAGATGATCGGTAGAATAGATTGTGTACTTATTTTAGATCTGTATCTCAATTTTTACTCTACTTTTCTCCTAGAAGCATGCATGATAACAGAGTTGAAAAGTAAATTTTGGAATAGCAAAGTAAATAAGCGAAACAAAGCAGAAAGAATTTCATTATCCAATACAGGGGAAAGTATATTCAGGTTATCTGTGAAACAAGTCTATGTTTGCATACCTTCAAAGCATTCAGGAAAGGCCCCCCATGGTCAAACCTCGGAAAGTGAAGGGGTGGGCGGCCCAAAAAAGAGTCACCGATGGATTTCTTAACCATTTAGCAGACCCTATTAAGATCCATTAAGAACTCTAATCCAGTCTGTGTGGTCAACCCCAAATTTGTCTCACTATGAAAAAGGCTCCTTTAACCTGGCACTGTGCAAATATGCTAGACTACAATTCCCTCCATATTCATGCGTGTTAGGGAAGCTGTAGTCTGACATATCTGTAAGTTGCCAAATAGGCAAAGGATGTTCTAGAACAGTGGTTCTTAAAACTGGTGGTAATTACCCCCAAGTAGGCGGTGTGGTGGCTCAGTGCTTAATGACGCTGGAGATGGTTTCTGCTCCGGCGGTGCGAGTCCCAGCACTGCTTGGCAGGGTGAGCTCCTGTCACTCACATTGGCTTCTGTCTACCTAATAGTTTGAAAACATGTTCTATGCAAGTAGATAGATACCGTGTTTCCCTGAAAATAAGACCTACCCCCCCAAAAATAAGCCAAAGCCTGATTTTTAAGTGTGGGCCTAATGCAAGCCCTACCCCAAAAATAGGCCCTAGTGAAGGGGGTGGGTATGGCCAGCACAGGAGGCAGCCCAACCACATGTCCCCTCACAAACACAGGCAGCAATCCCTGAGTCGGCACTTAGCACGGCAGCTCCTTCCCTTCCCCGGTCACCTCATTGAGGCTCGGCCCTTTCCCGCCCTGCCAGCGTGACTCCAGTGGCCAAATCTGTGCATGGGAGGGGGACCTGAGCTCCAGTGTCCCAGTACCAGCAGGGCCATCGGAGGCTGGGCCATACTGAGAGCTTGGCCTGTTGTAGCTGCGGGCAAGCACATGGTGAGACGGAGAGGGCTAGGCCGGCAATAGCAGCGCTCCCACTTCCATCGGCCCCCACACTCCGGGCCTCCTGTATGTTTAAAAAAAAAATAAGACATCTCCTGAAAATAAGCCCTAGTGCTTATTTTCGAGCAAAAAGAGGACAGGGTCTTATTTTTTGGGAAACATGCTAGGTACCACTTCGGTGGGGAGACGAGCTGGTGCTCTGTGCAGGCGATCAGATTCCTGACAGCTCTGAACCTTCCCAGTTGCAGCCCATTCGCAAGGCAGCTCCGGGAAAGGAGGAGGCCTTGGGTGACACTCCAGAAAGAGCCAGTCGCCTTTCTCTCTGGGGCGAAGCCAGCTCGCCATCCTATGGCGCACCTTGGAAGTGCGCATGGGTGTCCTACGACAGGGCTGGTATCTTGGCAAGCCAAACTACTACCTGCACTAGCATTGTGGTCTCCTGGCTAATGTAACAACGCCCTACGCTAATACTACTAATAATTACCCCCCCAAGGAGAATATTTGGACATATCCTGGGGGCGAACCTAACTATGGCTTCTGCTACACTTCCTCACATTGCTGCTCTGTTGGTGTGGGTTGAAGGTCTACTGTTATTATTTTAACAAGCGGTAAGATATTTGGGATTCTTCAGAAAGGGAAATGTTGAAAGAAAGAAAAAAGAGAGAGGGTTCTTCTCCTTGTTGCTATAACTCTAGGTTTACTAACATTACACTTTTTGGAGCCACATCTTGGGGCTATTTGGGGGCTATTTGCACTGGTTAAGGAGTTGGTTTCTTTGCTTTAATCTTTCAAACGTCCTCTTCATATCGGTGAGAAAGGCTCACGAGGAAGCTGACCAGCTTGCACAGCCTGATGGTGGAGAGGGTCTTGCTGCTAAGGACCAGCTGTTGCCAGAGGTATTCACCCCCTTTTTGTGCTAAAAATGCAAACTGACTCGCATTGTAGTGAATGTGAGTGATTTTGCATTGATTCCCAACTAATCTATTTGCTTATGTTTGTATCTCATGTCCTATGGGCTATACAGGGAGTCCTCGACTTACAACAGTTCATTTAGTGACCGTTCAAAGTTACTACAGCCCTGAAAAAAAGTGACTTATGACCGTTTTTCACACCACCGCTGAAGCATCCCTACGGTCGCTTAATCAAAATTCAGATGCTTGGCAGCTGACTCATATTTATGACGGTTTGCCGGGGTTCACACGATCCCCTTTTGCGATCTTCTGACAAGCATAGTCAATGGGGAAGCCGGGTTCACTTAACAGCCACATTACTGATTTAACAACTGCAGCGATTCACTTAACGACTGTGTCAAGAAAGGTCGCACAATGGGGCAAAACTCCATAAAGGTCTCACTTAACAACAGAAAGGTTGGGCTCAATTGTTGTCGTAGGTCGAGGTCTACCTATACCCCTGGGACTGTCTTTAAACTGAGAAGGTATTCAAATTATCTTCAGAGTTTAGTCATATTTGACTAGGCAGCAAGGATGTTGCCTGCTGTGATTGGATGTTTTGGAAATAAATGTGTTCTGACCCAGCTCCTCAAACACGAAAAAACCTCACCGCAGGCTAACAAGTCTGTCTGGCAGGGAGATGAATACTTGCCACACCTATTCATCTCCGCCCCCTGCCTTTTATCCCCAGAGCTAGGGTGGGGCTTCGCTAGCAACGGTGGCTCTTCTGTCCCAAGGATCGGCCCATAGATTTCCACTGCTCTCCTCTCCTCTGCCTTTTGCACATCCATGCATCAGACACTGGACCCAGTTGTTCCTCCTCTTCCTCATCAGCCACCTCCAGACTGGGGGCTGTTGACTCTCCATCTGAGAGCTGACGGACGGCCAGACTCTGCCTCTGTCTCTATTTCTGACAGCTCCATTCCCTCTTCCCCCTCGGAGCTCTCAGGTTGCCTTGATGCTGACCCTGACTCCCACGCTGCCTTCTCCTCCTCTGATTCGGCTGCTGGAGGGGCTGGCGGCCGACAGGCCACAACAAAATGAAGCTAGTGTGTATTTTGCACATGTGGGTAGACCTCAACTTAATTGGTGTAGTTTGCACATGTGGGTAGACCTCAATTGGTCCTTTAGCAGCCATTTCAAGTTATAATGGACCAACGGCCATCCTCCCACGATCACATGACTGTATTTAAGCTGCTGGCCAACCAGCCTGGACTTAGGGCCACTTGCAGTGCCTTGCGGTCACATTACTGTGTTTTAAAGCATTTTTGCCAAAGCTTCCCCATAACGAATAATTTGGTTTGCTTAACAGTTATGGCGTTTGCTGAACAACTGCCGCAACAAAGACCGTAAAATGGGGTCTGCAACATGGCTGGCCTGCTTTATTACCGTCGTGACTTATGACCACGATGATCAGGCTCCATTACCGTTGTACGTTGAGGGCTATCAGTGCTGTGCACAAGGAATTTTAATGAAAAGTCACTAAATGTATCATTGTGTGCCATCAGCTCGTACCTCTACAGAGACTTCAATATGACAATTTGAATAATAGGGCAGAAATGATTATGCACCCAGTCCTGTGCCTATTTGCTGAAAATTAAGTTCCGTGGTGTTCATTCCCAAGATGAATGAGCAGAGGAGTTAAAATGCAAATATACCATTTCTCTTTGCAGTGAGTAGGATAAAATAAATTACTGTTAAGTGGCAGTTTTCATTTCAGTGCAGCTCTGTCATAATGCTTCCCGTTATAAAGCGCGTTATGATTAGAATGCGTTTAAATAACATGTTCGGAAACTATATTAAGCTGCATTGTTTTTCCCCTTCCAGAGTAAAAACACTGAGCTTGATTCACTGCAACCCATCAGTGAAACCTTTAACATTTCTGTCACCGGAGGTAAGTATATAGATATAGATATATACCTTACGTAATGTCTCGGGTTACCAAATGGAGTTAATTTTCTACATTTGATTATAAGATTATGGGAATGACTATTGTCTTTGTGTATTTGTTCCCCTTCATGCAGACATTGATGGCTTGATCACTCAGGCTTTGCTGACGGGGAACTTTGAAAGCGCCGTTGACCTGTGCCTGCACGACAATCGCATGGCTGACGCCATTATTCTTGCTATAGCTGGTGGCCAGGAACTCTTATCCAAGACGCAGAAGAAGTATTTTGCAAAAACAAGAGGCAAAATTACCAGGGTAGGTGGACTTTTTTCAATTGGAAGCAAGGATAAAACTTACACATTGGCAAACCTGATTAGCTCTGTTAAGGGAAGAAATCCCCATAGAGCCGATTTTGGATCTTTTCCTTGGAATTCAAATACTTAGAAATAAAACCGAGATTAAATGTCTAACAGAAAATATTTATTTCAGTACAAAACAATATAAAAACAATAAATCCTTAATAAACTACATCTTTGCTACTTTAACACAACCTTCCTGTTCGGAAGGCACATCAGAAGAAGTGATTAATGGTGGATAGGAATGTAGACATGCGCAAAACATCATATCACGTGTTCTGCTTATATTGGGAAGTACCATAATATTAAAATAGGGGTGCATCACCCTGCATAGACCCACAACTGACAATATTCACATTGTGACAAGCTCCCTCCTCCTCCTCCTCTTTTCCCCCCACCCTCAAACCCTTGGGTAATTCAGAGAATAGCTAAGCAGGTATGTATTTACAAAAGGACACATCATTTTTTAATTTTGTGTTAAGAGATTTTTTACTCCATTTTACGGCCGTTCTTGCCACAGCCATTAAGTGAATCACTGTGGTTGTTAAGTCAGTAACGCAGTTGTTAAGTGAATCTTGCTCCCCCATTGACGTTGCTTATAAGAAGGTCGCAAAAGGGAATGACGTGTCCCCGGGACACTGCAACTGTCATAAATATGAGTCAGTTGCCATGCGCCTGAATTTTGATCACGTGACCATGGGGCTGTTGCAACAGTCATAATTGTGGGAAATGGTCATAAGTCACTTTTTTCAGTGCCGTTGTAACTTCGAACGGTCACTAAACAAACTTGTAAGTTGAGAACTACCTATACAGCCACGATGGCGCAGTGGTTAGAGTGCAGTACTGCAGGCTACTTCTGCTGCCTGCCGGCTGCCTGCAATTTGGCAGTTTGAATCTCACCTGGCTCAAGATTGACTCAGCCTTTCATCCTTCCGAGGTGGGTAAAATGAGGACCCAGATTGTTGGAGGCAAGATGCTGACTCTGTAAACCGCTTAGGGAGGGCTGTAAAGCACTGTGAAGCGGTATATAAGTCTAAGTGCTATTGCTATTGCTTTATGTCAACATAAGCCATGGAAAAATTCAAAGATCAGATTCGACTGAACACTTGATGTCCAGTGTGAGGTAGTGTTACAAGGAGACGAGAAAAAGACATTTCTTTCAAATATGTATTCTGTGTAATAAAGAGAGCCTGGCAGCTGAATCTTAAAGCATAGCTCAGCGATGGGCAGAAGATAAATCTACTTCCCAGACTCTGGATAAATGCCAAGATCTGACTCATTCATGCTTCATGATAATCAATATTTAATATCTCCATTCGGTCGAAGTTCTGTGAAAACAAGGCAGGGTTTTGATATAGAAAGCCTGTCCCTTTTGTTCTACTTAGCTCAAAATACAGGTAGTCCTCAGTTTACAACAGTTTGGTTAGTGACCGTTCAAATTTACAGCGGCACTGAAAAAAAGTGATTTACGACCGGTTTTCGCACTTACAACTGTCGCAGCATTCACATGATCAAAATTCAGATGCTTATCAACTGCTTCATATTTATGACGGTCGCAGTGTCCCGGGGTCATGTGATCACCTTTTGTGACCTTCTGACAAGCAAAGTCAATGGGAAAGCCAGATTCACTTAACAACCATGTGACTAACTTAACAACTGCAGCAATTCACTTAACAACTGAAGAAAGGTCATAAAATGGAGCAAAGCTCACTTAGCTGTCTCACCAACAGAAATTTGGGGCTCCATTGTGGTCGTAAGTTGAGGACTGCTTATATACTGCTTATACATACTCAGGAGGACTTGAGTTAGTCATGATTGTGATGATTTCAGTGGATCTCTTTTAAATATGACCAACCGTGGAATAATGAAATCTGATGTGAACCAAATTCTACAGAAGCTTTCCATAAGCACTGGGACTGAGTTGCCTGCATTGGAAGCTAGGGGTGGCCAAATTCTGTGGGGTGCAGTCCTCACCTATCTAGAGAGAGCCTTAGTAAGACCTCACCTAGAATACTGCATCCAGTTTTGGTCACTACACTATAAAAAAGATGTTGAGACTCTGGAAAGAGTGCAGAGAAGAGCAACCAAGATGATTAGGGGACTGGAGGCTAAAACATATGAAGAACGGTTACAGGAACTGGGCATGGCTAGTCTAGTGAAGAGAAGGACCAGGGGAGACATGATAGCAGTCTTCCAATAGTTGAGGGGCCGCCACAGAGAGGAGGGGGTCAAGGTATTTTCCAAAGCACCTGAAGGCCAGGCGAGAAATAATGGATGGAAACTGAACAAGGAGAGATTCAACTTAGAAATAAGGAGGAACTTTCTGACAGAGAGAACAATCAGCCAGTGGAACAGAAGTTGCCTTCAGAAGTTGTGGGAGCTTCATCCCTGGAGGCTTTCAAGAAGAGACTGGACTGCCATCTGTCAGAAATGGTGTAAGGTCTCCTGCTTGGGGGGGGGGGAGGGTTGGACTAGATGACCTACAAGGTCCCTTCCAGCTCTGTTATTCTGACAGCCGATTGGGGAAGGGTCTTTTATGTGTTCTCATTACTCAGTAAAATTGCACAACATTGGACAAAGGGCATTTTGAAGGTACTATTGACGTGTGTGTGTTTCCCCCCCATTCCAGCTCATCACTGCTGTTGTAACCAAGAACTGGAAGGAGATTGTCCAGTCGTGCGATTTGCAAAACTGGAAAGAGGCCTTGGCAGCTGTGTTGACTTACGCTAGGCCGGATGAATTTGCAGTTCTTTGTGGTAAGTCAGATGGGCATTAACAATTCAAAATATTCCCCCCACCTACCTATCTATCTATCTATCTATCTATCTATCATCTATCTATCTATCATCTATCATCTATCTATCTATCTATCTATCTATCTATCTATCTATCTATCTATCTATCTACGTACGTATGTGCATGCATACATACTTATAAATAATGTTCTCAATCCAGGGAAATAATACCTGGCACATCTCCTTTACTAAATTATTTATTTAACTTGGGCTCTCGGATTTTATGCCTGAAGGTAAAAATAGTGCTTCCCCTTTTTATGGGCCCCCTATTCTAAACCCTCCTGGTTAACTAATGGCCTTCCATTTGTTTCTTGACAAGGAGCACTGATCATGATTAATATCAGGTAATTAATATTTGAAAGCATTGGGCAGGATATCCAGACTCTCTGAGAGGAACTGGTAGCATTATTAAGCTGTTAAAAAAATTGTAGATCAGAGTACAGCCCCACCCCCACCCCCCAAAAGGTGTTCTTTTCTAGCAATGATAAATCATTCTGGTTTTTGAACAGCTTTACTTTGGGATCAGTGCCCAGTAGCACAACTTCGGAATATACATATAGCTCCCATATTTAACTGAATTTGTTGACTTTCTAATAAATACCTGGGGCTGCATACACTGGTTTAGAGGATATTTGTTGCGAGAAGACCCCACCTCCCCCCATGATCTTCATGCTCCTTTCTCCCTTGCCCCCATTTTAATCTTTTATTACTGTTTTATCTTTTTAATATTTGTAAGCTGCTCAGAGTCGCCTCCGGATGAGATGGGAAGCACATAAATCCAAAACAAACATACATACATACATACATACGCACGCATGCATACATACATACATACATACATACACACGCATGCATGCATGCATACATACAGCACCAGCAAATGAAGACAGGGCAATGGGGAAGAAAGTATCCGTGAGTCTCCAGTGCTTTCTGATAATCGAGATAAATCGTTCTGTGGTCATATTGGTTCCCATGTATATTTTGTTCATCTTCCTAACTAGATTTGTTGGGCTCAAGACTTGAAAACGAAGGGGACAGCGTTTTGCAAACGCAGGCTTGCCTGTGCTACATTTGTGCCGGAAATGTGGAGAAGTTAGTTTGCTGTTGGACCAAAGCCCAGGATGGAAGCAATCCACTGTCTCTTCAGGTTAGGCCCTTTTATTTTCGATTCCCTTTTGGTCTCAGTCGTTGGGAGATACACAGTATAATCCAGAGTTCCCCAACCTTTCTGGTTTGACAGCCCGGGGGAGGGAGAGGGGCAGGTGACTTTACACACAAGAGCGCGTGTGCAAACAGGGCCGCGATCGCCCACGCAACACAAATGGGGCCGTGAGCGCCCGCGCATGACGCTCATGGTGACGCTAGTGCCCACACAATGCTCGCGGTGACGCTAGAGCTCGCGGCAACACTAGTGCCTGCACAATGCTCGCGGCGACACTAGTGCCCACACAATGCTCGCGGTGACACTAGCGTGAGAGGGCTGCGTGCGCTGGCCAGCCACTCACACAGCCCAGTTGCCAAGAGGCCACGGACCGGTAATGGGCCACGGCCTACAGCTTGGGGACCCCAGATATAGGTCTCCTGCTTGAGCAGGGGGTTGGACTAGAAGACCTCCAAGGTCCCTTCCAGCTCTATTCTGATTGAAGTCATTTCTAGCTTAAGAGTCAATCAATCAGTCTGATTCAAGCTTGGTCTCCTTTGTGTGTTTTTTTTTTCCTCTTTCCATTTCGCGCTCCCAGGATCTCATTGAAAAAGTGGTCATTCTGCGTAAAGCTGTCCAACAGACCCAGGTGATGGATGCCAACGCTGTCGGGGCCCTTCTGGCTGAAAAGATGAGCCAGTATGCCAACCTTTTGGCTTCTCAAGGCAGCATCGCTGCAGCGTTAGCTTTTCTTCCAGCTAATACCAACCAGGTAAGCCGACTTCACTGTACCTATCCTTCACTGTATCTATATTTTCTTGTTCTGCCTTTTACAGGTAGTCCTCGACTTATGACCACAGTTGAGCCCAAAATTGATGTGGCTAAGTGAGACAGTTGCTAAATGACATTTGCCCCATTTTACGACCTTCCTTGCTACAGTTGTTCAGTGAAACACTGCAGTTAAATTGGTAACCCGGTTGTTAAGTGAATCTGGCTTCCCCATTGACTCTGTTTAGCGGAAGGTCGCAAAAGGGGATCACATGACTCCAGGACACTGCAGCCGTCATATGAGTCAGTTGCCTAGCGTAGAATTTTGAACACCTGGCTTAGGGGATGGTGCAATAAGTGTGAAAAAAACATAAGTCACACTTTTCAGTACCGTTGTAACTTTGAACGGTGACTAAATGAACTGTTGTAAGCCAAGCACTACCTATTCTGCCCCAGCTACGGACCAGGGAAAACGTAGCACACACACAGTTTGTTCAAACCTATATTTAATTGATTAACAACTACTAATAAACTGGCTTAGTAGTGTTCACACACAAACAAATCTTAAAGCAGTCTTTTCTTGAAAAAATCAGCTGTTAATTATACAGCATTAAAAGCTGGCATAAGTCCATAAAGTCATAAAGCAAAGATAAGTAATTAGTCCTGGATATCTCAGGAAGCTTACACAGGTTGGCAAGATGCCTGGAATCAGTCCACAAGAAGTAAGCCAAAACAGATAAGCCGAGCAGAGGTTTTCCAAACAAGAGGCACACGAACGAACAAACTATCAAACAAGTTGTTTCCTGCAGAGTTTTTTCTGTCTTCGTCATTTCTTAAGTAGGCTAGGGGAGTGGCCAATTAGCCCCAAGCCTACTCCAGAGGAGACCTCCTCCTGAGTAGCCATTCCTGCCTTTTGGCAGCTCTGCATGCCTGTGCATTAAGAAGAGGCTCCTCCTCTTGTTCCTCATCACTGATGTGAGGTGCTGGAGGTTCCGAAGGCCCTGGCTGAACCTCTGCCTCTGGCACCGAGTCCTCACCAGCCTCCTCACTGTCCAACTCTGGTGCCAGCTGCACAGGCCGCTTGCGCATCACCTCATCGGCCTCATCTCGGACGGGATCCACTACCAGCTGTACGGGCTGCTGGCGGGTCACAACGCTACCTGTACTAGATTAGCCCACACGATTGAAGGTAGCCTGAGAGAAGAGAGGTTCGGTCAGCCATCACCAAACAGGTTACTATGAGTCCACTGTCTTCTGTGGCTTTTGTGATAACATTAACTACACATCCTCTTGATAGAGCCGTTCCTATGAATGTGCTTAACTGGGTGTTTTGCCCTTTGCCAGCCCAACATCGTGGTGCTACGGGACAGAATCTGTAAAGCGCAGGGGGAGCTTCCCAGGGGCCCAGAGGCACCCCCAGCACCCTACGAGAGGCAACCAGCAGCCAAGGGGAGAAGTGGCCCTGCTGCAGGCCAGATGCAGATGCCGCAGAACCCAACTCCGCAGTATTATCAGCAGGTAAAACGCACTTTCAGCTACCGCACTGATGTTGGTGGTTACAGCATTTTACTGTTTCTGCATGATGCTCTGCTCAAAATGACCCCCAAAGTGGTGCCTTGAAAACTCCTTCAGTAAGAGCTTGTTATCTTACTTTCAGTTTGGGAAGATGTTCCTTGTCCTCTAGTTCAGTGTTTCCCAAACTTTTGACATATGTGTACCCCTTCTATAATTTTCGTAACGCTGAGTACCCCTCATAAAAAACATATGCTTTAATAAAAATCAAAATATATTTATTTTTTCTAATGATTGCTACTACAATCATTACTTTCTTTCGGTTTAGTAGTTCCAGATTTCAACCAGCGATCCATAATCTCTGTTAGGGATAAAAATTGTATTTTATAAAAATAATCAAAATCAATGGAACTTACAAAAGCACGATAACAGGCGCCCGGAACTAACTATTAAAGAAGTAAGTTGTCTCTGTAACGAAGTGCAGTATATTCACGCCGTGTCACGCCTCACAAGACTGTCTAACCGTTAGATAACACTGCAATTCTCTGGCGTTTAAACAGCTCTGCGGCTCAACGTCAACTGTTAATGTTCCCGCAGTTTAAAAATGGCCGAACCCGAGCTGCACGAAGGATGCGCAGAAGTTCCCGCCATAATGAGTTGCGATACGATGTACGATGGCCCCAGTTCCCATGTAAAAACTGCGATACGCGCCTATTTCTTTCCTTGTTCTGTGGGCGCAGCTAAGCACGGTGCAGTGGATATTCCCATGTGATCCCCACCAAACTCCGGTGCAACGCGTACCCCCACCAAACTCTTCCCGTATCCCTGGGGATACGCATACCACACTTTGGGAAACACTGCTCTAGTTCCAGAGATATTTTTGGAAATCTTGCCTGGGAAGCTGCTGCAGGTTTCATGCAGTAGCTAGTCAAGGTTTTACTATAATTTGAAAGGCTCTTTGGAATATTGATGTATTTTGCCCCCAGCTAATGTCTGGAAGAGCTCTCCTTTCTCCATTTCTTGCTTTAATTGCCCCTCTGGATCTTCAGTTCTAATAAAGCTTAGTCAGTCATCGTTTACTAGTAGACGCTTTGCCCCAAAAATGTTATAGCATGTCACTTGGCTCAGCCTTTTTCTTCTGGAGACTTTCTACATCAGAGGCCTCCAACTTTGGCAACTTTAAGACTTGTGGACTTGTCACAAAGGTGCTTTTTTTTCCCAAGAGGCAACTGGACTTTCTATTTTTTCTTTTGAAGACGTTTCGCTTCTCATCCAAGAAGCTTCTTCTGCTCTGACTAGATGGTGGGGAATGGAAGGATTTATACTCCTTGCAGACAGCTGGTCATTTGTATTCTTTTAGTGAGTTGCTAAGGCCACCTGGAGGTTTATCTGTGTCATCAACGTCATCTGAGTGGTGCAAATGGGTGTGGAACCTTCCTGGAACTGTTGAAAGGACTTTGTTGTAGACTGGATCATCTATCATTTATCTCCAGTCTACAACACAGTCCTTTCAACAGTTCCAAGAAGGCTCCACACCCATTTGCGCTACTCAGGTGACCCTGAACCTTCAGGTGGCCTCAATGACACTAAAAAGCAAATGACCAACTGTCTGCAAGGAGTATAAATCCTTCCATTCCCCACCATCCAGCCAGAACTGAAGAAGCTTCTTGGGTGAGAAGCGAAACGTCTTCAAAGAAAAAAAAAAACAGAAAGTTCAGTTGCCTCCTGAAAAGCACCTTTGGGACAACCATGACCTGGATGAATCTCCATAGACTTGTGGACTTCAACTCACAGAATTCCTCAGCCAGCCATGGCTGGCTGAGGAATTCTGGGAGCTGAAGTCCATAAGTCTTAAAGTTGTCAAGGTTGGATACCCTTGTTCTGGATGGGATGCAGTTCCCATTATCCCCTTACAACAGAGTGAAGTCAGCGAATGTTATGCAGACCTGTAAATTGGAGTCCCCAACACCCACCCACCTCAGGCCACAGCCTGGTACCAGGCCACGGCCTGTTGGGAATCTGTGCAAGCAGCGGGCAAATGAATAAGCGGACGAAGCTGCATTGTGCAAGTGGCACACACGTGTGTGAAACCATCCCCTCCCCCACCGCCGGTCTGCAGAACCTGAAAGGTTTGGGACCATTGCTATAAATAATCTCTCTACAGCACCCAACAAGAAAAGGCTCATAAACCGAAAAGGGGATGACACAAACCACCAGCATAAATGTAGGTTGATTGTTGATCAACATTTCAATAGGTTTCTTTCTATAAGTTGATTATAAAGCTATTTTATGGGCATGTAGAATGAAACCTACAGTATTTCCTATTGATTCGTTCCCCGTAATGAATTGGGCTTGGACGTGGTATTGATCCCTGAGAAACATCCTATTCTGAGCCACAGTGGCGCAGTGGTTAGAGTGCAGTACTGCAGGCTACTTCTGCTGCCTGCCATCTGACTGCAATTTGGCAGTTCGAATCTCATCAGGCTCAAGGTCGATTCAGCCTTCCATCCTTCCGAGGTGGGTAAAATGAGGACCCAGATTGTTGGGGGGGGGGGCAAGATGCTGACTCTGTAAACCGCTTAGGGCTGTAAAGCACTGTGAAGCGGTCTATAAGTCTAAGTGCTATTGCTATTGCTCCTTCCCCATTCACATCCAGACATTTATGTGGACATAAGACAGAAGTCCTATCAAGTGTCTTACATCAATTTGGAACAGTAGTTTGACACCAATCTCTATTGGGGTCAAAATAGCGAGTGGTGGAGCTGTTAAGGTGCTATCTGCCTGACCTCTTACTTAAAGGTCCTATTTTACTTCTTAAAATCCCCCCCCCCAAATAAAAAGAAAGCAGTTTTGCCTTCAACATTATCTGATTATCTTGACTTGCTTCCATGTAAGTCCCTTAGTCTTTTTTTAAACTAGAACTAAGAAGAAATTTCCTGACAATTAGAACCATTAATCAGTGGAACCCACAACTCCAGAAGTGGTGGGTGCTTCAACACTGGAGGTTTTCAAGGAGAGACTAGATAACCATTTGTCTGAAATGGTTTAGGTGTCAGGGTTCCAACCGATGCCCTAATTAAGTCATGAGCCTCGAGCCAAGCTTCAAAAGAAATCCAGTTAGTTATTAGCAGCTTCATGTCTGCATGGACCAAGTGAAGCCAACTCTGACCTCACTTAAGTCATGCCCCGGCTCTGACCCTGTTCCCCCCTCCCCCAAGGTGCGTCATCAGTCACATTCCCCAACGAAGCAATTTCGTGGGTTGTAGAAATCCCTCCCTCCGGCCACTGTGGGTCTCTGTGGAGATGGCTGGAATGTGCTTTTGTTTTGACTGAAGTGTGATTCCCTCGCTGAGAGGCTCGGTTCCCCATCCCCCTGCCTATGGCAACTCAAGAGCGGGTCAGGAATGCTTCGCGAGTTGACAATAGGGTTTCCTGCTTGAGCAGAGGGTTGGACTAGAAGACCTCCAAGGTCCCTTCCAACTCTGTTATTCTTTTGGCTGTGAGGAAGCTGCCCATCCTTGATTATCCATGTTCCTTCCCCCATTGACTTCCTTAATTGAGTTGCACCATTTGATCAAGAAACCCAAAAATCTTCGGTTTACAGAAGACTATGATTCTTGCAACTATAAGAGAGTTTACAGCGGCTCCATATAAGAGGGAAAGCCAGCCTTGTTCCAACCTCCTTTTATCAGCATATGGCTGCAGGAAGAGCCAACAACTACATATAATAATGATCTAAGAGATTATTTGTGGCTCAGGATTAAACCAAGATAACTTTGATGCTCTCTTAGCTTGGGCTTAGTCTTTTGTGCTCTCTTAGCTTAGATTTTCTTGCAGACATTTCATTACCAAAGTAGGTAACATCGTCAGTGCTAGTGAAGGTAGGGTTTGCACTGATGATGTTAGCTAGTTTGGTAATGAAACGTCTGCAAGGAAACCACCAAAGCTCAGAAAACACTCTAAGGACCCCACAACCACATATGAATCCAACAGTCAGTTTTTAAAGGTGGTCTCTAATTAATAGCAGTCCTAAGCCAGCAGAATATATTTATTACTGATGGGAGTCATCTGGTTGCTGGAATGTTGAGAAAGACAGAGAGAAAGGGACAATCTGAGCCATTTAATCATACAGAAGAAATTCTGGGTAGCTCAAAAGATATTATTTTGCTAAGGACTGGTTTGGATGGCAAAATAAATGTCCGTAAAGGTAAGGTGGGCAACCTTTGATGTTCAGAGGCCCCTCATAATGTTTTCTACGAGGCGGAACCTAGAATGGGTGTTTCAGTGATGGAGAATGTGGATGCTGTGTCACGCAGATAAACAGGTCTGGATATATTTCCCCCCCCCCCCAGTTTTTGGATGGGGTGGGATAGGGGGTTAGATTTTATTCTTCTTTAACTGTGCAAAGCCTCATGTAGGGTTAAATAGTAGTGTTCTTGTGCTTCCCACCACAAGATGGAACCAGTGGAATGGCTTGGCTTCAGAAGTTGTAGGTGCTCCAACACTGGAGGCTTTTAAGAAGAGACTGGGCAGACATTTGTCTGAAATGGCATAAGGTTTAACAGATTAACAGAGTTGGAAGGGACTTGCAGGTCATCTAGTCCAACCCCCTGCCCAAGCAGGAGACCTTTACATCTGGATCGAACTCACAACCTCCTGATTGTGAGGCAAGAGCTCCACCTCTAGGCTACAGCAGCTGGTTCTCCTGCCCGAGCAGGGGGTTGGACTAGATGACTTCCAAGGCCCCTTCCAATCTGTTACATCTGTGCTCTGTGGTGGGAAAGCATAACACCAATTTTAATCAAGTTAAATGCTGGATTTTGACAAGGCTTCTGCACTCTCCCATTATGTCTGTTTTTACATCACTAGTCCGCATAGGAGACATCGCAGCACTGTAGGAAATATTATCTGACAGAAGAGAGGAAATGTGCTTTGTTTCTGAAAATTGACGGGTTTGAGTTTTGTCTTCTGTCCTGGAGAACAAACATAACATAACCACTTGGTCTTAAATTACACCCATATGTTTCCTTTTTGCCTGTTTTAATTGTCTAACCCCATTTAGCAACTTTATCAAACATATATGGCTTTTTTCCCCCTTGTCCCATGTCTTAATGCTAAATTCCCAGTCCAGCATCTGTAGTGGACATAAAAGAGCCCACTGCCTTGCATGCACCTTTGCTGTACCTTTTCTTTTATATGCCACAATACTATGTGTTAGGCCCTAAAGTCTCAAAACAGAAGGTCCTTTCCAAAGAATACCTGTTTCACCTTAGACATTCCTATCTAAATTCTCTTTGTGTGTTATTCAGCATGACAATTCTAGCTTTGCTGCTTACCTTTTGTCAGTGGAGAAAAATGCATGAGCTGCAAACAGTATAAACGTCTAAGCACTTGTAGCATGAATATTTACTCTTAAGAGTTGGCAGTTCTGGTAAATATTAGCTGCTTCCTGGTATATTTAGTCTCTCCCTTCGTTTCCCTGTTGCTGCTGTTGTTTCCTTGCATGGATGACAGGGGTCTTCTACCAATTACTGTAAATGACCGGAAAATTTCTTAGTGCATTCCTGAGCAATCTGGCTGTCTGAAACGTTTTGGCTTTTCACTTCCTTTTGTTTTTATTTTATTTTTTATTTTTCCATGATTGGTATCTCTCTGTTCAATTCAGGTTAGAATTGCCCCTACTGTTACTACCTGGAGTAACAAAAACCCCACTGCCCTTCCCAGCCTTCCTGCAGCCTCTCCCTCTGAGACACAGGTATAACATTCATTATTCCTCTTTGAGCAGAATCTGCTCTCCTCCTGTAGACCGCATGCCATGTTCCTTGGCACTCTCTTCCTTTTTTGTTAACAATCCCCAATGCGTTCTCGGCCATCTGGGAAGCGGTTTCAGACTTTCGGCTTATCCTGGGTTTCTCCCATCGTTTGTCTCCCAAATATTGCTCTGTTTTTAAGATAACTTGCTGAATGTCAAGATGATCGGTGGATTTGGAGATCAACTAATCACACACACACACCCGGGGTTTTTAATTTGTGTCCCAGAAGATCCTGAATTATCTCGTCATCCTTTCCCAATCCCCCAGATTGCTTGAAATGGGTTCCCCGTTTATAAAGTGGTTCCCTGTTTATAAAAGTCTAGAAACAGATCCATTTCCTCCTCCCTGGCCAACACAGTAATCAATTCAAAATGCATTCAGTAATGTTGCGGCTGGAGGCTATAAGCTTTTTGGCAAATCACATTTGAATGCTTTAGATCAGGGGTCTCAAACCTTGGCCACTTTACGACTTGTGGACTTCAACTTCCAGAATTCCTCAGCCAGCTGAGGAATTCTGGGAGTTGAAGTCCACAAGTCGTAAAGTGGCCAAGGTTGCAGACCCCTGCTTTAGATTCAAAATCCTTGTCGTAACGCAATAGTAGAAAAGAACAATGTGCGAGCTGAGATCAGAACGTTTCACTTTCACGACAGGTCGTCTGGTGTGCTACCCCTCAAGACGTAAACGTCTCTTGTTTCTCGCTCCCCTCTCCCATTTCTTCTTCAGAGAGACAACCCACCTCCTCCTCCAGGGTTTATTATGCAAAAGGACATGAACCCCCATATGCCACCGCATCAGCCTGCCCATCCTGATTACAATATGTACACAAGACAACCGTGCCCGCAACGTAAGTAGCTGCCATCTTCTCTGGACCTCACATGCTGGATTCTTTAAAATGACTCGTCAAATATGGGATAATCTTCTGCTTTCATTTTCCTCGAAATTAACTCCTCTCTCGAAAGATAACATTATCCGGTGCCAGCCTCCAGTGTAACCTAATATAAGTTCAAAAAGTTCAAAGTTCAAAGCCTTTATTGTCATTGTACATCATGTATACAGCGAAATTGGTTTAGCCTCTACTGGTGCAGTCCATACAAGAATACAAGACAACATGAATAATATAAAGAATAATCCTTATACAAGTAGTTAGGGGGGGAAAACAACCTAGTCATACTGTGATGTGGCGTTCAAAGATCCGAAAAGCGAATCCTGCACCTGCGGGAATACGCTAGGAGGAAGAAGAAATGATTTGCTTAACAAATGTGGTGAGAAAAGTCATAAAATGGGGCAAAATGCACTTAACAAATTTCTCACTTAACAACATAAGTTTGGGGCTCAATTGTGGTCCTAAGTTGAGGACTACCTGTACTTATAAGTCACTTTTTCCGGTGTCGTCGTGACTTCCCCCTGGATGAATGATTTCTTTTTTAAAATATTATGTTTTAAAATGTTTTTTATATATTGTATTGTTCTTATCCCTGCTGTACGGCGCCCTGAGTCCTACGGGATTGGGCGGCCTATAAGAACTTTAAATTAAATTAAATTAAATTAATTACTTATAAGTCACTTTTTCCGGTGTCGTCGTGACTTCAAATGGTGACTAGGCAAAAGGGTGTGAGCCGAAGATTACCTATCATCTTAAAGAATTGCAAATAGTAGTGAGTTTTTCTTACTAACGTCGTTCTTTTTCTTCTCCAATGTAGCTTGTCAGCCAACCCAGCCATATTCTTTTCGACCGTCACTCTATCAGCCGCAACAACCTCCTCTTGCTCCTCCTACTTCGACCTCCTATTCTACCTCTAACCCCCCTTACATGCCCTCTAACCCTGCAGGTGCCATGCCTCCTCCCTTATACTCCTCCCAACCCCAGGCCTCTCCAACCAGCTTGAATCCAAATTCTTCTCTTCCTCCTCCTCCTCCTCCCCCTCCTTCCGGTGCCTCCTTCCAGCATGGCCGGCCAGGAGCTCCACCATCTTCTCTGCCGTCGTACGCATTGCCTCCTGGACCAGCAGGTACAGAGACCGCGAACAGTGAGTTGGCTGTTTCCCAAAGAACAGGTTTTGCGCTTAAAAGGGCTGCAGGGGTATTTGCATTGCCTATTGAGACAGGGTGCCTTTTATGTTCTTCTTATTAATGTTGCATGTGTGTTTGTGTGGTGATCTTGTCTTGCGGTTTGACACAGCATCCGGGGGCGCATTTTGACAATTGCAGAGGGCTTGCCCTCTTTGCACGCCGCCTAGCTTCCCTCGCTTCCTAATATCCTGTTCAGAGCAATTAAGACAATAGATTTGTGGCCCCTCTTAAGCTAGGGTGCAATTGGCATTCCTCCCTGTTTCTTTGTGGTAGGGCTGTCAAACTGGATGTCTTTGAGGGCCAGATCAGCCTTGTAGTTCTTCTCCACGGGCCGGCAGGGGAAGGAGGACGTGAAGTGAGATGGGACCCTGCCTGCCAAAACGGGGCATGGGAGGGCGCACGTGCCCCCCCCCGGTGCCTCATTTTCGGCCTGCCCAGCTTCCAGCAGCACTCTACTGGCCAAAAACGACCTGTTTTTGGCCGGCAGAGAGCTGCTGGAGGCAGGCAGGCCGAAAACAGGCCGCGCAGGGGCCCTGTGAGGCCTCCACAAGGCCCGTTTTTGGCCAGCAGAGTGCTGCAGGAAGCCGTGGAGGCTGAAAAAAGGGCCACGCAGGGGCCACATGCGCCCTCCCCCGTGGCCCATTTTGGCTGGCAGAGGCACCGCGGGCCAGTCCTTTGATATTTCCAGGCCGGCCCCGTGGGCCAGATTTTAAGCACCCTACGGGCTGGATCCGGCTAGTGGGCCTTGAGTTTGACACCCCTGCTTTATGGGATATTTAGGAAAAGCAGCTTCCATTAACTTTTATTGGTTAAAAGGCACCATACAATTGCTCAGCGAAAGACAGCCAGCGTGTTTGTGCCTGTCAGAAGGAGTTGGCAGCTGTGAATCAACAGCTTGTAGGAGCAACAAGCTGTTTGGTTCAAGAGACTGGGGAAGCAGAGAATCTGGCTTTGTCTATTTTGGTTCTGTCCCAGGATTGTTTATCTATTGTTTGCAATCTGTGGCTCACCAGCCATGAATCCTTGCTGTGACATTAGCATGCTGCTCTTTTTATTTACTGACATGTTGATTCTCATCCTTCCTTCCAAGAGGTTTGGAGCACTTACGTAAATGTCTTTCGCCAACCTCAAGAAATGGACCAAACCATGGCATAGTCGTTGATTTCATGCATCATGCCAAACCACAGTTTTATTTTAACCAGGATCTGGTGTCCAGAGCCAGTATGATTGTTTTCACAACTGCTCCAGTATGATGTGTGAATCCAGCCCACAACCAATCTCATAGAACAGGGGATCTCCATACTTGGCAACTTTAAGACTTGGGGACTTCAACTCCCAGAATTCTGCAGGCAGCCATGCTGGCTGGGGAATTCTGGGAGTTAAAGTCCATAGATCTTAAAGTTGCAAAGTTGGAGACTCCTGGCCATAGAACGTAACGAGCTTCACATCTGACTGGGATATGGAGGCAGGGTCCTTCACATCCTTGTCTAAGCTTTTCGGGACCTCCAAGATCTTATCTCTATACGGGTTCTTGGAGTGGCATTCTTGGTGCACCTTATTTTTATGCTTGTACCCATGCTGTAAACACCCCTCCTTGTGCTGGTGCTCTGGGAGTGATAGGAATTGTAATCCCGACATACCTAGAAGGCACTAAGTTTGGTAATGCTTGTATAAAATATCTATCTCTGCAAAGCAGAGTTGTTGTTTTTCAATTTGCAGAAAGCGTATGCACTTTCCTGAAGCCATCTGGCTTCAGTCATTTTTGGAAGAATGCTGTAGTTTTCTGCTGCATTTTGTGAGTGAGACCACTGGAGGGCAAAGATGTTGTGCTTGACAAGGAGGTGGGGTGATTTTTAAATGTTATTTTGGAGGTACTCTTTTTTTTCATACCTGTTTTAGATACGAAAAATCTTATTTGACATCTTAGCACATCTTCCCCCCTGAAACAAATTTACTAGAAACTAGCAAGAATTCAGATAGGATTTATCCCGCTTTTTTTCAAGAGGCAACTGGACTTTCTGGTTTTTCTTTGAAGACGTTTCGCTTCTCATCCAAGAAGCTTCTTCAGCTCAAGAATCTTCTTGGATGAGAAGCTTCGCTTCAAGCAGAAAAAGCTTCTTGGATGAGAAGCGAAACGTCTCAAAGAAAAACCAAGAAAGTCCAGTTGCCTCTTGAAAAAAGCACCTTTGGGACAACCATGACCTGGAGGACTGAGAATCTCCATAGACAGTTAGGATTTAGTAATTTACCCTTCCCACTTCAGCAGTGTAATCTTATGCAGGGGTCCTCAATAGCAATAGCAATAGCACTTTACTTATATACCGCTTCATAGTGCTTTACAGCCCTCTCTAAGCGGTTTACAGAGTTCAGCATATTGCCCCCAACAATCTGGGTCCTCATTTTACCGACCTCGGAAGGATGGAAGGCTGAGTCAACCCCCAGTCCGCAGTACAGTTTGGAACCGGGCCGCAGAAGCTCGCGAAGCTGCATTTGCAAAAGCGGTACATGCGCACGAAACCATTCTCTCTCACCACCCTACCACCACCGCCTCTGCCGATCTGCCAAGCTGGAAAGGTTGGGAATGGATCTCTATGTAATGGATTCTATAGGGTTAAGTGATTTCAGGGTCATGAGGTTGTTGTTAGCCGCCCAGAGTCCCCTGGGAGTTGTGCGGCATAGAAATTCTATTATTAAATTAAATTTATTTATTTATTTATTTATTTATTTATTTATTTATTTATTTATTTATTTATAGACGCTCTTATAGGCCGCCCAATCCCTTGGGACTCAGGGCGGCGTACAACATGAATAAGAAACGTGCATTTAAAAACAATGATCATAGTATAAAATTAAAAAATATAATTAAAAAACATTATAAAAGCAACATTCATGGGGGAATCTGATTTTCCTATTCACCCCGCCTGCCAGAAGAGCCATGTTTTTAAGGCTTTACGGAAGGCCAGCAGGGTGGGGATAGTCCGGATCTCTGGTGGGAGTTGGTTCCAGAGGGACGGGGCTCCCACAGAGAAGGCTCTCCCCCGTGGCCCCGCCAACCGACATTGTTTGGCCGATGGGACCCGGAGGAGGCCCTCTCTGTGGGACCTAACCGATCTTAGGGAGGTATGTGGTAGGATGCGGTCCCGCAGGTAACCTGGCCCTGAGCCATGTAGGGCTTTAAAGGTCAAAACCAACACCTTAAATTGCGACTGGAGACTAATTGGCAACCAATGCAGCTGGCGGAGGATAGGTGTTACGTGGGTGTATCTCGGTACACCCACTACAGCTCGCGCAACTGCATTCTGTACCAATTGCAGTCTCCGGATGCTCTTTGAGGGTAACCCCATGTAGAGCGCATTACAGTAGTCTAGCCGTGAGGTGACAAGGGCATGAGTGACTGTGAGCAGAGCAAATTAAATGATTGGCCCACCTTTCTTTCATTTTTAAATGTCATAATTCCAACCAGGTGGGCTATATTTAGCCGGTGACCCACTATCAATCTATATTCACCGATGAGGAAGTGTTTGCCTTCCAGTTGCAAGGCAGTTGAGAAAGGCCATTTAAACCAAAGCCCCCCCAACATTTTGGGCACCAGGGACTGGTTACATGGAGAGAGGTTTTTTCGTGGACAGGAGGGGGGGTGGTCTCATGTGCTACCTGCATAGGGCGGATGGAGTTTCGCTGGTTTGTGGGGCCCGGTTACTGGCCTGCCCTGGACTGGTGCCAGTTCATGGACTGGGGGGTTGGGAACCTCTGATTTAAGCAATGCAGTTTCCCCACCAGGGGCTGAACAGAAGCATGTGTGCATGATAAAACATCTGCTGCTCTAAGTTTGTTAAGCATGGCATAGACAAGGTGTGGCTTTTAAAAATGAGCTTTTTAATCTTGCTTGTGTTCCTTTTTTCCCCCTTTGGTCTTGGGCACATTTTAATGCATAATAACAGACCTGTTCTTTTACTGATGCAATTTAATATTTCCTCGTGTTTTTTTTAAAGGATAATACCCTAAGTGGAAAGTGAGGAGGGCTGATTTGTCAGTGGGAAAATATTTCCTCTGTCTATCTATTAGAGCAGTGGTTCCCAACTTTTTTGTGATCGAGTACCACTTGGAGGTCCCGTACAGTCGCCGCGTACCACCTGGTTCCAGAGAAACTAAATTCGATCAGATATCACTTTATTTCCATAATTGTACCGTTCCTTTTTGGCCCCGCGCATCCAGCAACTGGATTCTTGGGCCGCTGGGACCAGGTGGGTGGCGTGTGGCAACAGTTGCAAATCATTGCCAGATTATCTTGTGTTAGGCAGTAAACATTTTTGTGAAGTAAAAAATAACTAACTAAAAATCGTTCATGACCCCGAAAGTGTTCGCGTACCACCTGGAAGGCCCTTGCATACCACTAGTGGTACACGTACCACAGGTTGGGAACCACTGTATTAGAGTGAAGGCTTAGTTGAGGTGTTACCACTTCCACAAGTGCTTTTGTACACCCCTCCTCTACTGCATCTCTGAATGTAGGGAAAAAGGGAGACATTGTTCTCAGCAGAATGACCCTAAAAGTTATTCTGGGATTTCTTCCTTTCCTTTTTGTCCTCCAACCTTATTACATTGATCTAACTGTACAATTTTGTCCAATGTGATTTTCTTTCAGAAACTATTGGTCTTTAACCAGTAAAATTGAATTTCGTCTAGTGGTTAGGGCACCAGGCTAGAAACTTGAGTTCTAGTCCTACCTTAACTATGAAAGCCGGTTGGGTGATTTTGGGCCAGTCATTTTCTCTCAGTCCAACTCACCTCACAAGGTTGTGGCTGATGTGGGGCAACTAGGAAGAAGAAGGTGTTTTGGATATGTCTGCTGCCTTGAGTTATTTGCAAAAATAATAAAGGCGGGACACAAATAAATAAATAAAAATAATCCCTCAGCCAACAGATCAGAGGCACATCTGGAGGAGTGGGAATTTTACTATCAGTAGCAAAACTGCAAGTATCTGCAGAGTGAAAGGTGTCAGAAACTACACTGTACTGCAGGGAGAAAGATCTACGTAAGCATTCTTTCAAAATTCAATCACATCTGTGCTCATTTTAGCGCACTCTCCTTCCCATCCCCATTTCAGTAATAAGAAATAGAAGTCACCCATTCAATTGTGCATATTACAACAAACCATAATTTCATTAACTGGGGTTTTTTTTTAATTGAGCTGCAGTATAATTAATGGATTCAGACTAGGTTTGAGCCATAAACCAAGCTTTCTAATCTAATCCAAGTGGCTGAGTTTGCACAACATTGTTAAACCACAAATAAGGAATCCTCGTTATGGCTTAGATTAGAGCATTATATACATTCATTGCATATTTGATGAAATTCCGGGGCCGAATGTGCAGAATGGTACCAATGGTGGCTTTCATGGTGGCTTTTTACTGCATCTCCCAAGTACAAAGCTTAAAAAAAGAAAAGTCAAATAATCGTTCGTAATATATAGTTTAAAATATCTCCTAAGTTGTTTTTGTATTTTACCTGCAGAATATCATTATTTACAAGACCAAGCCAGTTTCCTGCAAGGTGAATTATATTGTAAAATAAATGCAACTCAACAAAAGGGTCTAACAAGTTTGAATCTAGCATTGCATGCAATCACTATTTCAAATTCCGAGTGAATTAAATGTAGTTAATTTAAATGAAATTTGGCCTCTTAACAGCATTTTAAAAATAAAAATGATAATAAAATAAAGTAAGTAATCTGGGTTTTCAAATCAAGGTTCTGGTCAGTTGTTAAAACAGTTTATGAAGTTCTTAATCATCTTTCTGCAAAATACTCATATCCAGTCAACTCTATAGTGAGTAAAGTGGCTTTTATACAATCCCAGATTTCTCCATTAGTCATCTTAAATCCAGCAAGTGGCCAATCTCTGCATTTTGACCAAATACTGCTCGTATTCTCTTTCCCTAGTACTTTTTTTCTCATTCACCTCATTCTTAAAAGCAACAAAGACGAAGCTGAAATTCTTATAAAGCAGAATTGGTATTTCTTATGCCGGGTAGATCTTGGGAGACCGAGATGTGAACTGCATTGATGGCATGTATTGCTAAACGTACAGTTCCGTCATCACAAAGGCCAACAGCAATTATTTTCTTTTGGTGCATTTCTCACATTTACTTTGCAGATTTATAGGCTCTCCAATTCTGGTTAGCTTTAAAAAAAAAACAATCGGATAACTTCATGATTTAAAAAAAAAACACTCTGAAAGGCCTTGGTGAAAAAAGGCACCATTGCGCAACAAATGCATTATTTGTTTTTATTTGAACAACCTTTGGAATGAATGAAGGACAGAACATTGAGTTCTGGGTAGCATCCAGATTATTTTTAGGATGGAATTCGGGGAATTCTTGAATAAGAGGAAAAAAATCCATTGGGAATATGTCCTCCTGCAGGTTTGCAGGAGCACATATTCAGAGCAGCTCTATGTTCAGTTGGACTTTCTCAGGAGCGATTCCTAATGGATTAAAATGTGCTCAGCACCATAAAAGCAGAAGCCCTGAACAAAGCTAGATTTATATTCTGCGGATTATCTACCCATCTCTCTAGCATCGCACACTGGCGCTCAGCCTGATCTCTTGGGCAAACCACATTCCCTCGCGGACAGATACAGTTCATTTCAGCTCTTCCCCATTTTACAAGTCGATGTGCATGTGCGCATAGAGATCTCCTAATGTGACGTGGGTTGTCCTTTTTCTCACCATGGACCTTGTGACAGTATTTTCCACCCTAGTTGGGGGTTTGGTTTTTTTTTTAGATTTAGATGTGTACATTTTCCTTGAGCATCTTTGTTGAGAACCGAAAAAGCTATACGGCAATCTTTCCATTAAGCACTGGAACATTAGAATAGTTAGCTTAGAAGCCAACTAACAGTTGGCTTAGAACAGGGGTCCTCAAACTTGGCAACTTTAAGACTTGTGGACTTCAACTCCCAGAATTCTCCAGCCAGCTATGCTGGCTGGAGAAATCTGGGAGTTGAAGTCCACAAGTCTTAAAGTTGCCAAGTTTGAAGACCTCTGGCTTAGAAGCTTGAAGCACATGTAGAAGATGGTATGGGCTACCAGCTTTCAAAAAGTAATGGGCTAATACACAGAAGTCATATGGAGATCAACAACTATTAATCTTGATGGCAGTGTGACTGCCTCTGACTGCCTTCTGCTGGGAGGTTGGTGGCTTCCTCGTTCAGTTGGTTGGCCCTCATGAGAACAGACTTTTGGACCAGATGGGCATGGATCTAGTCTGGCAGAGCCTTGTTATGATCTAACCTTGGAGATTCTGACCCAGCCTATTACAATTCCATATAGTAAGCTACTGACCCGGGATGGAGAGAACAGCACTCCATTGGCAGTTTCCCCATTGGCCTCTATCTATTTACTTGTTAAGAGTTATATTCCACCTTTTCCGCCAGAGCCAAGGGGGTATAGGTAGCACTTTGCCAGGGGTGAAATCCAGCAGGTTCTGGAGAACCGGTAGCGGAAATTTTGAGTAGTTCGGAGAACCGGCAAATACCACCTCTGGCTGGTCCCAGAGTAGGGTGGGAATGGAGATTTTGCAATATCCTTCCCCCAGGAGTGGGGAGGGAATGGGGATTTTGCAGTATCCTTCCCCTGCCATGCCCATCAAGCCACGCCCATCAAGCCACACCACGCTCACCAAGCCACGCCCACAGAACCGGTAGTTTTAAAAAATTGGATTTCACCACTGGCACTTTCTCCTTTTTATTTTCATCTGCAACAAAAACAGTAAAGTTGAGCTGACCCAAGGAGTCACTCCTGGTGGTCCATTGTGAAATTTGGTTTTGCTCAAATCTTTGGGATTTGAAACGGGCTTTTCTGCCCTACTGACTCTTTGTTCTTCTCGCAGGCCCCCAGAACGGCTGGAACGATCCCCCTGCTCTGAGCAGAGCTGGAAAGAAGAAAAAGGTTAGCTGCACAAGCGTGAACCCCCGATAAACACCGACCTTCTCCTTATTTATTTATTTATTTATTTATTTGCTGTTCTTATATGCCGCCCTACTCCCTGGGGACTCAGGGCGGCGTACAACAGAATATAAGAACGATATAAAAAAACAGTAACAAGAAATAATAAACGAATTAAAACATGAATTAATTAAAAAATTAAAAAGTCAAACAATACATTCATACCTGGGGGAGACCAGCGTTATTTCCAGCGTTATTCCTGCGCAATGGCAGGATCCGCTTGTCGGCAACGCAGTTTACATTTAGGTTGATCCAGGGGCAACGGCCACGTATTTCACGTCCTCCTGGATGCAACCCATCCACCTTTTCTTGGGCCTGCCGTGGGGTCGCTTGCCATCGGGACGCAGACGCATGGCTGTCCTTGCCACCGAGTCTTCTTGACCGCATCAGTACCAGTCTGGCTGACAAATAATGCTTAGTCGGGGGTTTAACCCTGCAGGAAGGATGAAGCCATCTTCAAACATGACATCTGCAGGCTTCCTCTTTCTCCCCCCCCCCCCCCTCTTCTACTCCTTTGGGAAAACAATGCAGCAAAATTGCTTTAATGGAGTGATGGGAATTGTATTTTTTTCTGTGTGGCTCAAAGCACTAAAAATTTGTTCAGAATGGCATGCAGATTGGACCGTTCATGGCTTTTCTCTGTTATCTTAACTGGCGAAAGAGCAATTTTGGGAAATATGAAATGCTGAAACACGCAGCCCTGCAAAAAAAATTTTTTTAAAAAAAAATCATTGCATATTTGATGAAATTCCGGGGCCGAATGTGCAGAATGGTACCAATGGTGGCTTTCATGGTGTTTACTGCATCTCCCAAGTACAAAGCTTAAAAAAAGGAAAGTCAAATAATCGTTCGTAATATATAGTTTAAAATATCTCCTAAGTTGTTTTTGTATTTTACCTGCAGAATATCATTATTTACAAGACCAAGCCAGTTTCCTGCAAGGTGAATTATATTGTAAAATAAATGAAACTCAACAAAAAGCTCTAACAAGTTTGAATCTAGCATTGCATGCAATCACTATTTCAAATTCTTGAGTGAATTAAATGTAGTAAATTTAAACAAAATTTAGCCTCTAACAGCATTTTAAAAATAAAAATGATAATAAAGTAAGTAATCTGGGTTTTCCAATCAAGGTTCTGATCAGTTGTTAAAACAGTTTATGAAGTTCTTAATCATCTTTCTGCAAAATATTCATATCCAGTCAACTCTATAGTGAGTAAAGCGCTAAAAGCACTAAAAATTTGTTCCGAATGGCATGCAGATTGGACCGTTCATGGCTTTTCTCTGTTATCTTGCCGAAATAGCAATTTTGGAAAATATGAAATGTTGAGACACACAGCCCTGCAAAATAAAAATAAAAAAAGCCCACCGCAGAAGTGGTGAACATGTCACTGTTTCCCCTTTAACAGCGGGAAATATGCAGCTTAATGTCGCACAGATCCTGAAAACATTATTACAGAATTGTGATTTTTGAATAGGGACAGAAATTAGAAAGTTACTAAAGATAAGTTACGGAAAGTTAATAGTAACCGCGTTTAATCTTAATTAAATAGAAATTTCAATGGCATTGTCCTGTTCTTATCTACAGTGTTGTTGTTTTTTAATGACAGCCCTAAGTTGTCACTCAAAGGACAGCTTTGCCTCTTGGTCCAGAAAATGATGTGCATCCCTAATTTAAAGCATCATTTGGAAAAAAAAATGGCAAAGATGATAAAATTGGAGTCATGCAAGATTGAGGAGAGGAAAGACGGGATTTTTGTTAAATTGATAAGGGTGCACAAATTCAAATATTTCTGGGTGTGATTTTATGATGCGCAACAAAACATTTTGTTTTAATGGCAGTTCTCATTGGAAACAGCTGCCTGTCTTTTTCTAGTCAATTTGTCTTGCATGTTTAAAAGGCATATTCCTAAATTCTTAATACTAAAGTTAATTTTCATGGATACTTCTAAACCAGTCAGTTGATACCACCTGCTAGGGTTTTTTATTATTATTATTATTTCAGGGTAATAAAATGAAGTAGTTCCCATAATTGCTTCGACTGATACAATTCGAATATGTATTTTTTTTCTTGTTGCCATGTTTGACTCATCCCTTTATTTGTTTTTTGTTTTGTTTATGAGATTTATTTACACCCCCCCCCCTCCTGTCTCGTATCCAACAACTTTGGGTGTCTTACAACATAAAAACCATTGAAAAACATTAAAATCATACATTATAAAAACACAGTAAATAAAAACATTAACAGATAAAATCAAGGAGACAAGATGGCAAAGAAGGGAGCCGGACTCACGTGGGGGTGGGCGGGGGTGGTCTCCTTAATTTTATTTGTTAATGTTTTTATTTATTGTGTTTTTATAATGTATGATTTTAATGTTTTTCAATGGTTTTTATGTTGTAAGACACCCAGAGTTGTTGGATACAAGACAGGAGGGGGTGGTGGTAAATAAATCTCATAAACAAAAAAACAAATAAATAAATAAAGGGATGAGTCAAACATGGCAACAAGAAAAAAAAATACATATTCGAATTGTATCAGTTGAAGCAATTATGGGAACTACTTCATTTTATTACCCTGAAATAATAATAATAATAAACCCTAGCAGGTAGTATCAACTGACTGGTTTAAAAGTATCCATGAAAATTAACTTTAGTATTAAGAACTTGAACATTGAATTTTAATTAGTCGGCCATTTTAATTAGCCAACCACCACCATGTCATTCCTTTTTTGTTTTCATTGTAGGTGCCTGATAGCTTCTTCTTGCCTCCTGTCCCCATCACGGCCCCCATTATGACTCCTTTGTCAGACCCACAAGCTCAGCTGCAGCAGCCTCCCACGTCTGCCCCACCTCCGACTCAGGTTCCCTTCCAGCCCTCCCATCTCCCTCAGGGCCAGCCAGGGTTACAGAACCCCTTCCAGAATGTTCCACCGTCCGGGGTCCAGACAATCATGACTCCAACGGTATCGGCGTCTAGCGTGGAAGGAGCACCAGGAGCTCCAACAGGAAACGCCATGCAGGTAAGCTGGTCTTGATAGGCTAGCACAGTGATGGCGAACCTATGGCACGCGTGCCACAGGTGGCAGGCGGAGCCATATCTGAGGGCACGTGAGGCATTGCCCTATGTCAGCTCCAGCGTGCATGTGCGCGCTGGCCAGCTGATTTTCGGCCTTCTTTTCGGCCATTTTTACTCTCCCCAGGCTTCAAGAAAGCCTCCTGAAGCCTGGAGATGGTGAAAAACGGCCCAACGGGCCAATCAGAAGTTCAGAAACAAACTTCCGGTTGGGATGTTTTTCACCGTCCCCAGGCTTCAGGAGGCTTCCCTGAATCCTGGGGACGTCGAAAAACAGCCCAACGGGCCAACCGAAAGTCCGGAGGCTTCAGTGAGGCCTGTGTGCATGTGTGTGGGGGCAGCTCAGGGGTTGTGCGCATGCGTGGGGGGAGGGCATTGCATTATGGGTGTGGGCATGCGCATGCGCGCTATCGCACACGGGCGCACTCTTGGCACCCGAGCCAGAAAAGGTTCGCCATCACTGGGCTAGCAATTCTCCTTGGAGGTCACCAACTTCTTACTTGCCCAAGAGGTGCATGCATCCACAATTTTTCCACAGTAGTCCGTCTTCCTCGGAATCTTTTTGAAGAACTCCAGAGGCTGAAAACGCCATAGGTGGGGAGAGGTCTGCCAGGGAGGAATTCTGGAATAGTGTCTGCAAGAAGATCTTCAGGAAATTCCACCAGTGCAGAAGCCTGGTGTGTCCCTCCCATTGGAGTTTGATTGTGAAAAGAATTATGATACGAACTTTGTCCACGATTGAACTTTGACTATGATATGAACTATGCTGAACTTATAGAAGAGAACATCTATAGCAGTGGTGAAATCCAATTTTTTTTACTACTGGTTCTGTGTAGCTTGGTGGGAGTGGCAGGGGAAGGATACTGCAAAATCCCCATTCCCTCCCCACTCTGGGGCCAGCCAGAGGTGGTATTTGCTGGTTCTCCGGACTACTAAAAATTTCTACTACCGGTTCTCCGAACTACTCAAAATTTCCACTACCGGTTCTCCAGAACCTGCTGGATTTCACCTCTGATCTGTAGGATCGAACTATGGGGCCAATGGTGCTCTCTGAGCTTGGTTGTTTTCTCGCAGACATTTCATGACCAAATTAGGTGACATCATCAGTGCTAGTAGGGAGTGGGGATTTGCTCTCATTTTATATTGTAATGTCTTACCCTTTGGCAAGAACTGCCAGAGAAGCTAACCATAAACAACAGCCCAATCAAGGAACAACCAAGCCCACTCCAACCAACAATGACAAAAGTCTGGGGACTCGCAAATTCCCCTCCCCCCCAAAAAAACCCCTTCAATTATTTCTTTCTCTCTCCAGCACATGCAATCCCTGCCCACGGAGAAGATAACAAAAAAGCCCATTCCTGAAGAACATCTTATCCTAAAGACCACTTTTGAAGCTTTGATCCAGAGATGTCTCTCTTCAGCCACAGATCCGGTACGTCTTTCACAGGAGATGCCAGCTCTGTTATTATTATTTATTTATTTTAAATGCATTTTGCGTGACATAATCATACATCCGTAACTTTTGTGGCATCCGTCATTAGGTGACAAGTCACACCAGAACTGATTTATTACCCCTAGCTCGGCTCTCCCCATGCTTCATATAATCAGGTTATCAAGGAAAGCTGCAGAATTGCAGCTACCGTGTGATTTATGCAGCGGGTCACAGAGGGAGCCTCTCCTCTGAGAAGCTCTGATGAAATTTAGGGCTTGCCTGCACCCATGGGAAGCAAACATTAAAGGTATGCAAAAATATCCATTTACAGTTACATCTAAAATGGGAAATAGATGACTCCCGTAGTCCTGTTAAGCTCCTGACTTACTTGGAGAACGCGCTCTTTTTTTTTCTTTTTTGCACGGAGAAACATTTAATCATTTTCTCCAATTCCGTTAGTGATAAGCTCTATAGCGCCTGTCATCCCCAGCCAAGATGGGAAGTGTTCGGAAATAATAGAAGTAGTAGTGGAAACAAATGTTGGAAAAGGTTGAAATGCATAACAGATTTGAGCATTATACACCATCCTATAAGGAAATACCAAGGGCTCCGGAAAAATTAGTGGGTTCAATTAGTGGGCAAGTCCATAGAGCCATTGGAAGCTAGATAGAAGAGAGGACAGAGGAATTACTTGTTGACATGATGTCACAAACCATCCCTCGGTTCTTCTTTGGAGGGGATCCAGAATTGAGTATTCTCTTCTTCCCACTACTAGCATGGTAATCCATGTTAAGGAGAATAAATCTCCATAGAGGCGATGTTGATCTTTCTCTCGGAACTCAGACATTTAGAAATAAAGCCCAAGTTAAAAGTCTAATAGAAAATATTTATTTCGGTACAAAAACAATAATTACATTCTAATTAAATGTGTTGTTCTGCTTCCAGTTTTGTGCAAAAGCTTTTCTAGCCGTGGTGGTTATATGGAGTATGATATAATGAATTTTCTTGCATAGGTTTTCTCTTACTATATACTTAATAAAAATAGTTCCGGTTTCAACTCAATTTTTTGTTTTGTGATTTCCTCTAGCCATTTCCTTATTTCAATCCAATATTTTCTGGCTTCTGGACATCAGATTTTATATGTGCAAAATTCTTAGATGTTGCACTCAGTTTGAATGCAAGGTGTTCCCAGGAGTGGAAATGGTTAAAGTAAAATTTCTAACTCTATTCCTTTCCCAATGGATGTACACCTTAAAAACACAGATAAATGCAACTGTGGCTTTCCGTCGGTGCAATAAAACAATATTTTCATTAATTTTCTGTTCTGCTTCCTCCCATAGCAAACCAAAAGGAAATTAGATGATGCCAACAAACGCCTGGATTTTCTGTATGATAAGCTTAGAGATCAGACGGTAAGCTTTATCTATTGCCACGCATATCTCTTACGTCGAGGGAATGACATTGCATTTTGTTGGCTAGAGCCCAGTGTTCAAGTACGTCAAGATCCTTCTGGATCTTGAGCCTATCTTCTAAGTGTTGGCTATTCCCTTCAGCTTGGGGTTGTCTGAAAATTTGATGAGTTCCCCTTCTACCCCCACATCTAAACCGTTTATGAAATTGTTGAAGAGTATTGGGCCTAAGGCAGAACCTTGGGGTACCCCAGTGTATACTTGCCTTGATGTAGATGTAGTTCCATTGAGGACTACAGGTTGAGCATAGTTGGTCAGCCAGTTATGAATCCATCTGGTGGTGATGCTGTGTATCCCACATTTTTCTGTCTTACCAAAAGTAGGTTGCAGTCAAGGCTAAGTCTAATTTTTAATCTCTTGAGAATTCCAAATCAGTACAAGAACTATATGAAGCTTGAAGAAGGTTAAAGGCTGAAGACCTAGAACAGGGGTGTCAAACTCGCGTCATCACGGCGACGTCACGTGACATATCGTGACTTTTTGAACCCGTAGTTTTTCATTCCAGTGATGGTTTCCCCAAAGCAACAATGGTTAAGGATGCTATTGCTCTCTAAGAGGGTAGGAGATGAAGAGCTTGGCAAAAAAAACTAAGAGTAGGACAGTACCGTATTTCCCCCAAAATTTATTTATTTATTTATTTATTTATTATTTGCATTTCTATGCCGCCCAACTCCGCAGGCACTCTGGGCGGCTCACAGCAAACACAAATATAATCAATATAAAAAACATCATTAAAAAAGAAAATTAAAAGCACAATTTCAGTTAAAAAACAGTCCAACCATCCATCCGTTCATGGGCCGGCATCACTAGTTCTTTCAATAAGGTCATTGGCCCCAGGCCTGTGGAAAAAAGCCAGGTCTTAACGGCTTTCCTGAAGGCCCATAAGGTGGGGGCGGTGCGGATCTCAGGGGGTAGCTGATTCCAGAGAGCCGGGGAAGCCACAGAGAAGGCTCTCGCCCGCAGGCCCGCCAGCCGACATTGTTTGGCTGACGGGACCTGAAGCAGACCAACTCTGTGGGATCTAACCAGTCGCAGGGAGGTATGTGGTAGCAGGCGGTCCCGAAGATACTCTGGCCCTGAGCCATGTAGGGCTTTAAAGATAATCACCAACACCTTGAATTGCATCCGGAGACTGATGGGAAGCCAGTGCAGCTCGTGCAGAATAGAAGTAGTGTGGGTGTATCTAGACACACCCACAATAGCGCGCGCAGCTGCATTTTGGACCAGCTGTAGTCTCCGAACACTCTTCAGGGGTAGCCTGAAATTTTAATTTAATTAATTTAATTTAATGGATTTCTATGCCGCCCAACTCCCTGAGGACTCTGGGCGGCTCACAACATGTAGATTCCATTACAATATAAAATACAATATAAAATACAGTAGTTAAAAAATACAAAATACAAAAGTTAAAAAGAGTATAAAATAAGACCCAACTGGAAAATAAGCCCTAGCACGATTTTTCAGGATGCTTGTAATATAAGCCTTACCCCAAAAATAAGCCCCACTTAAGATTGTCAGTCGGGTGGACGCATTTAGTGCCGTATTTCCCTGAAAATAAGACATTACCTGAAAATAAGCCCTAATGTGTCGTTTGGAGCAAAAATTAAGACCTGGTCTTATTTTCAGGGAAATGTAGTAGTAGTAAGTTCAGTCTCAGCCCTTATAAACCAGAAGGCAAATTCTGTGGTGCAGTTGAATTGACTGGCAAATTGAAAAAGGCTCAGGGAAATGGCTTAGTAAACCACATACAGGTAGCCCTTGACTTACAGCCATTTGTTCAGTGACCGTTGGAAGTTAAAGCGGCACTGCAAAAAGTGACTTATGACCGTTTTTCACACTTACGACCATTGGTCAGAATTTAAATGCTTGGCAAGTGGTTCATATTTATGATGGCTGAAGTGTCCCAGGGTCATGTGATCATTTTTGCAACCTTCTGACAAGCAGAGTCAATGGACAAGCCAAATTCACTTAACAACCCGTGCTACTAATTTAACAACTGCAGTCATTCACTTAACAACTGTGGCAAGAAAGGTCATAAAATGGGGGCAAAACTCACTTAACAGCGCTTTTGCTTAGCAATTTTGGGCTCAAATGTGGTCATAAGTCGATGACTTCCTGCATTGCTAGGGGAAGAGGATACAGCCACAGCCTTAAAGTTTCCAGTTGTACTTGGCATGTGCAACTATCCTTACCTATCGGCAGCCGCTTTTTGTTAAGCAAATTCAAAATGCTACTCAAGCCATCGCGAAAGCTACGGATGTTCTAACACAGCCATTTGGAGAGCCTTTCGTGCCCAAACAGATCCCCCAATGGGGAAACAATCATTGTGTTAAGGATGGTTCTTTTTTTTTTTAAAAAAAAAAGGTTTTTATTTATAACACAAGTAAAAAGACAAAACATACATAAAACATAGAGACAAGTACATGACGGATCTTCATCTGGTATACATATTTACATTCCCTTAATTTTACATCATTGTTCATCTTAAACTGCAAAATCAAAAACAAGTCACAATCACAATTTCACCTTGTATCTACACCAATTTAGTTCGTTATCCTGGATCTCCTTTTTCCTAACCAACAATATAATTTGTCCCAGGTTTCAAATTATTCAGTTTTATCTTTCCCTTTTTTTTCTGACGTTAGCCTGTCCATCTCCGCACATGATAGTATTTTCAGTAAAATTTCTTCCTCCGTAGGTGTATCTTTGTGTTTCCAGTTCTGAGCAAAGATTAGCCTTGCCGCAGTCAAAATATGTAGCATTAAATACAATTTATTTTTGTCATAATTTGTCTATTGTTATTCCTAATAAGAACAGTTCTGGTTTAAAATCCAACTTCATATCTAAAATTTCCTCCATCCATTGTTTAATTATTGTCCAGAATTTTTGTGTCTTTTGACATTCCCACCACATATGGTAGTATGTACCAGGTAGTATTTTACATTTCCAACAAATTGGTGAAAGATGTGCACCCATTTTGGCTAGCCTTGTTGGTGGGAAATGCCAGTGTTAAGGATGGTTCTTATTGTTTATTTTCCCCTTCTTTTCCAGCTCTCTCCAGTGATAATCAATGGTTTGCACAACATCGCCAGGAGCATTGAAACCCGGAACTACACCGAGGGGCTGAACATCCACACCCACATCGTCAGCACGAGCAACTTCAGCGAAACGTCAGCTTTCATGCCGGTGCTGAAAGTCGTCCTCACTCAAGCCAACAAGCTTGGAGTCTAAAGTGGGATTTGGTAGAAGTCCTTGAGCTGTGGAAGGGTGCATGACGTGTTCCACATTCTGTCCCTTAGAGCATGATGCAGTAGAGAGAGCAGGTCATGGCAGAGGAGCTTCATTTTAGAAGGGCTCGTGAGCTCTGGTGCTTATTCTTTCTCTTCTCTTTTATTATTCCTACCTACAGATACTGTATTTAATTATGCCACCCCCTCCATATTGTCCATTTTAAATGCATGGTATCTGCTGCTTTGAAAGTGGCTTTTAAATACTGTAAAGAGAGAGGATGAGGCCGCCGTCATTGTCAAAAAAAGAAAAATCCTTCCACAAGTCTCATTATCAACCAATTAAAAGTTCCAGATTCTATTTTATATGTGTGCTGACTTCTTCTTTTAAGCATCCGTTGTTGTTTCGGTTATAATCAGCTGAACTTTCCGTTCGTGTCATAGTTTGGGTTTTTGGGGCTACATGACTGCTTATTTAGGCACCAGGCTAGAAAGCAGAAGACTCTGAGTTCTAGTCCTGCCTTAACCATGAAAGCTAGCTGGGTGCCTTTGGGCCAATCATCAGAAGACCATGAGTGCCTTAGACATGAAAGTTAGCTGAGTGACATTGGGCCAATCATCGGGAGACGGTGAGTTCTACTCCCACCTTAGCCTTGAAAGCCAACTGAGTGACTTTGGGCCAATCACCAGAAGACCATGAGTTCTAGTCCCGCCTTAGACATGAAAGTTACCTGAGTGACATTGGGCCAATCACCTTGAGACTGTGAGTTCTACTCCCGCCTTAGCCATAAAAGCCAACTAGGTGACTTTGGGCCAATCACCAGAAGACCATGAGTTCTAGTCCCACCTTAGCCATGAAAACCAGCTGGGTGATTTCAGGCAGTCACTCAACCAACTCAGCTCACAAGGTTGGGGAACATAGGAGGAGGAAGGTGTGTTGTATACGTTCTGTGCCTTGAATTATTTGTAAACATAAAGATGGGATACAAACAAACAAAATAAAAATACATAAAAAGTAGTTTCTCAAAATTAAACTTCAGCCTTATAGCAATAGCAATAGCACTTAGACTTATATACTGCTTCATAGTGCTTTACAGCCCTCTCTAAGCGGCTTACAGAGTTCAGCATATTGCCCCCAACAATCTGGGTCCTCATTTTACCCACCTCAGAAGGATGGAAGGCTGAGTCAACCTTGAGCCGGTGAGATTTGAACTGCTGAACTGCAGTGCTGCACTTTAACCACTGCGCCACCTCGGCTCTTCAATTTATTTTCAGTTCAGGTTCAGTACCTCAAAATTACTTGTGTAATTTTGACACAGGCGGTTTTAAACAGATACCATAATTGTATTGATGATCTCATCAGTGATGGAATTGCACTGTTGGGTTGATCATTCTGATATTTTATGTTTCTGAAGCTTTCACACTTTGGATCCTCATGAAATGTTGACCAATATCTTCTAAGCAATCCTTTCATGTTTGAGAGGACAAGAAGCGATATTCAGGAAAAATATCAGGGCATTGTCCTATTTTTCGTAATTCTGTGCAGCATTGTAAAAACGTATACTGTATATTTATTAATTTACAGTCCCAAGATCAAACTCACAAACATTAAAATATATACGGTGGGTCAGGGAGGGGAAAAAGCATAAATAAATTACATAAAAACCAAAGAAAATGTGAAGAAAGCACCAGCTGCAGATGTGTGTTCCTCCCGGTTCGGACCGGTTCTATAGAACCTGTAGTAACTTGGCGGCCTGGGTTGCTGGAACCGGCAGCGACCCAGGCCTGCCACGCCCCCGAACTGGCTGTCTGCGCCGTAAGCAGCGCCATCTTGTTTTTTGCTTCTGGGCATGCGCAGAAACTGTGTTTTTAGCACTGCACGTACGCACGCACACCACATCACTGAGCGAACCGGCAGTGAAGAAAACCGAAACCCACCCCTGACCAGCTGATTCCTGTAAGCTAAACTTGGATAGAAATTTTGCCACAGTGCTTGACACATTTAGGAATTGATCACTTAAAAAGAAAGCAGTGATCTCTTCATCATGAGGGAAATTATACTTCGTAATAACTGGGTTTATAAGCTTTAATCACCATTGTGTATAAGGTCCATGATATTAATAAATCATGGATAGATTCAATCTGTATCTGAACACATACAAATTGTCTAGTATCTTAAGCAACATAAGTCTACACAACCCCCAGCAGGGATCTCCAACCTTGGCAACTTTAAGACTTGTGGACTTCAACTCCCAGAATTCCTCAGCCAGCAAAGAATTCTGGGAGTTGAAGTCCACAAGTCTTAAAGTTGCCAAGGTTGGAGACCCCTGCCCCAAAGAGTTGCAGACTGATTCTAATTGTGTTACATGGATACCTCTGGATTTCTATATAAGGGCACATTTTTATGACCCTGCATGCATCCCTCGCTCAACTTGTAACGTAACTTACAACGCTACAAGTTGAGCGAGGGATGCATGCAAGGTCATAAAAATGTGCCCTTATATAAAAATCCAGAGGTATCCATAGTACCTCATTTTGGAAAAAATGGCAGGCTTCTTTATATGTCAAAAGAGGTTTCGTCTCTTTATTTAAATTCCATGGCTTTCCAGACAGTTCCAAATCTTGACTTACTACTACAACCCAAAGAATGAAAATGCTCCACATATTGTCATCTCATTCGTGGATGGATTTAAACCTAAAAGCTTCCACGGCTTTAAAAAAAGAAAAAAAATCTATTTTTCCCCCTCAGCTATATTTGGTAGTTCAAGCATAGCTTCAAGAAGTTTATTTAGGTTTCAAGAGACCACACTTTTTTTTTTTAATGCATGATTCTAACAATGATTCCAAGAGAGAATGCGCGGCTGAGAGCTGAACTGTTGGGATAACGAAATTGTTTCAGGAAAATCACCGAGTTAACAAAACATCAAGAGCCCAACAATTGCAACAACGGGCTAGTTAGAAGCTTGCTTATGTAGCAAGCTTATTTATCTTATCTTATCTTATTTATGTATTTATGTATGTATGTATGTATTTATTTATTTATTTATTTTGCCTCACAATCAAGAGGTTGTGAGTTCGATCCTAGGTAGAGGCAGATGGAGGGCCTCCTGCTTGGGCAGGGGGTTGGACTAGATGACCTGCAAGGTCCCTTCCAACTCTGTTAATCTGTTAGCGTGGGGAGTCATTCCTAGACTACGGAAAGAATCTCCTTGGGAGTTGTATTCGGGCCCTACTCTATTCTTAGAAAATCTGTAAAGATGCATCTCTTCCACTGGGCTTTTCAGGGATTGAGTAAAGTTGGTTCAAAAATAACTTTTGGAAAATATTTTTTGCTTTATTTCATCAGTATTAGTCACCTGAGTACTCATTTAAAGAGAAAAGTGGATTAAAATTGATTTGGGGGGGAGAGGCACTAAAAATTCTTTGAACGCAGCCTAATAAAGCCTCAGCAAGAAGCAGTGCAAAAATAGCCATTCCTACTGTAAAAATGGGAATCGAATGGCATCCAGATCGTGCAAGCTGATGCAGAGAGCACTGCAGCTCCCCTGCTAACCATCATGAACCAAATTCCCTTTTAGCAGTGTTGAAAGGACTTGCAGTTCCCACTCCTCTTTTAATTGGCTTAAAGCACTTTAAGTCAGAAATTGTTATATGATTTTTAACCGAAGATTGCTACTGAAAATTCAGTTGCTCTGAAGGCCAGGTCTTGATCCACCAGTGATGGAAAAACCCATAAGACTTCCAGATACTGTGGAATGTATCCCCTCGGCATAGAACAGCCACCCTCAACAGAAAACCTGTCTCATTCATCAGGGCACATATTCCTTTCCATTCTGCAGCAAAAACAGTGGAAGCAAGACAAAGCAAAATGGAAAGGGGAGCGGGGAAGACAAAAGGGGGAAAAAAGGGGAGGGGGACTACGGGATGTGGAAAAGGTAAGGAGAAGAGAGAAGCGGTTTGAGAAGGGGGAAAAATAAGCCTGATGAAAGAATTTAGAAGGCTAATTTGGCTAGGCAAAGAGATCCAGTTACGGAATCAACCATAGAGCGCACAGTATTTTAGCAGCATCTAGGCAGCCATTTGTATTGCTTCTTCCTGCCTTTCCTTTCAGGGGCTGTGTTCTTACCAGCATGTTTCTATCCCTCCCTCCCATTTTCCACCCCTATAATTATTTGGGGAAACAGATAATCCTATTAAGCAAAAAATAACAATAGTAGATCCATCATGATTTTGAAGAAGGAGCAATTCAGGGTGTTGTAGCCACCACAGAGAAGCCTCATCACACTTAGAAGGTGACATTCTGTTAGTCCTGGCATACAGGTTGTCCTGAATTTACAACAGCTCGTTTAGCCTGTAGAGATTCTCAGTCATCCAGGTCATGGTTGTCCCAAAGGTGCTTTTTCAGGAGGCAACTGGACTTTCTTGTTTTTTCTTTGGAAGACGTTTCGCTTCTCATCCAAGAAGCTTCTTCAGCTCTGACAAAATAGAGGGGAATGGAAAGATTTATATTCCTTGCAGACAGCTGGTCATTTGCATCCTTTTAGACTTTAGAGGGTCGTTGAAGCACTTGGAGGTTTATCTGTGTCCTCAGGGTCACCTGAGTTAGTGCTCCTGGTTCCTGTAGTCTGCAATTTTTTCCTCTGGAAATCCATTCCTACTCCCACACCATTCAAAGGGTGTTCATCCAAAAGTGTATAGATAAAAATCTGTAGAGATTCTCAGTCATCCAGGTCATGGTTGTCCCAAAGGTAATCAAATAAAAAAATTGCCTACAATAAGTCGAGGACTGTACTTATGGGAATTATGGAAGTTCTATTGCAGAAAATCTGTTAGTTGGAAGTTAGGAAAATTGGTCCTAAATAAATCTCTGGCCTTGTGTTGTTTGCATGGTTTAAAGAGAGTTGCAACTGTATGAATGCTATAAACAAGAACCGGGGTATTTCCAAGTGCACACTTGGGCTATAAAATGATCCCAAGTCTGGTCTGGAAAAGATAGGTTATAGTTCTGAGCTAGCTTGGGTGTGTTGGAAGAAATATCCATCTGATTCAGTTCCAAGTGGGGAGAAAGATATGGAGGCTGATTGGAAAGATGGTTTATTGACGGACAGGACCACATGGGTTTGAGGTCCTGGGCAGCTGAACACATGGAGTGGAGAGAGAGGGTTATTTATACCCTCTCTGGGCTTTGAACTTGAGCTTCCTGTTTGTTTGTTTGTTTGTTTGTTTGTTTGTTTGTTTGTTTGTTTGTTTGTTTGTTTGTTTGTTTTAGAGTTTTCATATGCCGCCCTACTCCCTCTGTTCCTGTGGCAAGAGCGTGTATTCTATTGGCTATTGTCAGACTCCCATGGGGTCATGTGGGGTCATGTTTGTCTGAGCTCCTAGGTTTGGTTGAAGCTTAGAGAGTGATGAGCTCCTAGGTTAGGTTGAAGCTTGGAGAGTGATGATGTAATCGAGAGGCTTGTGTTCTGAAAGGGTGTTGAGCAATTCCTATTGTGTCTTAATAGCTTTGTCCTGGTTTGGATCTTGAGTGAGGGCTAATCCCATCACCATGGAGCTGAAGGTCTTTTGTCTTGTGGATAGGCTGGCCCAATCCTGCTGGAGCTATTAAGAAAGGTGGGGGCTGCTTTCCAAGGGCATGTTTCTCCTTTAGGGAAATATAATATTCTGCCTTTTTAATATTTCCCAAAATATTTTATTCTTCTAGGAGAGGGGTGGGTGCTAACTTTCTACAAGTGATACCGGTGGCCCTTGGATCCAGAAGTAACTATAGGCCATGCAATTTAAAGACCACTGTGTAGTCTACACAGTGCCTTTGACAGGGAAAAAAACCTGCAGAATTGTGCAGGAGTCCTTAGCACAGCGTCTCCGAACCAGAAAGACAAAATCTGGGGAGGAAGGACTTTGAATCGAAAATAAAATGGAAGAAATCCAAAGAGACAGAACAATTGTCAAATAAGGTTATTGGGAAAATACGCAGCAAAGCACACGGAGGTTTATAAATGTTACAATCCCTTGATAAAAGAAACCCAGCGAAATTTCATCTGGTCACTAGGCAACATCTATGCAGAATGCTAATTAAGTCTATATCCTAGATAACCCCCTTTTGGTATATATTTTTTTAAAATTCACACTGGCTGTGATTCCTTGCTATTATTACTCCAATATTACTGCAGGGTCTTGAAGAAACCATGTAATAAAGCAAGGAGGCAGAAGCCAATTCAGTTTTAAAACGAAGCGATGTCCTCTATTTATGGAAGTCCAGAGCTGAGTCTGAACTAGAGCAGAATTGTTGTCTGAAATGCCTTAGATCAGTGATGGCTAACCTTTTCGGCGGTGAGTGCCAAAAACACCCATAATGCAATACGTGCACGATCCCCCCTGTGCCCCACCCCCCACGTATGCACTCACGACTTCCCTGTGTGCACCCTGCGCATGCGCACGTGACCCCTAGCATGCACCTCTGCGTGCATGCACCCCCAAATGCATGCAAGCGTGCCTCCCACATGCGCCCTGCTCCCTGCGCATGCACGGCAGAGACCTGAAAACCAGCTGGCCGGCAGGAGGCACGCACACATGCGTGGTGGAGCCGAGCTGGGGCGATGGCTCGCATGCCCGCCAGGGGTGGGTTCTAACTTACCTCACTGTCGGTTCGTTTCCTCCCGCACCGCGTGGCTGCGCCTCGTGGGCGTGAGTGCACTTTGAGCACGTGTGCATGCGCAGTGCCAGGAAAAAAAATCGAAAAAAAGCCAAAAACAAGATGGCGACGGATGCACAGTGCCGGAAACTCAGCTTTTGCGTATGCGCAGAAGAAGAAAAGACCCGGAAAAAATCCCCCCCCCAAAATTTCTCCCCCCAAAAATTCCAAAGAAATTCCAAAAAAAAGATGGCGGCGTCCACGGACCGGCACCAACAGAACCAGTTCTGTGACATTGTCATGACGTCACCAGCGGGTTGCTACCGGTTTGGGCGAACCGGTCTGAACCGGGAGGAACCCACTTCTGGTGCCCGCAGAGAGGGCTCTGTGTGCCACCTGTGGCACGAGTGCTATAGGTTCCCCATCACAGCCCTAGATTTTTCCATTAGAAAACCTTCTCCCACAAAATATTAAATTTGGGCAAATTTTCTGGGCCAATTTATTAATTTCCAGGCCTATTTTTCTAACCAATCAAATTTTAATCATACCCTATTTGTGGGCTGTTTATAATTCAAAATGTTAACATGAAAAGATTAAAATATATCTCATTTTTCTTATTAGTGTGCAATTACAAACACAAACACCCACCGGCCTGAGATGAATTAATCACTTTTATTCATCCTGTCACTACTACCTTCTTCAGCCACCTACTAGCTAACACTACTATCACAAATCACTTTAGGCTTATCTGCCAATGTTTATTTTATTTTATTTTTCAAGAATTTCTTGTCCCAGGAGCCTCTTCTACCTCACTGAAAATGACAAAAGGAAGAAAAAAAAACAATCACAGGAAATACTAAGTTCTTGGTTTTACACGTTGCCTGTAAAAAAGGAAGGTAGAAATTCAGCTTCAAGCTGTCTAACTAAATGGTCTGAGGGTGCAGATTCTGTGAAGATATTATTTGCCTCATGATGTGGAGATAACCCCATGGTCTTTGATGCTGGAAGTGGCTTGATAGCCCAATATATATATTTATATCAGCATTTGCTGTCTTCTAAATTCCCTTGCTAATTGTGAGTGAAAGGGCTGAAATGGAAGTTATTTATATCAGCATTTGCTATATTTTAAAGTCTTTGTTAATTGTGGGTGAGAGGACTGAAATGGAAGTTGTCCCATGTTTGATAAGGTCCTAGAATTGACCCTTTTATCAGGCATTTTCAGGAAAGGCTGGAGAAAGGCACAACACCAGCAGCTGCCTTTAGAAGAGAATATTTGTAGTTCATGGTTGAGCTGTGGGGTCCTTGGTGCTCCCTGGGCTTGGTTGTTTTCTTGCAGACTTCTCATTACCAAACTAGGTAACATCATCAGTGCTACAACTGCATTTCTTCACCATTTCAGGGCATTGAAAAAAGAACTGTGTGTGCCAGCTGGACAAAGCAGCATTTCATTTGACGGCCCCTACGTACTCATATCTTCATATTTCTCCATTTCTATGCAGTTTTTCATGCTCTGGGCGTAGAGGGCCTTGCTGAGGTCCCTGCAGTTCCCATCACACTAAAGACTGCTAGAAACCGAAGTTCAGCAGTATCTGAATGACCACAGATGGCATATTCCACTTTAGACTATCCGGCTGTTCTGAAGGACATTGTATCACAAGATGTTATTTCACTAGCTGCAGGTAGTCCTTGACTCACAACAGTTCAAAGTTACAAAGGCAAAAAGAATCAGAACACAAAATACAAGCTTGGAGGACATGACCTTGTAGACGACCCTCATTCTGTCAACGATCTGGGAGTACTCATATCTAATGACCTAAGTGCCAAAGCCCACTGTAACAACATTGCCAAAAAGGCGCTAAGGGTTGTCAATCTAATCTTGCGTAGCTTCTTCTCTGGCAATATTACACTGCTAACTAGAGCATACAAAACATTTGCTAGACCAATTCTCTAATGCAGCTCAGCTGTCTGGAACCCGCACTGCATTTCGGACATTAATAAATCGAGAGTCCAAAAATATTTCACGAGAAGAGTCCTCCACTCCTCCACTCGCAACAGAATACCTTATGCCACCAGACTTGAAATATTGGGCTTAGACAACCTAGAACTACGTCGCCTTAGAACTGATCTAAATGTAGTTCATAAAATTATCTGCCACAATGTCCTACCTGTCAATGACTACTTCAGCTTCAACCACAACAATACACGAGCACACAATAGATACAAACTCAATGTAAACCACTGCAAACTCGACTGCAGAAGATACGACTTCAGCAACAGAGTGATCAATGCCTGGAATTCACTACCCGACTCTGTGGTTTCTTCCCCAAACCCCAAAAACTTTAACCTTAGACTGTCTACTGTCGACCTCACCCCATTCCTAAGAGGTCTGTAAGGGGGGTGGATAAGCGCACCATCGTGCCTACCGTCCCTGTCTTACTGTCCTATTGTCCTCATTTATCTGTACTTACTTTGCTTATGTTTATGTTTATACCTATACCTGCTATCTTGTACATGTTTGACAAACAAATAAATAAAATAAAATAAAACAATGGCTCTGAAAAAAATGACTTATTTTTCACAATCATTGCAGCATCCCCATAGTCACGTGATCAAAATTCAGCCGCTTGGCAACTGGTTTGTATTTATGACGGCTGCGAGATCTTCCGGGGTCATGTGACCATCTTTTGTGATCTTCTTACAAGCAAAGTCAAAGGGGAAGCCAGATTCTCTTAACAACCATCACTAATTTAACCATTGCAATGATTCACTTAAAAATCTGTGGCAAGGAAGGTCATAAAATGGGGCCAAAACTCACTTAACACCTGTCTTGTTTAGCAACAGAAATGTTGGGCTCAATTAGCGTCATACATTGAGGACTTCAACGACTTCCTGTATATCGATCACCCCCAGCTGGCTGTTCTGTGAGGCATGGGAAAAAGTAGGGAGGAACTGGACTTGCTTCGTCCGTATTTCCTGCTCATTCTTCCTTTTGTTACAAAGACGTCTGGACCAGTGGTGGGTTCCTACCGGTGCGGTCCACTCTGTTGTTCCGGTAGCGGCCAGCAGATGGCACTATTTGCGCGTGACAGCTCCGATGCTGTCTTCCCCGGCTGTCGTGCAGTGCCATCTTTTTTTGGGGGGGATTTTTGGGCTGATTTTGCTTCCTGCGCATGAGCGGCAGCAAAATTTCATGAGGGGATGCGCACCCGTGTGAGATTTCGGCGATTTTTTGCTTCCGCGCATGCGCGTCCCCTCGCAATATTTTGCTTCCGCGCATGCGCGTCCCCTCGCAATATTTTGCTTCCGTGCATGCGCAGGAAACAAAAACATGTGACATGCGCGCGCACGTAGCATGCACGCGCTGAAATATGGCGATGCATGCGCAGCGCACCAGTAGCGCGAAGAACTGGCAACCCGTCCCTGGTCTGGACAACATAGTGAAGACCGATGTAGGACATGGAGCTGTGAGAAATCTTCTTTGTCTCTCTTTTTCTTTCAGCTTTTCCTTTGACCTTGGTCTGATTTTGACAAATAGCAACCAAGATGAAACTGTTCCTGAACTGTGTTAAAGTAGCCTGTTCAATCTGCTGGGAATACAGTCTGGAGCCTAAGTAAGTTCAGCAACAGATTGAGAAAAGCTACCTTATACATTGGTTCATCTCTGACATCAAGGACATCTGAAACAGATTGCTTCCTTCCTTCTCACATGCTTCTTTTTTTAAAAAAATTTCACATTCTCTGATAATTGAGATTGATTATTCTCTTTTCTTGCAGCATCTCATCCGTGTCTAGTCTAATTTGAGGTTTTAATTAAAGCGACATTAGGATCAGATAGACTTTAGTAAAGAATTTGGATAAATGAAGTGTGGGATGTACAAAATGATAAGACATTAAGTATCACCATCTATATAAATCTACTGAAGAGCAGTTGAGTAATCACATTGAAGTTCAGCAAGGCTTTCTCCTGAGTAAGGAGGCTTGTTAATAAATTGCAGTATTCCAAAACCTGCTGCAAACTCTTTTTTTTAAATAACATGGTAGCTAGCTCATGCAGTCAACAGGAATCAAAAACTGACTCAACGGCACACCCAAAAAAATAATGTATATTAATTTTGAATTTATATGAAGTATGAGCCATTCAAGATGTATTCTACTGATGTCTTTTAAACTGAAAGATAAACTATGGGATTTCCTTTCCAAGACAATAATTCAGATAATCCTCCAACTGTCTTGCTGCCTTGGACAGTGGAAGCTGTAGTCTAACATGTTTGGAGGTGAATGGGTTGAGGAAAGCTGTTAAACATCTTGCATTACAGATTATTTTCAGCTACTCTCCTTATCTACCTGCTTCGTAACAGTTTAAATCAGCTTTTCTGGGCTTGGTGCCCCTATAGATATTGGACTTACCTTGATGACATATTTATCATCATAGTTCAATGCAATCGGGAAGTCCTGAACTGGAAAATATGGATATAGCAGGTTGGTTCTTCAGTGTTTCATTGGAATTCTTATACAATAATATAGATTGATGATGATGATGATGATGATGATGATGATGATGATGATGATGATGATGATAATAGACAGACAGACAGACAGACAGACAGACAGACAGACAGACAGACAGACAGACAGATAGATAGATAGATAGATAGATGAAAGACTGACAGACAGATATAGATAGATGATAGATGATAGATGATAGATGATAGATGATAGATGATAGATGATAGATAGATAGATAGATAGATAGATAGATAGATAGATAGATAGATAGATAGATAGATAGATAGATAGATAGATAGATAGATGATAAATAACAATAGGAATAGCACTTAGACTTATATACCGCTTCATAGTGCTTTACAGCCCTCTCTAAGCGGTTTACAGAGTTCAGCATATTGCCCCCAACAATCTGGGTCCTCATTTTACCGACCTCAGAAGGATGGAAGGCTGAGTCAACCTTGAGCCGGTGAGATTTGAACATCTGAACTGCAGCTAGCAGTCAGCTGAAGTAGACTGCAGTGCTGCACTCCAACCACTGCGCCACCTCGGCTCATAGATAGATAGATAGATAGATAGATAGATAGATAGATAGATAGATAGATAGATAGATAGATAGATAGATAGATAGATAGATAGATAGACAGACAGACAGACAGACAGACAGACAGACAGACAGACAGACAGCTATAGATAGATGATAGATAGATGATAGATAAATAGATAGATAGATAGATAGATAGATAGATAGATAGATAGAGAGAGAGAGAGAGAGAGAGAGAGAGAGAGAGAGAGAGAGAGAGAGAGAGATAGACAGACAGACAGACAGACAGACAGACAGACAGACAGACAGACAGACAGCTATAGATAGATGATAGATACATGATAGATAAATAGATAGATAGATAGATAGATAGATAGATAGATAGATAGATAGATAGATAGATAGATAGATAGATAGATAGATAGATAGATAGATGATAGACAGACAGCTATAGATAGATGATAGATAGATAGATAGATAGATAGATAGATAGATAGATAGATAGATAGATAGATAGATAGATAGATAGATAGATAGATAGATAGATATAGATATGATCGATCCCTGCATCAGAATTGAGATTGCTTTGATCCCAATAGCAAAGACCTTTCTTGCAAAGTAGAAAGTTTCAAAATGTACTAAGAATAGTATATTCCATTCTGGTCTCCTTTGGCAGACCTACACATAACCTTGCCCCATACAGGATCTGGCTTCACTGATCACCCTAATCCCTTTTGGTGGTAACCACGGTTTGCGCACCAAACCCCCCAATAATGCCTTGGGGCTTGGGCTACTCCTAATACCAAAACCCCATCTTCTCTCCGTCTGATTCCAGCTGCGTCGGAACATCTGCGTGGCATTCTTCTTTGTCGGAGCTGGAGAATTTCTGTCCATTCAGCCTAACCGATAGGTACCACCACAAACAGTAGCAGCAGAAGGCAAGGATTCTATACTGCTCTCCATCCCTCCCTCCCTCCTTCTGGATCCCTTTAAGAGCACGCATATGATTGGCTGTAGCTATGCAGGGTTTTTCTCCCATTCTCTCTCTCTCTCTCTCTCTCTCTCTCTCTCTCTCTCTCTCTCTCTCTCTCTCTCTCTCTCTCTCTCTCTTCCCCCGACCCCCTCCCCGGTTTTTCATCCTCTGTTACTGTGAGTTGTTCAGCTTTGCCACAGCAGCAGCAGCAGCATGAATAATATGCTGGCAACAGCTGTTAGATTCCAAGTCGTGCATCCCTAGATACCTTTGATACCTGGGAAGGAAGAGAACAGAGGAAGGGAGAAAGGCAAGGGAGGGAGGAGGGGAGAGAGAAAAGGAAACCCAATCCCTAAACAAAAAGAGAATAATAGCTTTCATCCCCCTTTCTCCCCCTTGCCTTTCCAGCCCCTCAAACGAAGCTAGAGTTTCTACCAGCGTTTGCAGTCTGTGAAGGTCCATCACCGAGTGAGCTGTGGTGGGGGTTTTTCTTTGGGCGGTCATGTTCAAGCTAGGAGCCAAGAGCGTGAGGGATGGAGAGACGGACATGTCCCGCGATGGACAAGCCGAGAGCCCTTTTGGATCAAGAGAAGAAGAAAGAAAGCAGAAAGTGGAACACAGGCAAATAATTGTGTGGAGGAATGTTATCTTAATGGCCTTGCTTCACAGTGGAGCTGTGTATTCCCTTCTTCTCATTCCCAAGGCCCATTTGTATACTCTGATCTGGGGTAAGTTTCTTTCTTTTCTTTTCTTTAGTTAAAAAAAAAGCATTTTCCTCCATGTGGGAAGGTTGTCTTGTTTTCATGAAATTCATGCAATTTGCAGTTCTTTCCGAGCTGTCTGTTCATTCATATTGGAGTGCCTGTTTAAGAAGGGGGGGAAGCATTACTGTAGAATTATTATTATTATTATTATTATTATTATTATTATTATTATTATTATTATTATTATTATTATTATTATTATTATTATTATTATTATTATTATTATTATTATTATTATTATTATTATTATTATTATTATTATTATTATTCACTTTATTCCTTAAACATGAAACTCAGTCAATTGAACATTCAAAAATGCATGACAAATATCATTGACTGGTGCTAATGGTTGATACGGGTTGCTGCCAGCGTCCTAGGTATCAACTAAGTACCTTCTTAAGATGTACGATGTAGAATTATTATTGTTGTTGTTTGTTGTTGCTGTTGTTGTTGTTTTGGCTTACTGGTACAAAAGGACTGGCTAGTAGGTAAAAACTTCCAGTTTTGTTCCAAAAAATATTATTCATTCCTTCTTTAGAAACATTTGAAAAATCAAACTCTTGCCATTTATTCATCCAGATTAAATAAACCTAATCTGTTTTGGTGCTTTCCCTAACAGATTAAAATATCAGGTTTTTAACTCATCAACGGGCCTGATCACAGCATGAATCCTGATTAATCTTATAATTACTGGATTATTTAGACAAAAGAATAGCCCAAAGGTAACAAATCTGCAAGAATTGACCTTGTAAACGCCCCCTTTTGAGATAGCCTGGATGGGCTACATACATCCAACCTCAGGGTAAAAAAACTGATAAAATAAATACTGTACAGCATCTCATAAATATTTTGTATTATAAAGGTGTAATATATTTATGAGAAAAGAGGCAATATTAGTAAAAAAGTGTTATGATAAAGAAACCTGTTTCCATATTTAAAATTCATGAGGTGAGGTTGTTCCCACCGATTTGTAAGAATACTATTTTATTAGAAGCTGGCTTTCAAGATTAGAATGTTTTTTTTTTCCTTTAGCAGGTGGTTCTTATTTTTTAAAAAAAATTCACCAGCACTTGTCCAGTTTTTACTTCTTGATGCGTAAGGGTGTAACTATAGTGTAATTCTATACATGTCTACTTAATATTCCCATTGAATTAAATGAATTTATTTCCAGGTAAATAATTATAGGGCAGCGTCTTTCAGTTCTGAGGAGAGAGAATTTCAGAAAGCTGATCAATAATTGAAACTCTCAATAGTTGTGCTTTATGCTTTTGAAGGAGCAAGCCATAGCAATATTAAAGGTTTTTCTATGTATTTCCTGCAGCTAAGGTAAATGTTCTTCTTCTTTCTGAATATTTTTTTTATTGTGTCGCCAGCTCCTTTAATTTTAGACAATACAGGGAGATAACTCAATCTGCTGCCGGGTACAATCCGCTGCCAAGACATTTGATTTAATTCAGTGCTAACCTTGCAAACCAAATTTCACACCAAGATGTGAAAAGCGATTTAAAAGGTGACACGTGACTAAATTTAGTCCTGTGCAAACTGTATAAAGAGAATATGTTTGTGCATCACAATTGTCTTTTTCCTTTGCTGCTGAATAACTACCGGTATATATATCTAGATTTAGCTTGCTCTTATTTCCATTATACTTTGCAGACTGATATAAATGCAACACGGCTTCTACAAACAAAATTATGATGATGGGGCAGGGAATAAAGCATGAAATAATCAAAGACTGAAGGACAAAATGAAGCAAGTGGAAATATGTACAAAATGGCCCAGATTCCCAGAATAGGGACATTTTTCTAAGATAATCATGTAGGGAAGGCAGATCAGGATTCAGAACTTCCTGGTTTGAGGAAACATTTGACTAGGTCTCTCTCCATACCATTGTCAAAGAGAAGTCTGTTTCCCTTTTGGATGGATTGAAAACGTGTTCCTCTTATCATCCTAGGGAAGTGATGGCGAATCTTTTTTGGTTTGCGTGCCAAAAAGGGGGGGGGCGCGCGCTAGCATACCCACACCCATTCCCTCCCCCCCACGCATGCGCACAAACCACCCCATGCTGCCCCCTGCGCATGCGCACACACACACATACACACACCCGCGCAAAGGCCTTACCGGAGCCTGGGACGGTAAAAAACGACGAAACGGGCAAACCGGAAGTTCGGAAAAATGCACTTCCGGTTTGTCCGTTTCATCGTTTTTTGCATTCCGGGGCTTCAGGGAGCTTCCCTGAACCCTCCGGAGTGCAAAAAATAGCTCACCGGCAAACCGGAAGTGCGTTTTTCTGCACTTCCGGTTTGCCGGTGGGCAACGCTCGCGTGCCCTCCGCTATGGCTCCACGTGCCACCTGTGGCACGCGTGCCATAGGTTCGCCATCACTGTCCTAGGGTATGTATCCCATTGTGAACCAACTGGTTGTTTTGTTCTCTGCTCCCTTCTCACAACTGTTTGCTAGTGTAAAAAACACTTACAGGCTTCTCCTAAACATGAGAGGTCTGGAGCTGTGCAACATTACATTGGTGTTCACACTAATTCTTTGTTTCTTCTGTGTGGACATTTCCCCCCCCCCCCACGACTACCACTGGAGAAGTAGAAATGAGGAAAGGCTATCATATTTTTGAATGTGTGAACTGGGTCTTACTCAGTTAAGCATCACTTCAGATGGTTTGGACCCTATTTCCTCCTCCATTAGTGAAGAAATGGTGCTTCAGCTTTTATTGTAAGAGTAGGCTAGAGATGGGATTCTACCACTGAAATCCAGAGATTGCAAGAGCCTAAACCAAGGGTGTCAAACTCAAGGCCCGGGGGCCGGATCCAGCCCGAGGGGTGCTTAGATCTGGCCCGTGGACCCACCCTGGAAACAGCAAAGGACTGGCCCGCGGTGCCTCTGCCAGCCAAAACGGAGATCGGGAGGGCCACGTGCAGCCTACCCAGGCTCCATTTTCAGCCATGACAGCCTCCTGCAGCCCTCTGCCAGTGAAAATGGAGCCCAGGCGGGCTGCGTGTGGCCTCCCTGAGTTCCATTTTCACTGGCAAAGGGCTGCAGGAGGTATTGCGGCCAAAAATTGAGTCTTTTTTTTTTATTGAAAAAGTTTTATTAGTACAAAGTACAAACATTTTTTATTTTTCTCCCCCCTCACCCACCCCCTTCCCTCCCCCCCTCCCCCCGGACTTCCCAGAGAGAATACAGGGCATACTATCAATAAGATAAATTTAGATTAAATTAAAAAAAAGAAAACTTTAAAATAATAAAAAAAGAAAAAAAAACAGCAAAAACCCCTCAACTCCTAATTGTACATTAATAAATTACATCATTAAACCTCTATCTTTTATATCATCTGTATATAAAGTAATAAGAAAAAATAAGGAAAAAATAGAAATATAGATACAAAAAAATACAGGAAAAACAGAAATAAAATAAAGAAGAAAAATATACAAAGAAAAAAGAACAATTACTTCCTCCCCCTTTCAATCATTCTAACCTAAACAACATCTACTCAAAATTAAATAAAACTTAAATGAATATTACATGAATAATAACTAAATATGGATTACAAAGATCCTAAACTTCATCATGATATTAATAGCATAGTATTACCATACATCAAATTATTTACTTCCAAAAAGTTCTAAATCTTAAAAAAATATTAATAGTAATAATAATCTCGAATATGCAAAGGAAAAAGAACAATTTCTTCCTCCTCCTTTCAATCATCTACCTTAAACAGCATCTACTCAGAATTAAATAAAAATTAAATGAATATTACAAAAATATACTTCCAGAAGGTTCTAAATCTTTAAGTATTAATAATAGTAATGATCTCAAAATTATATAAAACTTAAATGAGTATTACATAAATAATAACTAAATATTAAATAAAAAAAACTTTTAAACTTCATCATAATGGTGTAATATTATTATACATCAACTTACATAGAAGGGGGAAAAAAGAAAACCTAAAACAAAGGAAAGTCCTTCCTTTAAAGCAAATTGAGTCTTGATGAGTGACGTCGAGCTTGCTACACCCACCCTGACCGCCCCCGGCCACACACACACACACACACACACACACACATACATCGCCCCCCCCCCCGAGATCAAACACAACCCTGATGCGGCCCTCAATGAAATTGAGTTTGACACCCCTGGCCTAAACCATCAGAGAGCCATCAGAAGTGATGGACCCAGTAACAAAACCAGGATAAGTATTTTCCCTTCTACCATCATGGTGGTGGTGGGATTTCTTTCTTTCTATTATTAAAACAATTTATAATGAGATTTTTATCGGTTGAAGAGGAGGAGGTGTTATGAGATGCCAGGTTTAGCATATGGGAATGTTCTGTAAGATACATTTATGTTGTCTATAGTTTTGTAAACTGCCATAAGGGTATCGAATGGAAAAACTGTTTTATAAAGAGCCAAAGAAATAATGAACTGGTCTGTTGGGCCTATAGTTTCTGAAAAGCTCTATTGCGCTTTTCTTTTTAAAAATATTGTTTTATAGCAAGGATAAAGTGACCAGATTTATTTATTTTTAAGCGGGACGGGGGGGAGGGCGCCTGGGCGTCGCCATTTGTTTTGCCCTCTGCGCATGCGCAGAACGCTGCGCATGCGCAGAGGGCAAAACAGCAAATGTCGGCGTCCAGGTGGGGGGGGAGGCGGGAGGGCGCCTGGAGCTCGCGACAGGTAAGCTGCCGGCTGCCTCCTTTCCCCGTCTCCCGCCTCCCGTTCGTTGCTTGCCAGCCCGGCCGAAGGGGAGGCGGGAGGCGAGGAAAGGCCTCCCGAAGGGGAGGCGGGCTCCCGAAGGGCTCTCAGCTCCCGAAGGGGAGGCGGAGCCTCCAGCCTCCCCTTCGGGAGCCGGCAGCCCTTCGGGAGCCCGCCTCCCCTTCGGGAGGCCTTTCCTCGCCTCCCGCCTCCCCTTCGGCCGGGCTGGCAAGCAACGAACGGGAGGCGGGAGACGGGGAAAGGAGGCAGCCGGCAGCTTACCTGCTCCAGGCATCCAAGCGCCGCGGTCTCCCGGTCGCCCGCCCGGCCCCAGGGCAACGGCGGCAGCGAGGCGACGGGGGGAAGAAAGGGGAGGGGGACGAGGAAGGGCTGTTTGCGCCGCCGGCTCCTCGTCCCTCCCCCTTCCCCCCGCATCCCAAAGCAGCGGCGCCTCCGAGGGCGGGGCTAGGGATGGGGCGGGGGAAGGAGAGGAGGAGCAGCCTCCCTTCCCCCTCCCCCCAGCAGGCAGCCGCCTCGCTGGAATTCCGCCCGACTTGCTTCCGGTACCTCTCTTTTGCTTCCCCTCTAAGGTGACCAGACGTCCCGCTGTTTCCGCATTCTTTTCAAAAAAAGCGGGACTTTTTGAAAAGAATGCGGGACGTGGGACACACGCTTGAAAAGCGTGTCTGTCCCGCCAAAAGCGGGACGTCGGGTCACCTTAAGCAAGGATCATCTTTTTCCAGAAATTATCATCCTTTTCCAAAAACTATAAATGAATACTTTTTGGGAAACTATTTGCGAATGAATCTTGGTTACGAATTAATGTTGAGAATGAATCTTGGCTGCTCAAGAGTATGAGTCTTAATTTTGTTAATTTTATTTAATGAACCCTCTTTCTCCCCCTCCTTGCAATAATAATGGTTTGAGGAAACACCACGTTTCTAATCTCCCATCCCATTCTCATAAGTAACTCTACATCCCTAGGTTTTTCATTTGTGAGAGGTCATTTTTTTTCCTGGGAGATTAACACACTTGTCTTGGGAAATAATGATTAGCTAAAAAAATCCAGAGTTTGCTGGTGTAGAGGTGGAATAAAGGAAGGAAATCATTTATTAATGAGGGATCAGTGCCATTTGGAAGCTGTAAATCTCTTCCTTTCCCACCTTGGATAAATAACTTGTTCTTATAACAGTTGAGAGTTATAATTTGTAAGCTACCTGGAATAATAATAATAATAATAATAATAATAATAATAGAGTTGGAAGGGACCTTGGAGGTCTTCTAGTCCAACCCCCTGCTTAGGCAGGAAACCCTATAACCATTTCAGACAAATGGTTATCCAACATCTTCTTAAAAACGTCCAGTGTTGGAGCATTCACAACTTCTGGAGGCAAGCTGTTCCACTGATTAATTGTTCTAACTGTCAGGAAATTTCTTCTTAGTTCTAAGTTGCTTCTCTCCTTGTTTAGTTTCCACCCATTGCTTCTTGTTCTACCCTCAGGTGCTTTGAAGAATAGTTTGACTCCCTCTTCTTTGTGGCAGCCTCTGAGATATTGGAACACTGCTATCATATCTCCCCTAGTCCTTCTTTTCATTAAGCTAGACATACCCAGTTGCTGCAACCGTTCTTCGGTTTATAGAATGTTTATAGAGAGTAAAAGGTGAACCACTTTGTTACTCTTCTCCCTGTTTTAATCTTGGCACAAGATCCATCACTCTTGAATACAGATGCCTTCTTGGAAAAGTTCCCCAGACATTTTTTTAAAATGCAATTTCAGAAAGCTGGCTTTGTCAGTGAGATTTGATGACTGAAAGGTGAGCACCTTGGAGAATATAGCCATAGCCCATAGACTTATATTCCGCCCCATAGTGCTTTACAGCACTCTCTGGGTTGTTTTATAATGTCAGCATATCGCCCCCAACAATCTAGGTCCTAATTTTACTGATCTCGGAAAGATGGAAGGCTGAGTCAAGGCTTGAGCCAGTCAGGATCGAACTCCTGACAGTGGGCAGAGTTTGCCTGCAATACTGCATTCTAACCACTGTGCCATCAGGGCTCCTCCTGAAACCTTGCTGCATAAATGTGAGACTTATTAAATGGACATTGTTACAGGTGATGTGGCTGCTTACTATATTTGCAGAAGTGGGAATGGAGCAGAGAGATGGAGAAAGAGTTAAACTTCTGCTTCAGTGCCTTTTGGATTAAGTCAAGGGTATCCAACCTTGGTAACTCTAAAATTTTTGGACTTCAACTCCCAGAATTCCTCAGACAGCATGGCTGGCTGGGGAATTCTGGGAGTTGAAGCCCACAGGTCTTAAAATTGCCAAGGTTGGACACCCTTGGTTTAAATCAGGGGTGTCAAACTCAAGGCCCGTGGGCCAGATCTGGCCCACGGGATGCTTAGATCTGGCCCACGGGATGCTTAGATCTGGCCCGCGATGCCTCTGCCAGCACAAACGGAGCTCGCAGCCCTCCCGAGCTCCGTTTTTTCTGGCAAAGGGTTGCAGGAAGCTATTGCAACCGAAAACGGAGCTCGGGAGCCTGTTTTTGCCTGCAGAGCCCTCGGGCCACCACAGGCACCCCCGACACAAGTGACGTTGAGCTGGCCATGCCCCCCCTGGCCACGCCTCTCCCGAGGTCAAACACAACCCTGATGCGGCCCTCAATGAAATCAAGTTTGACACCCCTGGTTTAAATAGTTTGATAACATCCCATCAAGTCATTATTGGTTAGTGACGGCATAGATAAGATTCTCTCCCTGATGATCTGCCCCAAACCAGGCCCTCTGACTCTTCCAACAGTGCATCATGGCTACTATAACCAAATCCATCCACCTTGCTGCTGGTTGTCCTCTTCTCCTTCCGTCCACCTTTCCCAGCATTAGAGCCTTCTCCAGAGAGCTGCGACTTTACATTGTGTGTCTGAAATAGGATAATTTAAGCCTGCTCATTTGTGCCTGTAGGGAGAATTCCAGATTGATTTGTTCAATGATCCAATTGTGTGTTTCCTTGGCTGTCCATGGTGCTCCCGGGAGTCTCCTCCAACACCAAAATTCAAAGGCATCAAAATATTCTTCCTTTCCTGCATCTTCAAAATCCAATTGTTGGGAGGAAAATCCATCTGGTTCAGTTCCAAGCCGGGAGAAAGACACTGGAAACATGGAGGCTGATTGGAAAGATGGTTTATTGATGAAGCAGGACCCCATGGGATTCTGGGCAGCTGACAAAATGGAGTTGAGAGTGGGTGGGTTTTTATATCTTCTTTGGGCTTTGTATTTGAGCTTCCTGTTCCTGTGCAAGAACATGTCCTTTAATATTCTATTGGCTGCTGTCAGATTCCCATGGGGGTCGTGTAGGGGTCATAGCTGGCTCTATAGGCAAAAGAGGAAATGCAAATCCTAAGTGTTTGTCTGAGCTAATTTTGTCAGCCTTTTGTTTGTTGCTTGAGTTTCTGTCTTGACCCAGTCTTTCTGAATGGATTACCAAATCTGCATTTCTAAAAGATGGCCTCCTCAGTTTCTGCTTGGGGCAGGGAAATATTCTGCCTTTTTAATATTTCCCAAAATATTTCATTCATCTGGGGGGGTAGGTGCTGACTTTCTACACAACTTTCACTTCCATAGAATGTGTGGCTTGCACAATTCTGATCTTTGTTTAAATTAGCCTAATTGATGTTTTTCATGTTGTTTTTCTAGTAAAAAAATAATATATCAGGACTCTGCTGGGTATATTGATCTAGAAAATGTAATTATTTACAATTATCTTGAAGAATGAATTCCTTGAATGACAATTAAGTGCATTAGGCCAAAAATCCTATTCAATGTTTTTTTTTTATTTATTGGCCAATTTAAGAAGAAAATTCTGATTATCTCACATTTTTTTCATAGCAAGTGGCATTATTCGGCAGACCTTGGCTGATTCCCCAAAGCTAAGCAGACTCAGATTTAGTTAGACCTGGAAGGACGATCCCCATAATTTCTTAGGACTAAACTGGGACATTAAACAAATTCTAGAAAATAGCAATAACAAACTACAGTACTTCCATATGGATAACATGGAAGTGTTGAGGCAGTCCCCAGGATTTCCCTAATAATTTTTATTTTAATCTCTACTCAGCAACACCCAACAGATGAAGATCTATATCTCCAAGAATGGGTATGTGCATTCAAAGAAAGGTAATCTGTGACATTGAGGAATAACAATAGGCTGTCTTGCAAACTTGCTAAGTCAAGTTAAATATAATACACTCAGAATTCCCCAAAGACTTGGATTTTTAGATTTAGATTTATTATTAGAGTTGGAAGGGACCTTGTAGGTCATCTAGTCCAACCCCCTGCTCAAGCAGGAGTTCCTACACCATTTGAGACAGATGGCAGTTCAGTCTCTCTTTGAAGGTCGCAAGTGTTGGGGCTCTCACGACCTCTGCTGGCAAGCTGTTCCACTAGTTGATGGCTCTCACCGTCAGAAAGTTTCTCCTCACTTCCAGGTTGAATCTCTCCTTGGTCAGCTTCCATCCGTTATTCCTTGTTTGGCTTTCTGGTGCCATAGATAATTTGCAGTAGATATTGCTACAAAACACAATGACATTTAATGATGCCTCTTTATACAGAATCTGCCTGTTAGAAATTCTGTTTATATAAAGCACCACACAGAGCAAACAAAGAGTACAGTCACCATGTGCTTTACTGCTCAACTATATAACTTGGTTACAGGAAACAAGAAACTCTACTTAAAACAAAAGAGCATAGAGTATATACCATAGATCCAGACTTGTAAACACTGCTATCTACTGGCTAAATACTACTGTAGTTGTTGCATAAAAATACATTCCAACAATGGATTCCAACACTTACCCTTTGGCTCCATTGGTGGAATGGGAGTGATAAGTATTGATCACTATGACTTTGGTCTAGTGGTTAAGGCACCAGGCTGGAAATCAGGAGATCAAGAGACTTAGTCTCTCCTTAGGCACGAAGCCAGCTGGATGACTCTGGGACCAGTCCCTTTCCCTCTGCCCTACAAAAGAGACAAGGGCAAATAAATCATTTTTAAAAAGTGTTGCCAAGAAAACATCAAGGAGTTGTTTCTTTCAAGTTCTCAGGAGTTGAGATGGAAATTTAGAGAGAGGGTGAGTCAAAACGTAATGCCATTTTCTTTAGGACAGGTATAATTACCAACACAGGAACATGTAGCATACATCAAAATGAAGCTGGTCCTCTGTGGATCACATCCCTACTTCTCAACATAGTCACCGTTTCTCTCAATAGCAATGTTCCACCTTCGAATGAGAGCACGTATCCCTGCCCCGTAAAATTTTGTTGACTGTTCTTTGAACCACTTCTTCACTGCAGTTTTCACTTCCTCGTCACTGGAATAATGTTTGCCTCTCAAACCCTCTTTCTTGGGGCTATAATCTAAAGTATTGTCCTCAAACACATTTTGTAATCGTCTGTGAATGTTCACAGGGGTTTCCCCCTCAGCAACAAGGAATTCAATCACTGCTCTTTGTTTTTGATGCAACTCTAAGGGGGCAGCCATTTTGAATTTTCCTTGCAAGTCTAAAAACCTGAAAAGTAAGAAACAAAATATTTCAGAACGTAAATGATATAATCATTTATAACTGGGAAAAATTTCAGGTATTTTTATCAAAAACTTCACCTGAAATAAAGAAAATAGCATTACTTTTTGACTCACCCTCCACAGTATATATAGTTCCAAAAGTTGAAATACATTCATTCTGTCTTGTATGAGGCAGTTTACCTGACCTATATTAATTTTAAGTAAAGGACATGGGGCAGCTGCGTGAGTGAATTAGACCTATCAGAAAATGTATTCCCCCCCACCCAAGGCTAGAAATATTTTTATTCATTCCTTCTTGGTCTAGTTCAGGCAATATATCTTTTTTTGGAATTGCTTTAATTTGGGCTACTTTCCAAGATGCTGAAGGACAACGATGGAGAGGAAGGAAGACCAAAGGTCATTATAGAAAAGCAGATAATAAAACATTGAGAGTTTGTGCATGAGAACAATAACACATAAAACATGCAGGGCTTCTATTCTTTTGGAATTTGCTTCACTGAGGTGCAGAGCGATGTGTTAATTTATGATAGCCAAATATCAGAAGAAATCCACGCGGGCAGCCTTTCAAACTTTACTAAAAGGCTTTCGGGAGCTCCAGGTGGCCATGGGTGTCGTGTTGTGAAACCATTCTCAACGTTGAATGAAAAGTCGAAAGAAGGAATTTGAGACACTCCAAACTCTTACTGAAGGACTTTGCTTGTATGCATCGTGCAGGCAGAAAAGCAAAATGTCAAATGTCAGCGTGCAACTATTAAAAGTAGATAAATCTGAGGAAACCACGGACAAGCCAGATCTTTGAAATTTGACTCTTAACCATTGTCTTGTTAGGTATCAAGGCACAAAAACCATTTATTTGTTTGTTTATTTGTTTATTTGTTTATTCACTCATTCATTCACTCATTCACTCATTCATTCATTCATTCATTCATTCATTCATTCATTCATTCATTCATTCATTCATTCTGGTCCGTCGCAGCCAGACGTTCAGACTGGATTTGGGAATTTTGTCTGCCTACCGAGTCCTTCCCAAGCAGAACTGGGATAGGCAGAGGTGGATGCTTGGTGGTGTTAGAGCAGTGGTTCCCAACCTGTGGTACGTGTACCACTAGTGGTACGCGAGGGCCTTCCAGGTGGTACGCGAACACTTTCGGGGTCATGAACGATTTTTAGTTATTTTTTACTTCACAAAAATGTTTACTGCCTAACACAAGATAATCTGGCAACGATTTGCAACTGTTGCCACACGCCACCCACCTGGTCCCAGCGGCCCGAGAATCCAGTTGCTGGATGCGCGGGGCCAAAAAAGGAACGGTACAATTATGGAAATAAAGTGATATCTGATCGAATTTAGTTTCTCTGGAACCAGGTGGTACGCAGCGACTGTACGGGACCTCCAAGTGGTACTTGATCACAAAAAGGTTGGGAACCACTGTGTTAGAGGTATCATCACAGGACGTAAATTGTTCTGAGTAAAGTTTGCCTTTTGCAATTGACTGATGGTGATTTTTTTTCAATTCCGATGGCGTTCAAATGGGGCTTCAGTTGTTTTGGGATTGCACCCAACGTGCCCATTGTTATTGGTAGTACCTTTGTCTTCTTTTGCCACAATCGTTCTATTTCTATTTGCAGGGTTGTTGTTGTTTTTGTATTTTGTTATCTTCTCCAGTTCTTTCTCTTCTCTTCTGTTCTGTCCAGGTAGTGCCAGCTCCACTGTCTAGATTTTTTTGGTCTTTCTTATTGATAATTGTTGAGTCTGGGATGTTATGGCGCAGGTGCCTGTCTTTTTGAAGTCTAAAGTCTCAGAGCACTTTAGTTCCTTCATTTTCTATGACTTTCTCTATTTTATTCTATACTGCTCGTCTCCCCAACAAGGTGACTCTGGGCCTAATCGATAATAAGACAAGATAATTTTCTCCTTCTGCTTATGAAAAAACTAATGATATATTAATGCTGTACTCTTTTAGAGTCCCATATGCGTGTGTAAGTGATGTTTAAGTCCTGGTTTACTGAAGTCCTGGTTTACTGAATAAATCACAGCTAGGAATCATACACAAAGCCATAAACTATGATTTGCAAACCAAAATGGTTGGACTCGTTGAGTGTATTAAACCTTAAAGAAACAGGCCTCATTTTGACTTAGCACAGTAGTAGCCTTTCCCAGTCTTATGTCTTCCAAACTGACCTTAATTCTCAATATTTTCAACTGATGTATGCAGAGATTATTCTACTTGGCACTCCTAGGAGTTAACATCTGGAGAATACTAGGTTAAGGAAAGCTGGCTTATCAGACTATGGCTCACATAACCATATTGTGTGTACATACTCTGCTGTGTAGGGTCCCTGGTGTTTTGTGAGCTTGGCTGTTTTCTTGCAGACATCTAATGACCCTACTAGGTAACATCTTCAATGCTGCAATGCTTATCACTGAATGTGTTACCCAATTGGGTAATGAAACATCTGCAGGAAAAACCCCAAGCTCAGAGAGCAACAAGTATCCCACAGTTTATCCTCGAGCTACAAATATTCCCTTCCATTGGTACCAGGGGCGGGTTGCTTACTTACCTCGCTGCCGGAGCCATGCGGGCGCATCTCCATGCTTCGGGGGGGGCACGCTCGCCGCCCTCGCGCGATTTTGCTTCCGCGCATGCGCAGAAGCAAAATCGCCTGAAAACACCAAAACACCAAAAATCACCGAAAAAAATTGGCGACGCGCCGGGGGAACCGGCAAAGAGGGTTCCGGTGCAGTTGCGAAATCCGCCGCTCCCTACCGGAGCTGTGTACTGGGCAGCTCCAGCAGGAACCCACCTCTGATTGGTACCCTCTTCTGTGCTAAACCATACTTTATTATGTATAATTTATGGAATAAGCCATGATTGGCTCAGACTGTGCAACCAACTAAGCTTCAGACAAACTCCAATCAGGTTTGTTGCAAGTGAATTAATATTTTCTCTCTCTCTCTCCTGTGAGACCATGTATGAATTTCAAAGCCATGCAAACTTGGATTGCCTGCTCAGCAGAGGTGGGTTCCTACCGGTTCTAACCGGTTCTTTAGAACCGTTAGTAAAGCGGCGATAATGTCACGGAGCCAGTTCTGTTGGTGCCGGTCTGTGGGCGCCACCATCTTGGATTTTGCTTCTGCCTATGTGCAGAAGCTATTTTTTGATTGCTGCGGGGGCGCACACACACACACCCCCGGCGCGGCCCTGAGTGAACCGACAGCAAAACGATCCACAACCCACCCCTGCTGCACAGCTGCTGGGGATGATGGAGCTTGTAATTTGACACATTTGAAGGCTATAGGATGGAGAAGGCTGCTTTTTAAATTGGTTCTGATTCAGATGTTACCTGGGTAACAATTGTGTCCCCTGCCTCTGCACCTTCTTGTTAGCTGCTTCTGTTTCCTTTTTCTGTGGCTGTGTTTATGTGCAATTGGCACATCGTATTTCTACGTTGTTTTATGTTTAAGTCAATAAATGCATATTTAAAATAATTAAAACACGTTTGAAAGGAGAAATCCCTAAACTGAATCTGCATTAGAAAGTAGCATTTTAAGCCTTAGCTGTTTTACCAGAGGTGAAAGAGGAGGAGTTGCGTGATCAGGTAGCAGAAGAAAAAGAAGAAATAAATAGACATATAGATGAAATTTACAGAGTACAAACAAACTTTGCCAAAAGACACAAGTTACCCAGGGAGGTACATGTACGATTCACAAAAAAAGCAATAAGAGATGAAATTTATAAAACTACGAGAACAGAACAAATACTACATAAGGAAAGAGAAATTAATGTATTAAAACAAATTCCCAAACGAATAAGAGAAAAGAGAAGGGACCTACAATACTGCACTGCAAAACTAATAAGACAAGAAATTCCTTTTAGATGGTTGATTCCGGAAGGAATCCTGGTGACTTGGAAAGGGAAAAAAATAAAGATAGAAACAATGGAAGAGGCAGACCAATTTATTGAAACACATTTAGAAAAAGAAGGAGAGAGCAGTGTAGAAGGTGAGGGACAAAGTCAGGAAGAAAAAGAAATGTTGGAAGAAATGGAGAGAATGAAAAGACAAGAGAGAGAGGGAGATAAGAGAATGAAAACAAAAGAAATAAGAACCGTGAGACAAACAAGAGCAACAAGTAAAAAATAAAATGCAAAATCAAATCAAAATATTTTCAGTTAACATAAATGGAATCAATTCACCAATAAAAAGAAGACAAATACTCAATAGACTACAGAAACAAGGTTCAGATATCACATGTTTACAAGAAGTTCACATTAAAAAAGAAGAGTATAAGTTATTACAGCAGCCCAAGATAGGTAATCTTTTCACATCCTTAGCTGACTCAAGGAAAAAAGGAATAGCACTATATATCAAAAACTGGTTAAGCCCCAAACAAATATATAGAGACACAGAAGGAAGAATACTTATGGTAGAAATCACAATTGATAAAACTAAAATATTATTAATAGCCATATATGCTCCTAATAATGGACAAAAAGAATTCTATACTAAATTATATCAACAAATTATAAAATTAGAGAGAGAAAACATCTGTATAATTGGTGACTTCAATGCAGTAGTAGATGCCAAAGAAGATTATAAATCGGGATAAAAAAAAAATTCTGAAAGAAAAATTTTACCCAAAAATTTCTTTGAAATCGTGAATGAATTTAAAATAAAAGATATATGGAGAGAAAGACACCAGAAACAAAACCAATATACATACTTTTCAAACCCACATCAATCCTGGTCCAGACTTGATATGGCCTGGTCAAATATAGAACCAATTATTAAAATAGAGAGTGTAGAAATAGAACCAAATACGTGGGCGGACCACAATCCCATAGTAATTACAATGAGAGGAATAAATAAGACAAGAAGGAGATGGATGATGAACCAGAAAATAATAAAAGAAAAAGAATTTAAACAATATATGGAGAAAGAACTAACTTTCTTTCTACAGGAGAATTGGAACGAAGATACATCTATACAAAACATTTGGGATACTATGAAAGCATATGTAAGAGGACTATCTATTGCTTACTCTATTAAAAAAAATAAAAATAAAAATAAACAGATTAAGGATTTACAAAACAGGATAGGGGAATTAGAACACAAATTACAAGAGACACCACAAGATAAGGAAATAAAAGAAGAAAAGGAATTAATTAAACACAAAATAAACCTGATAACACAAGAAGAAATCGCATTAAAAATTAAGTCAGCCAAACAGAACCATTTTGAACATGCTAACAAACCAGGTAGATGGCTGGCTTATAAATTAAGAAAAGAAAAGGAAAAAAAAACAATACAACAACTAGAGGATTCGCTAGGGAAAATGCAGTTGGCAATAGAAGAAAAAAAAGAAATAGCACGAGAATATTATAGAGAACTATACAGCAAAGATACTATACAAATCCAAAATATACAAGACTATTTAAAAAATTCTAGTATAGCGCAATTACCAGAGGATATTAAAAATAAGATGGACGAAGAAATAACACTGATTGAATTAGAAAAAGCAATAAAGAACCAAAAAAATAACAAAACCCCAGGACCGGATGGTATTCCAGCAGAGTATTATAAAGAATTACAAACGATTTTAAAAAGTATACAATTAATTACATACAATGAAGTACTAAAAAAAGGAGCAATTCCAGACTCATGGACAGAGGCACTAATAACAATCATCCCCAAAGACACCAATACGAAACATAAGATCCAGAGTTACAGGCCAATCTCGCTGTTGAACTCAGATTATAAAATCTTTGCCTCCATAATGGCGGAAAGACTTAAAAAAACGCTTACTAAAACTATACACTCAGATCAAAATGGTTTTTTACCAAACAGACATATCAAAAACAATATCAGAACAATTATAAACATTTTAGAATATTATGAGACTCATCCAGGGGAATCCATGGCACTCATATTCCTAGATGCCCAAAAGGCATTTGATAATTTAAACTGGGACTTCATAACAAATCAATTAGATAAAATGAATTTTGGAGAAAACTACATAAGAACAATTAAAGCAATATATTCAAAACAAACTGCAAAAATCCTCATCAATGGAGAAACTACAAAAAATTTTAATATAGAAAAGGGAGTTCGACAAGGTTGTCCTCTCTCCCCTTTATTATTTATATTATCATTGGAATCATTATTACAAAAGGTAAGGGAAAACAAAGAAATAAAAGGACTCAAGATAAAAGAACAGGAATATAAATTGCAGGCATTCGCAGACGACATGGTTTTCAATATAGAAGAACCTCTAGAGGTAGGATCAATTTTACTAAAAGAAATTAATGAATTTGGGAAAGTAGCAGGTCTAAAAATTAACAAACAAAAAACTAAAATAATAACCAAAAATCTGACAGATACACAAAATAAGGAATTAGAAAGGAAATTAGAAATACAAATTGTAAAGAAAATAAAATATTTAGGAATCAACCTGTCAGCGAAATGCACAACAATAAAAGAAGAAAACTATATGGGAATTTTAAAACAAATTGAAAAGAAACTAGATAACTGGAACAAATTACAAATATCTCTAATAGGCAGAATTGCAGCGATTAAAATGTCAATACTACCTCAGATTTTATACTTATTTCAGACTATACCAATCAAATTAGAGAAAAAATATTTTGAAAAATTAAATAAAATACTAACCAAATTTATATGGGCCGGGAAAAAACCAAGAATTAAATTAAAATATTTACAACAAAATAGAAATCAGGGAGGGTTCGGACTGCCAGACTTTGAATTATATTATCAAGCATCTGCTTTAACATGGATAAAGGACTGGATACAAATCAAAAATAGACGCTTACTGGTATTAGAAGGTTATGATTTACATATAGGGTGGCATGGATTCCTCTGGGATGATAAACATAAAACACACTCATATTTTAAAAGACATAAAATCAGAGACTCCCTATTAGGAATCTGGCTTAGAATCAAAAAACAATATTATACTAAGATACCACCCTGGTTCTCTGGCATGGAAGCCATTACTTACCCAAACACAACAAACCTGGAAAAAATGGTTACATACGAAGAAATACTGGAAGAAGGAGGAGCCTTAAAATCTATATCAAAATTAGAACAGGGAGGAATTAAGATTGACTGGTGGCCATACTTTCAAATTAAGAACAGATTAGAAAACGACAAGAGGAAATATGGAATACAAAAAACTAAATCAGAATTAGATAAAATCTTATTAGGCCAGGAACAAAAAGCAATAACTAAAATATATAAATTTCTTCTAAAAAAACAAAACACAGAAAGATATAATAAAGGGAAATATGATAAGCTGGACGAAAAATTTTGGACATGAAATACCAATTAATCAATGGGAAAAAATATGGAATCAGAACTACAAAATCACAAAATCAGTCTCATACAAAGAAAATTATTATAAACTATTCTATAGATGGCACCTCCCTCCAGCGAGATTGGCAAGAATGTATAAAAATCTACCACCAAATTGTTGGAGATGTCAGTGTAAAACTGGATCTTATTATCATATGTGGTGGACCTGTCCAAAAATCAAACTCTTCTGGAATAAAATCAAAAACAGAAATCACACAACAAGACTTAGATATTAAACCGGAAATTTTCTTATTGGGAATCATCAACCAAAAAATGGAAAAAAAACACTACTATATCATTTTACATATACTAACAGCGGCAAGAATAACGATAGCACAAAATTGGAAATTAAATGATATTCCCGAGGAAAGCAGTGTAATCAGAAAAATTTTGGATTGTGCCGAAGCGGATAAGTTAACTATGGAATTGAAAGGAAAGGAAGACTCCGACTATTATGAAATTTGGAATTTATTTTACAATTGGTACGAAAAACGAAAACAAATATCATCAATGTAATAAATGTAAATATAAGTTAAATAAGACACATAGAAATTAGAATAAGGAATTAATAGAGAAAATAGTTATATTATAATAATATATATGTATACTATGATTTTACAAAATTGAAAGTGCCTTATTTCTTATGAACTATTATTATTATTATCAATACTATCATCAATATCACTATCGTTGTACTATTATTAATACTATTGTTAATATTAATATTAATACGATTGATTTATAAAATCTATCACATAAAAGACAAGATAAAAGTTGGAAAATACATAAAAATATATCGCTAACATATACTCGCCGTAGAACAAATTATAGAAATTAACAGCTCTATAGCTGTATGCGTTTTTTATGTTTTGTAAATGTTTATATTGTACTTGTTAATGTCATAATGTTCTTTTTTTTTGTTTTGTATGTTTGTTTGTTTTTAAATGTAAATAACTTAATAAAAACTATTTTTTTAAAAAAAAATATTTCTACGTTGTTTTATGTTTAAGTCAATAAATGCATATTTAAAATAATTAAAACACGTTTGAAAGGAGAAATCCCTAAACTGAATCTGCATTAGAAAGTAGCATTTTAAGCCTTAGCTGTTTGTTGCAACTTTTTCTCATCTGTGGCTGGCTGTTATGAAAAAAATATAATGGAGCTTTTGTTCTCTGATCCCCTTGGAGACGCTGATTTTGCTGCGCCATCACCGTACAATTGATCTTAGATCATAGCTCTCGGTAGGCTGTAACCCACCACAGCAAAAAGCTCGGTTTTCACTTAATGAGATCGAAGTTCCTGCCTATTTTTTTTTTTTTTTTGGCACTGCTTAGGAGGGAAAATAATCTGGAAATAAACACTGACTCTGTTGTCTGAGAAATTAGTCTTAATGTTAAATCAAGTCGAGAACACTGAAAACTATCCCGAAACATTGCAAAATCTATTATTCGAGCGAGTTCATAAATGTTCTGTTATTGTCTGGAGCAGTAGTGGGCTCTAAAACCCTTTGCTACCGGTTCACGTGCGCGACGCTTCTGTGCATGCGCAGAAGCGTCCCAGGCGGGTGGGCGGAGCCTCCCGCCACTGGCGCTACCGGTTCGCAGAACTGGGCCGAACCGGGAGCAAACCACTACTGGTCTGGAGTTTTCGAAGCACTGTAACATTTCTTTCGATCTTTACATCCCCATATGATGCTAAGAACACCAGGGGCGGTTTCCTAATTTTTTTATACCACTCTGTGGGTGTGGCTTATTTTGTGGGTGTGGCTTGCCAGCCAGGTGACAGGGTGGGCATGGCTTCTCAGACTGCTGAAGGGAGGGAAACTGAGATAAGTCCTGCCACCCATTCCCCCTCCCCTCAGCAGCTCGAGAAGCCTCGAACGTGCGAAAATGCCTAGGATCATCACCGCGTTTTCGTGGCTTCTCGGACTGCTGAAGGGAGGGGAATGGAGATAGCTCCTGCTGCCCGTTCTTTCAGCGTCTCACACGCTCCTTCAGCCATCCTTCCCTGCTTGGACTCACTGTGGGGTAGGAAGGCAGCGCATGCGCAGTGCCGGAAGCTCGGCTTCTGGGCATGCGCAGAAGAAAATTTTTTTTTTAATTAAAAAAAATTTTTTTTAATGGCGGCGCCTAGGCACTGGCAACCGACTGCACCGGTACTGTGACGTCACCAGCGGGCCGCTACCGGTGCTATAGAGTGGACCGCACCTGTAGGAACCCACCACTGAAGAACACCTCTCTCTCTCTCTCTCTCTCTCTCTCTCTCTCTCTCTCTCTCTCTCTCTCTCTCTCTCTCTCTCTCTCTCTCTCTCTCTCTCTCTCTCTCTCTCTCTCTCTGTCTTCTTTAATGAAAAATCCTCCATGGGTTTGAAGTTGAACATGCTTAAATAGCATCAGAAGATTACAAAGCCAAGTCCACAGAGCATAGGCTTAACTGTATCAACCTCAAGGGTTATAAAAATAACTGTTCTGCAGGGCCCACTGAACCACGCAAGCTGTCTTTTCCAGATAACTGGAATAGCTTCCACATAAATTTCAATGTTACACTTTTTCTAATCCAGGGATTTACATCATAATTCCTCTGTGGTGTCTGACAGAATATGGTGGATGGATGGCATGAGATAACCCTGACTTCTTTCCCAAATTGCAAAATGCTTTCGTGGCGAACATTTTTATCAAATGTTTCCTGTATGTCTTTATTAAAAAAAAAGAAAAAGAAAAAAGAACAACCTCTCCCTTTCTGGAGAAATACACAAGAAATCAAAGTTTATACTTTGAATTATAGTTTTTCTTAGCTATGGATTTATGGAGAACTGCCATCTGGTTCCACAGAAAATGAATACAGAATATATATATATATATTTAATCAAGTTCATTAATCACTATTTGGCCTGAAGCCTTTCCAAGGCTTCATTTTATAATACAAAATGAGATTTCCTTGGAGATTTGGTATATTTGATTCATTTCCTTCATCCATCCAGCCCCCAATATTTTTTTTTATTCCCAGTAGGGAAAATATTTTTATTGTTTCGTAGTTCTCTTTTATAATTGCTCATGAGTTTCTTCTCCTCACATGGTCTCAGACCATTACCCGGAAAAGAAGGTTATGTTGAAAGACGTAGATGAGATGGTTGGCATGCCAGTCAGGACAAGCATCTGAAGGCAGGACAAGAAGCGACGGATGGAAACTAATCAAGGAGAGAAGCAACTTGGAACTAAGGAGAAATTTCCTGACAGTCAGAACAATTAATCAGTAGAACTGACTTGCCTCCAGAAGTTGTGGGTGCTCCAACACTGTCAGTTTTTAAGAAGAGATTGGACAACCATTTATCTGAAATGGTGTAAGGTTTCCTGCTGAGCAGGAGGTTGGACTAGAAGACCTCCAAGGTCCCTTCCAACTCTGTCGTTCCATTCTGTTCAATCTAATAAATAAAATTAAAATAAATTAAAATGTATGCAAGCATGATTGTGAATTGGGTTTAAGCAGATCATGGTTGCTTGTTCAACAAACCAAGGTCTAATATCCTGGCTTGCTGCAGTCTGTGAGTTCCCTATCTTTCCCTATGTTGATGTCATTGATAAAATCCCTTATGCAGATATTAGACCAGGGGTGTCAAACTCGCGGCCCGTGGGCCCGATGCGTCACGCGCTGGCCACGCCCACCCCCGTTTCAGTGAAGGGGAAAAAAGTCGTGAATTTTGGACTTATAGCTGAACTTCACAGTGCCAGGAGGCAGAAAGCAATAGAGTTTCTTGAAATGTTAAGCTAGGATTTTTTTATTTTATTTTTTATTTTACAAAGACAGCTAAGCTTCCTCTGCAAATTTAGGAGCGGAGATTTCATTACCCATAGCCAGCTTGTCCCTCTGCTACACAATTAATTTTGGCAGGCTGCCTCTCAGAGTATTGCAAACCTCATCTTGGAAAACATGCAAGCAATCAGATTACTGCATTCTCCTCACCTTTAGCATAAGGACAGAAACAAAATCTTATTAAGAGAGCAGAAACTAGACAAATGGTGCATTTTTATCCAGGGAGGGAGGGAGGGAGGAAGGAGGGAGGGAGGGAGAGAATGAGAATCAGGAATAAATCCTACTTATTTTAATTATATTTAGGACTTTGTCTTCTACTACTAATATTAGTAGCCTTTCCCTAGCCTTTTCCCCACTCTCTGAATTAAAATAAGACATCCATCTGCATCATTCTTGAATAATTTGACACATTTTCTCCTATAGTTTGTAAACCTGTGTATAATTTTTTTTCCTCCTCTGGAGTAAATATAAAAATATGCAGCTTCTTGTCGGAAGAGCTTCTGTATCACATCCTTCAGGTTTTAGATGGTAGCAAAGAAATACTGGCGGTCCTTGACTTATGACCACAACTGAGCCCAAAATTTCTGTTGTTAAGTGAGACATTTGTTAAGTTAATTTTGTTCCATTTTACGACCTTTCTTGCCTTAGTCGTTAAGTGAATCATTGCAGTTGGATAAGTTAGTCACACGGTTGCTAAGTGAATCTGGCTTCCCCATTGACTTTGCTTGTCAGAAGGTCGCAAAAGGGGATGACATGATCTTGAAACATAGTAACGGTCATAAATATGAACCAGTTGCCAAGCATTCGAATTTTGATCACGTGATCATGGGGATGCTGCATAGGTCGTAACTGTTATACACTTAAGTCATACGTCACTTTTTTCAGTGTCATTGTAGCTTTGAACGGTCACTAAACGAACTGTTGCAAGTCAAGGACTACCTCAGGGCTGTCAAAACTCGCAGCCAGCGGGCCAGATGCGTCACGCACTGGCCACGCCCATGCCCGGTTTAGCGAAGGGGGGGAAACTCACGTGATGCCGCCGTGACGACATGAATTTGACACCCCTGGACTACCTATACAAATTACCTCTGCTGCCATCTAGTGGACACCCGGGCTTTGCAGTGCAGATATGCTGCTGGTCACATCATAAAGAATTCTACCATGACTATCATATCGAACAGATTTTTCCATATCATCCCCGTTTACCTTTACATACTGAACCGATGATGTATAGGTTAAGTTCATAATTAAAGATGTGGAGATACTTAAAACCATGGTTGTTTAATAAGACACACTGGTCTGGTTCATTAAAAAACTATTTTACTTTTGTTATGTTTTAAGCCAGAGGTCTTCAAACTTGGCAACTTTAAGACTTGTGGACTTCAACTCCCAGAATTCTCCAGCCAGCTATGGAGCTATGCTGGCTGGAGAATTCTGGGAGTTGAAGTCCACAAGTCTTAAAGTTGCCAAGTTTGAGGACCCCTGTTTTAAGCTTTTGTTATACGGCAAATATGAGGCCATAAGGACATGACTTTTTTTTTTAAAGAGTGATTGCTATAACCATGGTTTCAGCCATGGTTAGTTTCAAGTAAGGAGCCGATGTACAATTTAGACCTAGAGGTCATGTCCTGTGCTTAGAATTTGGGCGAGGGAATGTAAATTCTTAATCCCATCAGCTGGAACTGAAGGCGTTTTTGTTTACGAATAGACTGCCCAGTTTTTCGTAATGGGCGCAAAAATATCCATCTCTAAAGACTTCAGGCATCTGCTGGAGGCTGTTTTGCTATGCAGGAAGACTGGGGCTGCTTTCTGCCTTTAAGAGCATGTTTCTTCATTTCTCCTTTGGGTAAGGTGACCAGATGTTCCGCTTTTGGCGGGACAGTCCCGCTTTTTAATAATTTGTCCCGCATCCCGCAGCGTTTCAGAAAAGTCCCGCTTTTTAAATTTGAATTTGCCCTGCACACCCCTCTGCCTCCTGCCTCGCCTGCCTCCTCCTGCCAGGCAGGGAGGGAGGGCAGTGAGAGGGCCAGTGGCGGTCTTGCCTGTTAGTCGCCGCAGAGCCGAAGAAGCTGGTGGCGTTCGCGGCGCGGGGCTTCCCCCGCCCGCTTTCCCCAGCCGCCGGGACTCCGCCATTTGTGTTCTTTTGCCCTCTGTGCAAGCAGAACTCTTTGTGCATGCGCAGAGGGCAAAAGAATGCAAATGGTGGCGTCCCGGCGGCCGGGGAAAGCGGGCGGGGGAAGCCCCGCGCCGCGAACGCCACCAGTTTCTTCGGCTCTGCGGTGATGAACAGGTAAGCCTGCGCCAGTAGGAACCCACCCCTGGCTGCGATGAAGGGGGGGGTGTTTGGAGGAGGTGCACAAAGCTGCAGGATAAGAGAGACAGACCCCTCCCGTCTTGCTCCCCTAGAACCTCACCCCCTGTCAATGGTGTCCCGCTTTACAAAAAATAAAATCTGGTCACCTTACCTTTGGGGAAATATAATATTCTGCCTCTTTTAATAGCCCCCAAAATATTTCATTCTCCAGGAGGGGTGTGTGTTTGTGTGATTACTTCTTACAATTTCTTAGTTGAAGACCAGTATTTTTTTCTCTCTTTTGTCCAGCCATTTAATCCTCTTTCTCCTCTTCCTCTTCCTTCATCTTCAAGAGACCCAGTGAGAACCAGTTTTCTCTGTCTGCAAGAAGAAATGGTGGCATTTCAGTGCTAATGATTCTAGAATGACAATCAGAGTTTATTTTAGGACAGCTAGCTCTATACCACCTCAGATTTGAAAAGGAAAAGTTGCTTTGAAGCCCCCTGGCATATATAGGTAGCATTTTCAACAGCTCTTTAAAGCCGTTGCATCTTTTCCTGGAATTGTGATTTGTCCTCCACAGTTGCAGCATGATCCCAGGAAAAGGAGGTTTAAAGTGTTCATAGACTGTTCTCATGTATGCACACCATGTGCTCCAAGATGCTGTTATCACTTTGAAGCATTGAATAGGCCTGTTCATCACACAACAGAATAACAAAATAACAGAGTAACAGAGATGGAAGGGACCTTGGAGGTCTTCTAGTCCAACACCCTGCTTAGGCAGGAAACCCTATACCGCTTCAGACAAATGGTTGTCGAATCTCTTCTTAAAAACTTCCAGTGTTGGAGCACCCACAACTTCTGGAGGCAAGTTGTTCCACTGATTAATTGTTCCTGGATTTCTCCTTAATTCTAGGTTACTTCTCTCTTTGATTAGTTTCCACCCATTGCTTCTTCTCCTGCCTTCAGGTGCTTTGGAGAATAGCTTGACTCCCTCTTCTTTGTGGCAACCCCTGAGATATTAGAACACTGTTGTCAAATCACCCCTAGTCCTTCTTGTCATTAAAATGGACATACCCAATTCCAGCAACCATGCTTTATATGTTTTAGCCCTCAGTCCCCTGATCATCTTTATTGCTCTTCTCTGCACTCTTTCTAGAGATTCAACATCATTTTACATTGGGGTGACCAAAACTGGATGCAGTATTCCAGGTGAGGTCTTACAATTTCCCCCATAATAATTTATAGTGTCCACCTAACCATTCTCGTGGCAGTATAAAACCTCTTTCTGTTATTGCTTCATTGTTGTTACTAATGCAAACTTGGCAAACCAAGTATGTAACATGTGGTGGCGCTGTGGTTAGAATGCAGTACTTCAGGCTACTTCTGCTGACTGTCAGCTGCCAGCAGTTTGGCAGTTCGATTCTCACCAGCTCAGGGTTGACTCAGCCTTCCATCCTTCCGAGGTCGGTAAAATGAGGACCCAGATTGTTGGGGGCAATAGACTGACTCTGTAAAATATGCTTAACGAGGACTGTAAAGCACTGTGAAGCGGTATATAAGTCTAAGTACTATTGCTGTTATGATGGTTGCAGCATCCCAGGGTAATGTGCAAACAAGATGATTAGGGAACTAGAGGCTAAAACGGTTGCAGAAACTCGACATGGCTAGTCTAGTGAAGAGAAGGATCAGGGGAGATATGATAGCAGTCTTCTAATATTTGAGGGGCTACCACAGAGAGAAAGGGGTCAAACTATTTTCCAAGGCACCCGAAGGCCAAACAAGGAATAATGGATGGAAACCGATTAAGGAGAGATTCAACCTAGAAATAAGGAGAAATTTTCTGACGGTGAAAACAATCAACCAATGGAACAGAAGTTGCCTTCGGAAGTTGTGGGAGCTTCATCTCTGGCGGCTTTCAAGAAGAGACTGGACTGCCATCTGTCAGAAATGGTGTAAGGTTTCCTGCTTGGGTGGTGGGGTTGGACTAGATGACCTACAAGGTCCCTTCCAACTCTGTTAATCTGCTAATCTGTTAATGTGGTCACCATTGGCAATATTCCCTGCCAGCTTTCAACAAGCGAAGTCAATGGGGGAAAGCTGGATTTGCTTAACAACCTCATGATTCACTTAATAGCCGTACCAAAAATGTCATAAAATCACCCATATGAGTCCCTTAAAAACTGCCTTGCTTAGCAGTTGGGCTATTCTGGTCCCAGTTGTGGTCGTAACTCGCGGATTATCTGTATAGCCCAGTGATGGTGAACCTTTTTTGGCTCGGGTGCCAAAAGGGTGAGCGCGCGCACCCACACTCATAATGCAATGCCCCCCCCGCACATGCGCACAACCCCCCACACTGCCCCCCTCCGCGCATGCGCACAGGCCTCACTGAAGCCTCCGGACTTCTGGTAGGCCCGTTGGGCCGTTTTTCTCCGTCCCCAGAGTTCAGGAGGCTTTCCTGAAGCCTGGGGAGAACGAAAGTGGCCGAAAATCAGCTGACTAGGACGCACATGCGTGCTGGAGCTGACATAGGGCAACGCCTCACGTGCCCTCAGATATGGCTCCGCATGCCACCTGTGGCACCCGTGCCATAGGTTCGCCATTACTGGTATAGCCAGTAAGCTTGTACATGCTTTGGATTCAGGAGAATCACAGCAAAGCCTAAGTGCCTTTCTGTTGTTCATTAAAGCCGCTGTATCTTTTTTCACCCTTCTGTGCAAAGAGGCTACATTCAAGCATGGTATGACCTGTTTTTCCTCCCTCAAAATAATGTTCAACATATGCCCAGTCTAGACAGAAGCATTGTGATAATGAACTCACAGTTGGCATAAGACACCGAACATTACTTTGCTGAAATGAATGAGTTCTCCCGCTGACTTACTTTGCTGGCCATGTCATCCGACGATTGCACATTATCTATGGAAACGTGTCCAATGCATCTTTACAGACAATGTCACGATATGAATATTGTCAGTTTGTGCATCTCTATGTTTTCTACTGTTTCTTGTATTTATGGTCAAACAGACATGTGATATGTTCTACTACGCATGCCTGCATTCCAGAAGTTTCCTCTTTTCTTCTCTTCCGCCATTTCTGCCGAAGGTAGAAGTGATTTTTTTCATTAGCCGATAAGATGTAGTTTACTAAGGATTCTTTTTATTATTTTCTACTGAAATAAATATTTTGTTAATTAGATTTGAATCTCGATTTTATTTTCTAATGAGAATGACTTCAAAAGGAGCAAAGATCCATCGACCTCCACGGGGGATTGATTGTTCCCCCCTTCTCTTCTTAACAGACAATATATTTTTTGCACTTCTGTTGAGATGCATTTTCCCTGGAAATGGAAGGAGGCGTGGAAGCAAGAAGGAATCACTTTGCTAATTGAAAGAAAAGGAAACACGATTGGTCCTGAATGACGAAGGATAGCCACAGACATGAACAATAACTATGTTTATTTCTCTGTTTATTTAAGATAAACAGGAGCACAGCAACCTCTCCCCTACCCACCAATGTGCTCATTTTTGGTTACAAGAACTGCCTTTATTGCAGAAGACAAGATTGATTCTGGGTTCTGGTCATCCTCCCTCCACTGTCAATGGAACCAAATGTTCTGGACAATGTATCTGGCTACGCTTGTAATTTCCCACCGTTAGTCAAGGGCATTGTGGGAGAGAATGTCAAGACAGTTAGATGGGGCTGTGTTATTTCGTTGAGAGGGCTAGGAAGGCGGGGATGTGGAGAGGAAATAATAATTAGAATTAGGAAAGAAACAGCAGATGCACAATTATGCCAGATGTTGTTATGGGGGCTTTCTTAAAGATGAAACCCAGCCTTCACCTATATCTGAAACAATACAGTCTATTTTGTATCTTGCCAATACTACATGCTGTCCATTGGAGTGGTGTGTGTGTGTGTGTGTCAAAAACTGTGACAAAACACCTACATTTAGCATGCTGACCTGGTAAGAAGGGATGGATAATAAGAAAGTCACCCAGATGGATTTATCAAAAAAAAATTCCAATTTCATGCTGTGGAGGAGAGAGACTGGCCAAGCCAGAGGGAGGAGTCAAATAGGGAATTAGTCTGCAGTCCTTGCATCAGGAGTCCCTATCCCCAGGGCTGCAGCCCACTACCAGGCCAGGGCCGGTTCAAAACCAGGCTGCGAGACAAATGGGCAAGCATGCACATGTGAAGCTCCACTCGCGCGAGCAGCAGGAAAACATACACACATGCATGAAGCTCATTCGCACAAGACTACTCTTGAACCTCTGTTGAACTCATCTACTCTTACCCAAAGTGCAACCATCGGTTTGAGACCATTCCTAGGTATAGGGTTGAACAATAAAGCAGCTAACCAAACTCTTCATGTGTGAGTTTGATTCTTTGCTGTAATTTACACTGCCTTCCTTTTTTTTTTGTTTTTTGTCTTTCCTTTGAAATGTACTACAGGTACTCTTCCACTTATGACCACAGTTGAGCCCAGAATTTCTATGGCTGAGCGAGATTAGTTGTTAAGAGGGCTTTGCCCTATTTTTACAACCTTTCTTGCTGCAGTGAATCGCTGTGGTTGTTACGATAGTAACACGGTTGTTAAGTCAATCTGGCTTGCCCATCAATTTTGCTTGTCAGAAGGTCGACAAAGGGGGGTCACATGACCCCGAGACACCGCAACCACCAAGCGTCTGAATTTTGCTCACTGGGGATTCTGCAACCGCCGTAAGTGTGAAAAATGGTCATAAATCACTTTTTTTGAGTGCTTCTTGTAACTTTCAACGGTCAATGAATGAAAAGTTGTAACTCGAGGACTATCTGTAGGCCAACGGTATATATGCTGTGATTCTACTTTTATTCAGGGCTGCTCAGCAAGCTGCCAATAGTTGGCTGGGCGTTTGTGTGTAGTGTTTGTTCTTTGGATGCTTAATAAATATATGTTGTGTCTTCAAAGTGATTTGTTTGTTTTAAGTGAGGCTGGTTTGGGCCACCATAACTCCGAGATCCCTTCCAGTTCTATGATGAACAGTTCAGCCTGGTGTTCAATATACAGATACAGATTAACAGAGTTGGAAGGGACCTTTTAGGTCATCTAGTCCAACCCCCCGTCTAAGCAGACCCTACACCCGTGATGGCGAACCTATGGCATGCGTGCCACAGGTGGCATGCGGAGCCATATCTGCCAGCACATGAGCCGTTGCCCTAGCTCAGCTCCAGCATGCATGTGCATGCTGGCCAGCTGATTTTAGGCTCGTGCGGAGGCTCTGGGAGTGTGTTTTTGGCCTCCCCAGGCTCCAAGAAAGCCTCTGGAGCCTGGGGAGGGCGAAAAACGGGCCTACCAGGCCCAGCAGAAGTCGGGAAATGTGGGAGGGGTCATGTGTGCATGCGTGGGGGGGCGGGGCAGCGCAGGGGGGGTCGTGCACACATACGTGGGGGGCACTGAATTATGGGTGTTGGCACACGCACACGCGTGACAGCAGCTGCGTGCGCACTTTCGGCACCCAAGGGAAAAAAAGGTTCACCATCACTGCCCTACACCATTTATGACAGATGGCAGTCCAGTCTCTTCTTGAAAGCTTCCAGGAACGTTGACAAAAGGTCGTAAAACGGAGCAAAATTCACTTAACTGTCTCGCTTAGCAACATAAAATTTGGGCTCAGTTGTGGTTGTGAGTCAAGAACTACCTGTATTTTTCTTTTTTTCTTTTTGAAGGCTCTAGCTTTCTGTCTGCAAAGGGGAACAGGATTAAACCATTGTTTCTTCAAAACATAGAAAGTCAAGTCAACAACCACATCAGTCCGATCAAAACCTAGGGGCTTCTTGTGGCTCCCATTTTGACTTTTTTTTAAAATTACTCACTGTGGAAGCCTCTGTAGCAGAGGTGGGTTCCTGCCGGAGCTGTCCAGTGCGTAGCTCCGGTAGGGAGCGGCCAATTGCGCAATTTGCACGCGACCGCTCTGGAGCCCTCTCCGCCGGTCCGTCGTGCGCGTCGCCATCTTTTTCGGTGAATTCTTGAGCGATTTTGCTTCTGCGCATGCGCGGAAGCAAAATCTTGCCAAAATCTTGCGAGGGGACGCGTGCGCAAGAGAGATTTTGGCGAGATTTTGCTTCTGCGCATGCACAAAACAAAATCTCGCTGAAATCTCGTGCGCGCACGCGTCCCCTCGCGAGATTTTGGCAAGATTTTGCTTCCATGCATGCGCAAAAGCAAAATTGCATGAGGGGGCACGCGCGCGTAGCGAGCACGTGCGCACCCAAAACGTGGAGATGCGTGCGCAGCGCAGCGGCACCGGTAAGCAAGCAACCCAATCCTCATTTGCTAGTTGTCAGGGCAACTGATATACTGGAGGTCTTAACAAGCCCACAGATAAACTTGTGTCCTTTTCAAATCCGCAACTTGTCAGAAGCACATCACTGATTCATTTCATTCCTCCTATTTTTATCTCTCTCTCTCTCTCTCTCTCTCTCTCTCTCTCTCTCTCTCTCTCTCTCTCTCTCTCTCTCTCTCTCTCTCTCTCTCTCTCTCTCTCTCTCTCTCTCTCTCTCTCTCTCTCTCTCTCTCTCTCTCTCTCTCTCTCTCTCTCTTGAGATCATTGCTGTTTGTTCCTTTTATAACTAGGTTAAATTTGATCTTTGACAGTCCCTGGGAACTGCTAATTGGCGCATCTTTTAGCAAACCCTTGCTAAGAAGCTACAGTACTTTCTTTTTTCTTTTTAAAGCATCTAAGACTGTATCAGCCATGTTGCAAATTATTATTTTCTTTGGCCCACCGAGAGATCAGAATGAAAAGGAGTATGCGTTTAAAATGAGAAAATCCAATATTGGTAGGGACAGGGTTGACAACCCCACTTCTCAATCTTTTTGGGGAACAGCACAAAGCAGAGGAATCAAAAGAGTTGTTTTAGCAGCATGATTTTTCAAAATGGAAACCGTGAGTGTGGGGAATACTCCTCTGGAAGATATATAGGTAGTCCTCGACATACAACCACAATTGAGCCCAAAATTTCTGCTGCTAAGCGGGACAGTTGTTAAGCGAGTTTTGCCCCATTTTACGACCTTTCTTGCCACAGCTGTTAAGTAAATCTCCGCAGCTGTTTTAAGTCAGTAACACAGTTGTTAAGTGAATCTGGCTTCCCCAGTGACTTTGCTTGTCAGAAGGTCCCAAATGGGAGTTAACGCTTGACCCCAGGACACAGCGACCATCATAAATATGAGTCGGTTGCCAAGCATCCGAATTTTGATCATGTGTCCATGGGGATGCTGCAAAGGTCAGAAGTGTGAAAAACGGTAATAAGTCACTTTTTTCTGTGCCGTTGTAAGCACCATGTGATTCACTTAAGAAAATGGGCCTATTCACTTAACAACCATGGCAAAAAAGGGTCACAAAATTAGGCTTGACTGACTTAACAACTGCCTCGCTTAGCAATAGAAATTCTGGTTTTCAACTGAGGTCATAATTTGAGGATTACATGTAAAATGGGGCAAATCCTGGAATAGCATTTGGCCTTTTCCTCTTTAGTTTTTAATTTTTCACACCTATGTGTAGATATCTAACAGATTCCTAACCAGCCTAGCCGACAACTTCATTGTCCAAAAAGTGGAGGAGGGAACTAGAGGGGCAGCCATACTGGATCTAATACTTACAAACAGAGAAGAAACAATAGAAGGAGTCGAAGCTGCGGGAACACTGGGCGAGAGTGACCACGTAATACTAAAATTCACCATAACGCAAACACAAATAGCTGAACATAACGACACCTATATCCCAGACTTTAAAAAAGCTGACTTCAATAAACTCAGAGAAAACTTGGGAAAGATCTCTTGGATGGAAGTACTAAAGGGTAAAACAACTCAAGAAGCCTGGGAGATCCTGAAAAACATGATCATAAAAGCCCAGAACACCACAATACCGATGAGGAAGAAAAACAAGAAATCCAAAAGGAAACCAGCATGGCTAAACAAAAATCTCACCGATAAACTGAATGAAAAAAAAGATAAATACAAAAAATGGAAAGAGGGGCACATAACCAAGGCAGAGTACCAACAGACAGCCAGAATCTGTAAAGAAACAATCAGGACAGCAAAGGCCCAGAATGAACAAAGACTCGCAACAAAAGTCAAAGACAACAAAAAAAGCTTCTTCCAACACATTAACAACAAGAAAAAAATCAAAGAAACAGTTGGTCCACTAAAGAGAGAAGACGGCAAAGAAGTAACAGACAACACAGACAAAGCAGAGCTACTGAACACGTTCTTCGCATCAGTCTTCACACAAAAGGAAACTGCAGCTCAACTACCCAGCAACACAAATATAAAAAACAGATTCGAAGCAAGACTCAACCTAACCAAAAATATAGTAAGAGATCACCTATCTGAACTTAACGAATACAAAGCACCAGGACCAGACGGATTACATCCCAGAGTCCTAAAAGAACTAGCAGAAGTCATTTCAGAACCACTGCACCACATCTTCCACAAATCCTGGAACACAGGGGAACTACCTGAGGACTGGAAAAGAGCTGATGTGGTCCCCATCTACAAAAAAGGTAAAAAAACAGACCCAGGAAACTACAGACCAATCAGCCTAACATCAATACTTGGGAAAATACTGGAAAAAATAATTAAAAACCAGATCTCCCATCATCTAAAAACAAACCAAGTAATAACCAACAGCCAACACGGATTTGTTAAGAACAAGTCATGCCAAACCAACCTCATTTCATTCTTCAACACTGTGACCAAATTAGTAGACCAGCGTAATGCAGTAGACATAATATACCTGGACTTTAGCAAAGCATTTGACAAAGTAGACCACAACCTACTCCTTCATAAGCTAGAAAAAAGCGGGATAGACAGCTACACAACCAGATGGATTAACAATTGGCTGACCAATCGTACCCAGCGAGTAGTCCTCAATGGCTCTAAGTCCACATGGAGAGAAGTAAGCAGTGGGGTACCACAAGGTTCCGTTCTAGGCCCAGTACTCTTCAATATCTTTATAAATGACCTAGATGAGGGAATAGCAGGAGAACTAACCAAATTTGCAGATGACACCAAGCTGGCAGGAGTAGCAAACACCCCAGAGGACAGACTCAAAATCCAGAGGGATCTCGACAGACTCGAACACTGGGCCCAAACCAATAAAATGAAATTTAACACAGAGAAAAGTAAAATTCTGCACCTAGGCAAGAAAAATCAAAAATACACATACAAACTGGGCAAAACCACACTCAATAGCAGCGATTGCGAAAGGGATCTCAGAGTCCTGGTAGACAGCCAACTAAATATGAGCCAGCAGTGTGCAGCAGCAGCCAAAAAGGCCAACACAGTCCTGAGCTGCATAAATAGAGGGATACAATCAAGGACCAGAGAGGTACTAGTACCACTCTATAAAGCCTTGGTCAGACCACACCTAGAGTACTGCATCCAGTTTTGGTCACCACACTACAAAAAAGACATTGAAACTCTAGAGAAAGTGCAGAAGAGAGCAACCAGGATGATAAAGGGTCTGGAAAATAAAACATACGAAGAGCGGTTGCAGGAACTGAGCTTGGCCAGTCTGGCGAAGAGAAGGACCAGGGGTGACATGATAGCAGTATTTCAATACTTGAGGGGATGCCACAGAGAGGAGGGGGTCAGGCTGTTCTCTATCGCACCAGAAAGCCAAACAAGGAATAACGGATGGAAGCTGACTAAGGAGAGATTCAACCTGGAAGTGAGGAGAAACTTTCTGACAGTGAGAGCGATCAACCAGTGGAACAGCTTGCCAGCAGAGGTCGTGAGAGCCCCAACACTTGCGACCTTCAAGGAGAGACTGGACTGCCATCTATCTCAAATGGTGTAGGAACTCCTGCTTGAGCAGGGGGTTGGACTAGATGACCTACAAGGTCCCTTCCAACTCTAATAATAATATAATATAATATAAAATATAGGGAAACTAAAAAGTGTCACCCAACCAGAACAAAACTTGATTGGATTCTGTCTGGGCAGAAGAGAAATTTAGCACATCACAGCCCTAGATGATCTTCCATGTATCAGTGATCAAGGAAGCCTCTGAAACCCAATCTTAGAGGAGAATTGATATCAAAGATTTTTTTAAAAATTATTTTCTCTCCTCAGGTATGTCAACAGGAGGGCCTGGAAGCCATCTTGGGCCTTGGATCTTCAGGCCTGCCACATTTAGTGCTGTGGGAAACTGGGAGGGGGGATTGTGTGAGTGGGGAGATATAGTCAAAATGACATTCCTTTCTCCAAGAGTCAAGGTGCCCTGCACCTGGAAGGGTGTACCTGGGAGGCATCTCCAGTTGGGACGGTGCATTGATTGGTTCATGTGATGGACATGTGGGTGCTGGGGCAGGGACTTGGACTTTCTTTTGAGTGTGTAAAACTGGAAGCTTTCAGATTTGGGTTTTCCCAGATGTGCCAATATGACATCTCTAATAAAATGGAACTTTGAGGAAACTCAAGCCTCGGAGTTTTCTTTCGTTGGGGGTGTTCCTTGGAACCATGACAATAACCTGAATCTTTTGATTGGCGGGGGAAGGTGACAGTCTCCTCACAGAATATCTATGGCCTGCTTCAGGGGTGGGTTCTAACTTACCTTGCTGCCGGTTCGCTTCCTCCTGTGCAGTGGCAAAAAATCAACCCCCCCCCCCCAAAAGCCAAAAACAAGATGGTGACGCATGCACAGTGCCGGAAACTCGGCTTCTGCGCATGCACAAAAGAAAAAAAAACTGAGGGAAATTAAAAAATCCCCCTCAAAAAAAATTCCAAAAAAGAGATGGCGGCAGCCATGGACTGGTACCGACCGAACCAGTTCCGTGATGTCATCATCATATCACCATCAGTTTGCTACCAGTTTGGGCAAACCAGTCTGAACCGGGAGGAACCCACCTCTGGCCTGCTTATGGATAGGTTCCAAATTTCCATTGAAAAAAACCTTATTTCTAGACTCCTTCATTTCACTTTTCCAAAGCAAATGTTGTGTCTGGAATTTAAAGCGACAAATTCGGCAGATATCAAGCAGTATTATTCAGCCTGTATTTTAATTTCTCCTCAGAGCTCAAAACTCTGCAATTCTTTCAAAAGCTTTTAAATCCTTCATTACTAAACAAGCATCCATGGAGTTTTTTGTGATTTTTGTCAAATATCTCATCTTAATAACAATTCGCTGCATCATACAATTAAATTGAATCTAGGCTGAGTCATAGCAGGATGTGTTCATCATAATAATGTTTTGTTTAAATTACAATTTGTTAAGCAAGCAACAGTGTTGGTACTCACACGACGTGCTAAAGTTTACACACTACAAACCACCTTACAACCCCAGATAGCTGAATTCACATATTGCATTATATCAGAACCAAAGGAACTACATTGTGGGCTTTCCATACTGCAATTCACCCTAAATCAGAGGTGGGTTCCTGCTGGTTCGGACTGGTTCTATAGAACCGGTAGCGGGAATTCCCCCCGCTCGCCGAACCAGCAGTGATGGCCGGCTGGACAAGCCCCTGAACCGGTCCTCCAGCTTGAAATCTGTCCACCGGAGCCAAATTTACGTGAAAATAACGCTCTGCGCATGCGCAGACCAGTTTAACCCAGGAGTGATGCAAAACACGCACTTCCGGTGCGACCCCGAACTGGTAGGGAAGGTAAGTAGAACCCATACTTTCCCTAAATGGACCTAAAATCATCACTAAGAAATCTTAACTGGTTTTAATAGATGTATTCCAAATAAGATTTATTCTAAAGCTATCTTAACTTACTTTAACTTTTTTCTGTAAGCTGCCTAGAGAACAAGTGACCAACCTATATAAATATTAACAACCTTTTTTGTTTATAATTGTAGAATCTACCTGGCGGGTTTTTGGTTTTTTTTTTTTGCTTTATGTAACAAAATTGCTCAAGCATTCCAATCTCAGCTTTTTACAACTGTCTGTCTGCAACCAGTTTCCTAATCCATCTCTTTTTCCACTTAAAATTAATACAATTAAAAAGCATTAGGTGTTATTTTGGTTTTGATTCTTGGCTCGAGCAAGCAGCTCCATTGAAACGAAAGCATTGTAGCCTCAAAACTCAGATGATAATCCATTGTCAAACCATGGTACGTCTGCAGAAATGCTAGCTTAATCTAGCATCTTCCATTGAACAAACTTTCAGGGCATGTTTTCTTACAAAAAAAAAAAAAACCCAAGCAAACAGAGGAACAATAATGCCCTAATCTTTTGATATGCTTTGTAAAAAAATAACAATAATAAATAATAATAAACACAACCCTGATGCAGCCCTCAATGAAATCAAGTTTGACACCACTCGTGTACATGCAAAGAAACAGGGAAAATACAGATAGTCCTTCAACTCACAACCACAACTGAGTTCAAACTTTCTGTTGCTGACAAACAAAGCCAATGGGGAAGCCACATTCACTTAACAACTGTTTTACTAACTTAACAACTGAAGTGATTCACTTAACAAATGTGGCAAGTAAAATGGGACAAAGCTCACTTAACTGACTTGCTCGGCAACAGGAATTTTGGGCCCGGTTTGTGGTTTTAAGTCGAGAACCACCTGTATAATATGACGAGATAGATTTTCATTACAGAAAACATAGCTGCATTGTGAATTGCCACCATGGCGTTGTGTTCCTTGTTCAGAAAGAGGAAACGTGTTGTGGGTGGACATTTCTAGGTGACTCAAGAAATGATCCTGCTTTAAAGCACCCATTTTTTGCTGCCTCCGTTAGAGGGGAAACCGTAGGCATAGAGAATTTTCTAATGAGCGGAGGAAGAAAACATGGCTAATGAGAAGTGAAACCGTCTAAATTACAACGCCTCTGTGAGAGGTGGTTGCCAGGTTCTACATTTTTTATGCAATTTGCAGTTTTTATGACAACTCAATAGGTTAGATGGGTTAAAGAGCCGAGGTGGCGCAGTGGTTAAAATGCAGCACTGCAGTTCAGCAGTTCAGCTGTTCAAATCTCACCGGCTCAAGGTTGACTCAGCCTTCCATCCTTCTAATTTTTAAATTATTTATATTTAATTTAATTTTAATTTTAAATTATGATAATTGTTTTTATTGTACGCTTCTTATTCTGTTGTACGCCGCCCTGAGTCCCACGGGATTGGGCGGCCTATAAGAACTTCTATTAAATTAAATTAAATTAAATTAAATTAAACTTCTGAGGTCGGTAAAATGAGGACCCAGATTGTTGGGGGCAATATGCTGAACTCTGTAAACCACTTAGAGAGGGCTGTAAAGCACTATGAAGCGGTATATAAGTCTAAGTGCTATTGCTAAGTGGTATTAAATTAGAAGTATCAGCAAAGGATTACATGCTGTGGCTATAGAGCAGGAGTGTCAAACTCGAGGCCAGCAGGCCGGACCCAGCCTGTGGGGTGGTAAGATCTAGCCCGTGGGGCCACCCTAGAAACAGCAAAAAACTGGCCCGCGGTGCTTCTGCCAGCAAAAATGGAGCTTGGGAGGGCCACATGTGGCCCTCCCGTACTCCATTTTCACTGGCAGAGGGTTGCGGAGGCTGTTGCAGCTGAAAACGGTTTTTTCGCTGACAGAGTGCTTGGGCCTCCACAGGCGCCCCTGACATGAGTGACGCTGAGCTGGCCACACCCACCCTGGCCATGCCCACCCTGGCCCCCCGAGGTCAAACACAACCCTGATGTGGCCCTCAATGAAATCGAGTTTGACACCCCTGCTATAGAGGCATTGATAGTATGAACTGTAGTTTAGTAAACACACAGAGGTTTGGTGCTTTCATAACCTCTCCTTCTTCTTTTGTTTTTCCGTCATGTTTTCAGCATACATATGTTTCCTGGTGTGTGCCCTGGGTGTGACAGCGGGTGCCCATCGCTTGTGGAGTCACAGATCTTACAAAGCCAGACTGCCTCTGCGAATATTTTTGGCTGCAGCCAATTCAATGGCATTTCAGGTGGGTATTTAGAATCGATTCACACAGCTGTTAAACTCTTCTTAAGCAATCATGTAAGGCTGCAGTGGCCAACCTTGGCAACTTGAAGGCCTGTGGAATTCAACTCCCAGAATTCCCCAGCCTGTCATGTTGGTGGTTCACTTAACAACCGCAGTGATTGAGATTAATAACTGTGGCAAAAAATATTGTAAAATCAGGTGCAACTGTCAGGCATCAAGCATCAAGACCACATGTTAAGTTCCATTTAATTTGATTTATTGCTCATGCCTATATACAAGCATCTAGTCAACTGATAGCACTATACTAGTTAAGAACTAGTGGAATTCAAGAAGGGTTGGACTTAGACTGCTTGTGAGAACCTAATGATTCCAGGCTAATACCTTTCTTGACTCCACTCCCAGGCTCTGCCTCTCTTTCTCCTACATCAGCTCACTTAACAACCACCTTGTTTAGTGATAGAAATTCTGGTCTCAATTGTGGTTGTAAGTTGAGGACCAGAGGTGGGTTCCTACCGGTGTGGTCCGGTGCGCAGCTCCGGTAGGGAACTGCCGATTGCGCAATTTGCGCGCGACGGCTCCGGTGCGGTCTTTGCCGGTCTGCCATCTTTTTTGGGCAATTTTTTGGCTATTTTTTGCTTTTGCGCATGCACGGAAGCAAAATCTCACCGAAATCTCGCGAGGGGACCTTTTTACGCATGCGCAAGAAGCAAAAAAAATCACTGAAATCACGCCCACACGCACGTCACCTCATGAGATTTCGGTGAGATTTTGCTTTTGTGCATGCACGGAAGCAAAATCGCATGAGGGGCGCGCGCGCGCACAGCGAGCACACAGGTGCCTGCAACATGGTGATGCACGTGCAGCGCACTGGTAACGATGGAGGAGCAACCCGCCCCTGTTGAGGACTATCTGTACATTAATGCTTCCATCCTGTAAGGCAGGGGTGTCAAACTCAAGGCCCGCAGGCCAGATCTTGCCCATGGGGTGCTTAGATCTGGCCTGTGGGACTGGCCTGGAAATAGCAAAGGACCGGCCTGCAGTGCCTCTGCTAGCGAAAACAGGCCTGTTTTCAGCCTGGACGGCCTCCTGCAACACCCTGCCGATCAAAATGGGGTGTGGGCGGCTGCGGGCGGCCCCCATGCAGCCCATTTTCAGCCTCAATGGCCTCCTACAACCTTGATGACCTCCTACAGCCGGCCTGCGGAGGACAAGTACATTGCTGATCTGGCCCACCAAGCAATCCAGTTTGACACCCATGCTGTAAGGGGCAAAGGCACAATGGATGGGGCTGCTTATAGTCTGATAAGAGGTAATACTGTTCTTTAGGTAAACTATTGTCCACAATTGAAATATCTCTTGTGCGGGAATCAGGCTTATAAGTAGCTTCTGCTATTGTCGACTAGATTGTTATTAAACAGGTGTCAAACTGGCAGCCCGCGGGCCGGATGCATCACGCACAGGCCACGCCTACCCCAGCTCTGTGAATGGGAAAAACGTCACATGTCGGCAACGTGATGCTGCAAGTTTGATATCCATGTTATAAACAATAATTATAGTGTGTTTGAAAGAAAATGGGTACAGAGCAGGGGTGGGTTCTAACTTACGTTGCTGCCGGTTCACTTCCTCCTGTGCTGCGTGGCTGTGCCTTGTGGGCGTGGGCGCGCTTTGCGCATGCGTGCATGCGCAGTGGCAAAAAAATCAATTTTTTTAAAAAAAGCCAAAAACAAGATGGCGACGCATGCGCAGTGCTGGAAACTCGGCTTCTGCACATGCACAGAAGAAAAAAACCCACGGAAAAAGATTCTCCCCAAAAAACATTTATTTCAGTGAAAGAAAACCCCCCCCCCAAAAAGTTGGTGGCGCCCATGGACCGGCATCGACCGAACCGGTTCCGTGACGTCATCGTAATGTCACCAGTAGGTTGCTACTGGTTCAGGCAAACTGGTCCGAACTGGACCACCTCTGGTGTAGAGCAGTAGTGGATTCTAAAATCCTTTGCTACTGGTTCACGCTCGCGCTCGTGCAATGCTTCTGCGCATGTGCAGAAGCATCCTGGGTGGGTTGGCGGAGTCTCCTGTCGCCAGCGCTACCAGTTCGCAGAACCGGGCTGAACCGGGAGCAACCCACCGCTGGTGCAGAGGAAGAAAAGAATGTATATAAATAAAGGGATTGTGTATTCAGTTTTATCCTGAGCAGGCATACTTTGGATTGTACAGGGCCCTAGTCAACCAGCAACTTGGTTTGCAGAATTGTTTATTTTCCAGTTTTTATTATCCAGGTAAATCTTAGAAGCCACCGAAGAGAAACCCAGCAGCTGGTTTCTTGGCTCTACAACAGAGAAGTATTTGAAATGACATAGGCTATAGGGTGAGAGATGTCTGCACCTGCTACCGTATTTATATGTTAAAAATAATTCCACCTGCTCTCCTCCTAGAAGCTCAGGTGGGTGAGGTAAAAATACTTCTGAAGTCTCATAGGAGGTAGAAGCAACAAAATCGCCAGAGGGCAATTTTCATTGGAAACTAAGCCAGCTGCTATCTTTGATAGTTTTGACATAAACAGTTGTTTTTCTGACAGAGCAAACAATGCTGTTGCTTGTCCCAAAGGTGCTTTTTCAAAAGGCAAGTGGACTTCCTTTGTTTTTCTTTGAAGATGTTTTGCTTCTCGTTCTTCAGAACTGAAGAAGCGTCTTGGATGAGAAGCGAAACGTCCTCAAGGAAAAGCAAGAAAGTCCAATTGCTTTTTAAAAAAACACTTTTGGGACAACTGTGACCTGGATAACTGGGAATCTCCATAGACAATCATCATCTTCATTTAATGACCCCATAATTTAATTTAATTTAATTTAATTTAATTTAATTTAATGGATTTCTATGCCGCCCAACTCCCTGGGGACTCTGGGCGGCCATCCCTTGTGGGGTGGAGTCTGGGCAACTGAATGGAGCTAGCAGAGTGATTTAATGGCCAGATGCCCTTCCTGTCGCCAGTGCGGAGTTTTGTTCAGCAGATATATTCCCATTGTGCCCAGAGAGAGAAATACCAGTCTCTACCTAGGATCGAACTCAGAGCCTCCTGATTGTGAGGCAAGAGCTCCACCTCTAGGCCACCGCACCACTCAAATCTCCATAGACAATGATGTTGCTTAAAAACACAACACGGGCAAGCAAGGATTCAAAGGTCCACAAAACCATGACGCTTAATTTTCTCCTTCTGTTTTCTGCAGAATGATATTTTTGAGTGGGCCCGAGATCACCGAGTGCATCACAAATACTCCGAGACGGATGCTGACCCACATAATGCCCAGCGGGGGTTCTTTTTCTCCCATATCGGCTGGCTCTTTGTTCGGAAGCATCGTGACGTCATTGAGAAAGGACGAAAACTGGATTTCAATGATTTGTTGGAGGATCCGGTGGTGACCTTTCAGAGAAAGTGAGTGATAATGGTAAACACGAGTAAGGCTGGAGATACACTGGTGATTCATCGCGGCAGGTCTTCAAGTCAAAGTTAGCCAAAGTTAGTTGTAACTGGGCAGAGGATTGGATTAGATCAGTGTTTTTCCATCTAGGCAAATTTAAGATTGGTGGACTTTAACTCCCAGAATTCCCTAGCCAGCAAAGCTGGCTAGGGAATTCTGGGAGTTGAAGTCCACCCATCTTAAACTTCTCAAGATGGAGAAACATTGGTCTAGATCAGGGGTCAGCAACCCGCGGCTCTGGAGCCGCATGTGGCTCTTTTATCCCTCTGCTGCGGCTCCCTGTTGCTCAAAATATGCGTCACAACCGCCAATGTGCGACATCCGCTGGCATGCGATTTATTGAGCTTTTCAACCCCCCCCGGTAGGCCAACCATGGATAAATCCAAGAAAAGAAAAGTTTCAGAAGAAAACAGAACGTTTAATTCAACTACATATGCTAATTTTGTGGTCGCTCAGGAAATAGTCAGCAGGGGAAGGGTTTTGTGGCTCCCGGTGTTTTCTTTTCTGTGGGAAACGGGTCCAAATGGCTCTTTGAGTGTTTATGGTTGCTGACCCCTGGTTTAGATGACCCCCAGGGTCCCTTCCAACTCAATGACTCTATGATAATTAGCATTTTCCAACTAAGTGCTTGTATAGTTGTATTAGTGATTTTTCAGAGGTGCAGGTCTATGATCGAGAGGACTTATGAATTTAACAAACAATGCCATTTATAGGATTGTTATGGCGGCCGCAATACATTAATTACTGCACTGAGTTGGGCGCAAAGCTACTGGAAAGCCGAAAGGACAATCTCACATTTGTGGACAACCTGTATAAAGTATACAAGACTCTCTTATAAATAATGACACAATTGGGGGTTGGGATCAATTCCTGCATAAATAAATGACTTTGCCCATGATGATTATCCAGTCGGAAAAACTACGGTGATAGTTGGCTTGCTGAATTTTTGGGGAAAGATTTCCAATTCTCAGGACCTTACAGGTGCATTGATCTCTGACTGAAATAATCAGTCGCTAATACTGCTGGGGACAACTTAATTTAGCCACAATGCCTGCTTTGTTTCTCACCTCAGTCCTACTTCAAAAGAAAAGGAAAGAATGAAATGAATAGATCTGGATAACAAAAGAAACCACCAGTCAGGTTGAAAAGCAGCTTTTAAGAATATCCCAGCATGGAAGAAAACACACACACACACACAAACATTTAAAGCATTAAAAATGGATTTAAAACATTAAAAAGATGATTTTAGAAAGAATGGACTCAAACAGGTCTCCCTTCAAACACAGTGAGTTGCACAATACATCTATTATTAATCCCACCCCCCGTTAAGACTTAAACAACCCCAAACTGCCCTTTTATTCGTTTCTTGGATTCATTTATGTCTCACATTTTCACCAGGGGTTTTTATCCCCATAGCCACAACCCCATGAAGTAGTCCAGGGGTGAGTTCCACTTACCTTCCCTACCTGTTCGCATCGCGATGGAAGTGCGCCTCCGTCACGTCGCACAAAACACCCGGAAATGACCCTCTGCACATGCTCAGAAGCCTTTGAGCATGTGCAGAGGTTTTTTTTTGCAAGCCGCAGCGACCGGAGGACCAGTTTGGGAGCATGGTCATCGCTGCCGGTTCGGCGAGCGGCGGTAAAGTTCCACTACCAGTTCTAAAGAACCAGTCTGAACCGGCAGCAACCCACCACTGAAGTAGTCTGTGGGCTGAAACAGGGAGCGATATCCAGTGAACTTCAGTGGCCGAGAGGGGATTTGAACCAGGGGTGGGCTGCTGGGGGTTCTCAAGGGTTCGGGAGAACCTCTAGCTAAGATTCTATACAGTTCAGAGAACCCCCAAATCCCACTCCTGGCTGGCCCCGCCCACCCCGCCCCTCCCAAGAGTCCCCACGCGGCCCGTTTTGGATGCAGGTAAGTGCAGGGTACGCACGGAGGCTCGGGGAGGGCAAAAAACAGGCCTACCGGAAGTTCGGGAAGGGCCCGTTTCCGGCCTCCAGAGCCTGGGGAGGGCAAAAATGCCCCCCCCATGATGCAGGAGGCCGACTAGGCCACGCCCACCATGGCCACGCCTACCCAGCAACCAGGCAGAGAACCCCTTGCTAAACATTTTGAAGCCTACCCCTGATTTGAACCATGGAAAGCAAGATGGTCCAGAAAAATGGTGAAAGCGTTGGACAAGGCAGGGACCCTGGTTTCCAGAGGTTTCCAAGCTAGATGAGGAATTTTCAGCAAGGCAGCCTTATTGCTCCCTTCGGTGAAGAATGAAGACTCTTACGACACCGTAAAGATCAATACATTTTTAGTGAACAAGCCATGAATGCTTATGCTGCAATTTGCTATGCCATGGGAATTTGTCATATATATATATTTTTGAGCCAGAAGGAAAGCTTCTTTGTTCCCGTTAAAAAGAAAGAAAGCATGATCACAGGGGAAGGAAGGGGAACATCATCAGGCGTGAGAAACTCAGGAAGAATTTTATCTCTTGGGGGAGTAGAGCATAATGCTTTCCAAGCTTCTGCATTGACCAGAAAGAAATCTTGACAACATTACAATTACTTCAAGAGGAATTGTTCCAAACAAAGGAACATATTCTTGTGCCCCCCCCACGCACACAATGCCCTGAATGATAAGGGTGCAGTTCATGTCAGCTTGCAGAAAGATAAATATTTTGAGGTGGTAGAGGAGGTGAAGGACAGACATTTTAATAGATTCCCTAGCTGAAACATTTTATCTAGCAGTGTTAACTGAAAAACGTCTCTTTTTTTCTCCAGCTGGAGGTTAGAATATTCTTTTTATTTCCTGGTGAGCAAAGATAAAGAAAATCAACTAAAGAGATTATAACAATCAAAAGTTTACAGGTGTCAAGGAAATGCACCCAAAGGCCAGACAAGGAATAATGGATGGAAACTGAACAAGGAGAGATTCAACCTGGAAATAAGGAGAAATTTCCTGACAGTGAGAACAATCAACCCATGGAATAGAAGTTGCTTTCAGAAGTTGTGGGAGCTTCATCACTGGAGGCTTTCAAGAAGAGACTGGACTGCCGTCTGTCAGAAATGGTGTAGGCAGGGTCTCCTGTTTGGTTGGGGGGAGTCCCTTCCAACTCTGTTAATCTGTTAAAACATATGCTCGTGCTAATTGCGAAAATGGCAGCAGGCTTGGGTAGAGATTTGAATCAGAATAGAGCTGGAAGGGACCTTAAAGGTCTTATAGTCCAGCCCCCTGCTCAAGCAGGAGACCCTACACCAGTGATGGCGAACCTTTTAGAGACCGAGTGCCCAAACTGCAACCCAAAACCCACTTATTTATCACAAAATGCCAACATGGCATTTTAACCTGAATAATGTTTTACTACCTAAAATAATGATAAACAATGCAGAGTTCAGCTAATTGTTCTAAGAAAAATGTGATAAATGCACTTTTATGCCCCTTCATTTTTTCCCTGCTTTTGAAATATTACGTTTAGCAACTTTATTGTTGCTAAACGTAATATTTCAAAAGCAGGAAAAAAAAGAAAAACTTTTGTCATATCATTTCTCTCTTTCCCTCTTCCTCTCTCTTTCCCCCTCTCTTTCTCTCTCTCTCTCTTCCCTCCTCTCTCTCTGTTTTTCTCTCTCTCTCTTTTCCTCCATCTCTCCCTCTCTCTCTCTGTGCCTCCCTCTGTTTCCCTCTCTCTCCCCCCCTTGCGGGGGGAGTGGGGAAGGAACCCCTGAACTGGTGCTGGGTGGTGGGAATGACATCCTATGAACCAGTGGTGGGTCCCTACCGGTGCGGACCAGTACGTGCGCACCGGTAGCGGCCCGCTGGTGATGTAATTCTGTCTGTGCCGGTCCGTGGGCGCCACCATCTATTTTTTGCAATTTCTGGCAATTTTTTTTGTTGGGTGGCTTCTCCTCATCCTCTGCTTTGAAAAAAAGCCCTCCCGCCCATCCCCGGGTTAATACCGACCTTTATTTCTTCGTCCGAAGCACAGCTGAGCAGCTCATCAGCTGTGTTTCTGGCTGTAACGTCGTTCTGAGCATGCGCGGAAGTAAAATCTCGCATGGGGGCGTGTGAAACATTGCGTGAAATGTCGCGATGCGCACTGGTAGCAAAGGTAACTGGAACCCACCCCTGCTACGAACCCAGGAGCAACGCACCCACGCTCAGCTGGCTGGCGAGGAGGCGGGGCATCCCAACACAGGCAGCTCTGCAGGAAAAGAAACTGCTTTTTTTTACTGAGCTGAGCCGACGCAGGGTCGCATTGTGGCTCCGCGTCGTAATGGGCTTCAGGAGGAGGACGGGACCCCATCTCCCCCATTGTGAAGCGCACGAGTGAAAAAAGTTCACTCAATCAATTCCAACTTCGCGAGATCTTTTTCTTTCGCCAGAAGTTGGAATTGATTGAGTGAAACGCGATGGAGAAACACGATTGGAGCTGGGCTGGGGTGACTGTGCGCGTACCCACAGAGAGAGCGCTGTGTGCCATGTCTGGCACCCGTGCCATAGGTTCGCCATCACGGCCCTATACCATTTTAGACCAGTGACTGTCCAGACTCTTCTTAAAAACCTCCAGTGATGAAGCACCCACAACTTCTGAGGGAAAGCTGTTCCACTGGTTAATTGTCCTCACTGTTAGGAAGTTTCTCCTCAATTCCAGGTTGCTTCTCTCTTTGGTTAGTTTCCAACCATTGTTCCTTGTCCTGCCCTCTGGTGCTTTGGAGAATAATTCGACCCCCTCTTCTTTGTGGCAGCCCCTCAAATACCGGAATACTGCTATCATGTCATCCCTAATCCTTCTTTTCTTTAGACTAGCCAAACCCAAAACTTTCAGCTGTTCTTCATATGAGCCACGGTGGCACAGTGGTTAGAGTGCAGTACTGCAGGCTACTTCTGCTGCCTGCCGGCTGCCTGCAATTTAACAGTTCAAATCTCACCAGGCTCAAGGTTGACTCAGCCTTCCATCCTTCCGAGGTGGGTAAAATGAGGACCCAGATTGTTGGAGGCAATTGGCTGACTCTGTAAACCGCTTAGAGAGGGCTGTAAAAGCACTGTGAAGCGGTATATAAGTCTAAGTGCTATTGCTATTGCTATATGGTTTGAAGTCCAGGCCTTTGATCGTCATATATTGACAACCTATCTCCCATTATCTTTCCTTCTCACTTGACTCCTCTGGAATCATGGTTACAGGAAATATTGCCTCGTATAACCCAGTCACCCCTGTGTTTTTCTTTCTTTCTTCACAGGTACTATAAAAGTTCGGTTGTGTTGATGTGTTTTGTCATTCCTACTATCGTGCCTTGGCATTTCTGGGGCGAGAGCATATGGAATTCATACTTCTTGGCTTCTATTCTCCGCTACACCATCTCCCTCAATGTTAGTTGGTTGGTCAATAGCGTGGCTCACATGTATGGAAACAGGCCCTATGACAAAAGCATCAACCCTCGGCAGAATAGCTTTGTCACTTTCGGAGCTATCGGTGAGTTGCCAGGAATTGTTTCTCCTAGTTTCGGGAAGGCTGGCCTTGAGGTTTCTTTTCTCCAGACTGCTTTGATGGTGCTTTAGGGTCAGGGATGTCCATAGGTTGTTGTGAAAAAGAAGATGGCGGTTGTGATGGTGAGATCAAGGGTATTTCTTATGAAATCTCCAAAGGCAGGTAATATTAGGAATTTCTGGTATGGGCGAGAAATTAAACACCTTCTTGCCAGGAATCAACACCCAGATGAACACCAAATTCAACAAAACAGACCAACAATCAAGAAATGAACAATACCCCAATCAAGGCTCTACCAATTCAAACAAACAAGCTAACAATAGAATAGAATAGAATAGAATAGAATAGAATAGAATAGAATAGAATAGAATAGAATAGAATAGAATAGAATAGAATAGAATAGAATAGAATAGAATTCTTTATTGGCCAAGTGTGATTGGACACACAAGGAATTTGTCTTTGGTGCATATGCTCTCAGTGTACATAAAAGAAAAGATACATTTGTCAAGAATGGTTGTCATAGGGTTCAAGTAAGCAATCAGGAAACAATCAATATGAATATAAATCGTAAGGATACAAGCAACAAGTTACAGTCATACAGTCATAAGTGGGAGGAGATGGGTGATAGGAACGATGAGAAAAACTAATAGACAACAGTCTAAACAAGGAACCACCAAGATCATTCCCGCCAACACTGAGAGAGCAAGCCACTAGTATACAAAATGACAGCAATTCCTTTTAGCACTGATGATGTTACCTAGTTTGGTAATGAAATGTCTGAAAGAAAACAACCAAGCTCAGAAAACACTAAGGATCCCATGGATGATAAATTTTACTTGTTTGCTTAGACCTTACTTTCTCCTCTTAAAAAAAGTTATACTATTAGAACAACTAAAAATACAACATTATTTTTTAGAACCCTTTATTCAGCTACATAGTAAACTAAGCAAGAGTGGGAAGAAGAAACAATGGCTTATGTTAAATTTATAGAACCTTCATTTAATTATTATCTTAATATGGAACACGGCAGGCATTCTAACCACTATCAGAGGTGAATTTTAGATTGTTATGTAGGAGCTTCCCCAAAGCTCTTGAGAAACATAATACAGGTACTCCTCAACTTTCAACCACAATTGAACCCAAAATGTATGTTGTTAAATGAGAAATTTGTTAAGTGAGTTTGTCCCACTTTACGACTTTTCTTCCCACATTTGTTAAGGGAATCACTGCAGTTGTTAAGTTAGTAACCCGGTCAGTGGTGGGTTCTTACCGGAGCTGTCCGGTGCATAGCTCAGGTAGGGAGTGGCCGATTGCGCAATTTGCGCGCGACCGCTCCGGAGCCGTCTTTGCCGCTCCGTCGCACGCGTCGCCATCTTTTTGTGAGAATTTTTGGGCGATTTTGCTTCTGCGCATGCGTGGAAGCAAAATCTCACTGAAATCTCTCTCGCGCGCGCGTCCCCTCACAAGATTTTGGCAAGATTTTGCTTCTGCGCATGTGCAGAAGCAAAATCACGCGAAGGGGCGCGTGCATGCGCCCAAAATGTGGAGATGCACGCGCAGCGCACCAGCATCGGTAAGCGAGCAACCCGCCCCTGAACCCGGTTGTTAAGTGAATCTGGCTTTCCCATTGGCTTTGCTTGTCAGAAGGTCGCCAAAGGGGATCACATGACCTGGGGATGGTGCAACGATCATAAGTGTGAAAAACAGGCATAAGTCACTTTTTTCAGTGACGACGTAACTTTGAACGGCCACTAAACGAACTGTTGTAAGTCGAGTAGTTGTAAGTAAGTAGTTGTAAGTAAGTAGTTCCCATTTTGAGAGTATAAAATCTAATCATCCAACATCCTACCTCATACATCCCTACGACCAGTTAGGTCCCACAGAGTCGGTCTCCTCCAGGTCCCTTCAACCAAACAATGTCGGTTGGCGGGTCCTAGGGGGAGAGCCTTCTCTGTGGGAGCTCCGGCTCTCTGGAACCAATTACCCCCGGAAATCCGAACCATTCCCACCTTGCTGGCCTTCCGGAAAGCCATTAAGACATGGCTCTTCCTGCAGGAGGGGTGATTGAGACTGTTGAATATCTTGGTCTCCCCCATGTATGTATTGCTGGTGTTGTTTTAATTCTTTTAATTGCTATTTTATTGTTGTTGTTTTCTATTGTATTATAGCTGTTCTTGTACATGTTGTACGGCGCCCTGAGTCCCCAGGGAGTAGGGCGGCATATAAGAATCGATAGATGATAGATAGATAGATAGATAGATAGATAGATAGATAGATAGATAGATAGATAGATAGATAGATAGATAGATAGATAGATAGATAGATAGATAGATAGATAGATAGATAGATAGATAGATAGATAGATAGACAGACAGACAGATAGATAGATAGATAAGTGGAAAACAGAAGTAAAGGGAACAAGAAATCAGGACATTGGCTTGTTGGAACATTTCATTTTGGACACCGTGTCAAAATATATAGTTACAGGACGTAGCTCTTAAAATCCTTTTGTTGGTCAAAATAATGAAAACAATAGCTGTTCCTCCATTCAAACGTCTTACTACCTCTGCTTGTTGATGCTATCTTCTACTTTTTCCTTCTCCATCTTTGACCCCACTTTTCCTTTCCTCTGGGTTCTGTTTTCCAGGAGAAGGTTTCCATAATTACCACCATACCTTTCCATTTGATTATTCAGCCAGCGAGCTTGGCTTGAAATTCAACCCAACCACATGGTTCATTGACTTGATGTTTTGGTTGGGTTTGGTCACGGAGAGGAAGCAAGCACCCACGGAGATGATCAAAGCTCGCAAAGAGAGAACTGGAGATGGTACTTCTTGAGAAACAAACCGATTCTTGAATTTTGATGCTGCTGTATGTGTTGTTTGTATGTTTCTTCGTTGAGAGGGGCTTCTGCCCCAAACCTTCCCCTTATAATGAAAGTAGTATTTTTCATTGAATGACGGCCAAATTCATTTCTGGAGAAATATCATTTTCCTTTGGTGCAGTCCTTTTTCTATGGCAGAAAACACTTTAAATATTCACTCATCTTCCAAGAAAGGTGTGAATGTTCCAGCCTGCAATTTTCCCATAACGTAATTTTCCCTTCAGGTGAGTTGAACTCTAGTTCCCCATAATCCAAAGGCAATTGTAGCCTTTGGACATTCGAGTCCAACCCATCTGGAAAATACCCAACTGGGAAAGGCTGGATGGGCAGTCCTCGGGGTTGTGGGTGCTAGATCTACTGAAAGCATGAGATCTGCCAACCATGGGGCAGATGCAGGAGCAAACAGGTTTTGCCTCTAGACATACAGAGGTCCATCTGACATGTTGCACTCTGATGTAGAATGTAAAACTGGCCAGGAAAAATTGGGCAGCTTCCTTACCTGGTCTAAAGCATCCCTTCAGCTCATAAACAGGTCACTAGCTGTGCTGAATACTGTACATTGAACTTCCTGGATGCTCTCTATGATTTGAGGGAATGCTCTAGGATAAGGTGACCAGACGTCCCGCTTTTGGCGGGACAGTCCCTCTTTTTAATAATTTGTCCCGTGTCCGGCGGCGTTTCAAAAAAGTCCCGCTTTTTGAATTTGAATTTGCTCTGCCTCCTGCCTCGCCTGCCTCCTCCTGCCAGGCGAAGAGGGAGGGCAGTGAGAGGGGCAGTGGCGGTCTTGCCTGTTCATTGCCGCAGAGTCGAAGAACCTGGTGGCGTTCCCAGCGCGGGGCTTCCCCTGCCCGCTTTCCCCGGCCGCCGGGACGCCGCCATTTGCGTTCTTTTGTCCTCTGCGCAAGCAGAACGCTTTGCGTATGCCCAGAGGGCAAAAGAACGCAAATGGCGGCGTCCCGGTGGCCGGGGAAAGCGGGCGGGGGAAGCCCCACGCCACGAACACCACCAGCTTCTTCGGCTCTGCGGCGACGAACAGGCAAGACCGCACCGGTAGGAACCCACCCCTGGCTGCGATGAAGGGGGGGTGTTTGGGGGGGTGTACAAAGCTGCAGGATAAGAGAGACGGACCCCTCCCGTCTTGCTCCCCTAGAACCCCCCCCCCCGTCAATGGTGTCCCGCTTTACAAATATTAAAATCTGGTCACCTTACTCTAGGACAAGGGTCTCCAACCTTGGCAACTTTAAGACTTGTGGACTTCAACTCCCAAAATTCCTCAGCCAGCTGGCTGAGGAATTCTGGGAGTTGAGGTCCACAAGTCTTAAAGTTGCCAAAGTTGGAGACCCCTTTTCTAGGATGCCCTCAACAGTCTCCTGCAGTCGTGCATGACAGAACAAGCTCATCAGCAGTAGGCAATCTTAAAAAGTGAAAAAGCTCCTGATACCTCCCCAAAGAATGTAAAAACCCTCCGTCTGCACTTGGTTTTAGCGGAATTGATTGTAGAATTAAAGCTGTCTTAAACACTTTTTTTAAAAAAGTTACATATTATTTAGTATTAAAAGCAAATGATATTTGGTTTGATGCAGTCGTCCTGACAATACACCGTCCTTCTCCAAGTTGGTATCCTTGCCCTCATCGTCTGCAGTAAATACGGCCACTGGTCACGGTAGTTGGCAATGAACTCTAAGCCAATTCCCGCAGTCCAATTCATACCATGAACTGTAATCCAGTTCATGTTATCTGAATGAAGAAGCTCTGAATGTACTACTACTTGGATACACAATGCATCTCTTAACAGAATGAAGGCACTTACAGTTCTTTAATGAAAGGAAATCAACTGTTTAATTTAAAATAGCTCTATCATGTCTTTGAATCAGCTTTGGCCTTGGGGTTTCTTGTATACCTTTAAAAAGACTCATTGAAAAGAACTTTCTCCCTTGTTTAAGCAAAAGATTAGCTTGGCGAGTGTGAAGAAGAATCCATGAAAAATGGTTGCTACATCCTCCAGTGAAGCAAATGGGAAAGTATTGTAAATTATCACATGATCTCCATGATCTAAGGCAGTGTTTCTCCCCCTTGGCCACTTTAAGATGGGTGGACTTCAACTCCCATAATTCCTCAGCCAGCATGGGATAGCATAGCTGGCTGGGGAATTCTGGGAGTTGAAGTCCACCCATCTTAAAGTGGCCAAGGTGGAGAAATGCTGTTCCAAGGAGATATCCCTAAATGTGTTCCTATCTGAAGCAAAAGGACCTAAAACATAATCAGTTCCAAGAGATGTTATAAAATATAGCTATCCCACCAACCAGCATTATTTGGATCATGATTCAGTATTATTGTTCTCGGTAAGATGTTATTTTTTCCTTCTTCTGATAATTGCCTGCTTCTAGCTTTTACTATTTAATAGATCCACAATGATGCCTGTGATCTATCCTGCTGTTTCTGTAGAGGAAAGATGGACAAAATGATTAAAAACCAGGACTCTTGTGGCACGTTTTAAAAATGGGCACATTTATTCCTGCATAAATTTTGGGGGATTGCAGCACACTGCATCAGTTGCGCGTAGGCATCGGATACAGTGATCTAGCAGCCAAGAAAATCTGTGCAATTTTGCATTTGTCGGTCTGCTTAGTGCAGGGGTCCGTGGCCTGTTAGGAACCGAGCCACGCAAACAGCGGGCGAGCAAGCAAAGCTCCATCTGTGTCTGCATGGGACCTCAGTGAAAACACTCACCTGCCCCCAATCCATGGGAAAATTGTCTTCTATGAAACTGGTCCCTGTTGCCAGAAAGGTTGGGGGACCGCTGGCTTAATGGCCGCAAGTTCTTGGCTGCGAGAGATGGCGACTGAAAAAGTAAAAGAACGTAATTTAAAAAACAGTATAGAAAAGGGGCAGACCAAATCTTTGGGAGAATCAGACTGCACTTTGCATTTCAATCGTTCTGGTGAAACCAAGTTCTTTAGATAATTCAAAACATTTTTCTAGCGGTAAAAAAAACAACAACCACCCTCCCTTGATCCATCATGTATCACACTCTAGTCTTCTGATTTATTCCAAGTTCTCACTTGCTCGGTTGGGATTTGTTTGATGTGAGCCTGATGAAGACGTGTTCGCTAAGGTTGATTGCTTTTCTCTTGTGATAAGGGGGTTAGCAGAAGCATCTTGTTGGGTTTCGCAATTCCCTCTTGGAGATCTTTCAAGTGCCGCTCTTCAATGCCTCATATAGGTGGTGGTTGTTTTTTTAAATCTGTGGTCTGTGTCCACATTAAAACAAGAAGCATTTCTAAACGACTTGGAATCGCTAATGATTAAAGCAAGACATAGAAAGGGCCCCCTTGTTGCAAGATTAGTGCTTCTCTGCTTTATTTTTCCTTTTTTCCCCTCATTTGCTTTGTTTCCTTGTTGAATATGCAGTTAATTTATTTTTAAAAAAGCAGGTATTTATATTAACATATATATGCTTTATGGGCCAAAAATTAAAATGAATATGTTTAAATTATTGATTTTATTGTCATTTTGTGATATATAGGCATTGTCATTTCTAATGTATACAGCTGAATGATGTCTTAAAATCAAATAAAGCTTCATGTTAAATGTTTGGATCACCTATTTTATATTCCAGCTGGTCAAAGTAAGGACCGAAAGTACATCTGAGCTATTCCATATTCAGGAGTTATTTTGATTCCTATTTACCAAATATCAACATTCGAACTTCAGTTCCATGAAGCATCCTTTGTTGTCTAAGTCACTGTATCTTAAAGAAAATTTATGAAGCCTTGGACTTCTCATGATTTATAAAGTTTGTACTACAGGCTTGATCAAGGTAGTTTTGATTCTGTTGTCTCCCTGGTAAGGTTACTGTAACATGTTTCATGGTTGTCCCAAAGGTGTTTTTTTTTCAAGAGGCAACTGGACTTCCTGGTTTTTCTTTGAAGACATCTCGCTTCTCATCCAAGAAGCTTCTTCAGCTCTGAATCTGAAGAAGCTTTCTTGGATGAGAAGAGAAATGTCTTCAAAGAAAACCCAGAAAGTCCAGTTAGTTGCCTCTTGAAAAAAGCACCTTTGGGACAATAATGACCTGGATGACTGAGAATCTCCATAGACATTTCATGGAAGTCTTCCCTTGAAATGATAAGGAGCTACAGCTGGGACAGAACATTATAGAAAGGTCTTTTGGGAAACCCTAATGTCCAGGGGGAAAGACCAGGTCCTCATGGGAAAGTCCAATTAAATTGATTTATTGCTAGAAAACCTATGCATAGGATTTTTTTTTCAAATTAACAGCACCTGCTTGGAATTAGATAAGGGTCAACAGAATTTAAGGGGGGGGTTGGACTTAGTCCAGTTGTGGCTTTGTAGGATTCTAGGCTGATCTCTCTTTTAACTCCATTACCCAAGTTCTGCTACTCCTTTTCTTACATACTGGTCTCAATACTGGTCTTCGGTGAGCAGGGGGAAATTCCCGCTACCGGTTCTATAGAACCGGTCCGAACCAGGAGCAACCCACCTCTGGTGTGGTAGTGAGCAGTGGTGGGTTCCTACCGGTGCAGTCTTGCCTGTTCGTCGCCGCAGAACCAAAGAAGCTGTTGGCGTTCGCGGCGTGGGGCTTTCCCCGCCCGCCAGGATGCCACTGTTTGCGTTCTTTTGCCCTCTGCGCATGCGCAAAGATTTCTGCTTGTGCAGAGGGCAAAAGAACGCAAATGGCGGCATCCCGGCGGGCGGGGGAAGCCCCGCGCCGCGAACGCCAACAGCTTCTTTGGCTCTGCGGTGATGAACAGGCAAGACCGCACCGGTGGGAACCCACCACTGGTAGTGAGGGAAAGACCATTTTCTGTAGAGGCACTTTGGCTTTGCAGTAGCCTTTTCCTGAAGACCTGGTTAATACCAACATTGTTGTTTTTGTGGTATTCAGGTAAGATTATTGTGGCATATAAGTTATTAGTATATTTAATGAGTTTGCTAAATGCTGATAGCATCATATAAATGATGCCCCATCGATATCTGATGTTCGTCATTGTTTACATTAGGGCACATCTAAAATGCTTCAGTGGATTTTTTAAAAAACTAAATCCACTACTAATGAGTTTTTTTTTACTAAATCCACTACTAATGATTCTTATTGACCAGTGATGTTTCATTAAACAAATGAATTGTGGGTATGGGATTACATGATGGCTTTTAATTCAATATTTGCCAATGTTCATGATCCGGCTGTTTTTAATTCTGTGAGGGGAAAAAATGCCTTATGAAAATGTGACTAATGATTTGAAAAAACACCGAAGGCCAAATCTTGGGGAGACATAGATGGATGGAATGATGGATGGATATAAGAGAGAGAGAGAGAGAGAGGGAGAGAGAGAGATGATAGGCAGATAGAGATAGATAGGTAAATAGGTAGGTAGGTAGGTAGATAGGCATATAGACATATAAAGAGAGAAAGGAAAAGAAAGGAAAATGAAAGAGGGAGAGGGAGGGAGGGAGAGAGGGAGGGAGGGAGGAAGAAGGGAAAGGAAAGGAAAGGGAAGGGAAGGAAAGGAAAGAAGGAAGATTTTAATTTTGCCCTTTTATCTAATGAGCTCTGGGACACATTGATGTTGCTTCTCTTCCTTTTTGCCCTCAGAACAATCATTGATTCAGCAAGTTTAAATGCAGACATATTGGCCCTTCTCTGCTAAATTAGGTTAAGAAATTGATTCTCCCTTCCTGTTCCTGAGACAAAAGACCCCACCAAATGAGGAAGGGTTAACTAGGAGTCTGAGTCTTGTCTCTTTTTACCTTTCCGCCTCTTACGCCATCTTGTGGAAAAGAACAGATTGCAAATATTGAAAGACCTCTCTGCCTTTATCCCTGTGATACTGAAACCATGTATCTGTTGATTTTTTCCTTAGCGGATAAGGAACAACATTTCTCACTTTTGATAGCCTCAATAAAGTTAAAAACACTGCATCATTATTGTTTTATTTATTATTTATTTATTTATTTATTGGGGTTCCTCAAGCTCCCATTACAGCTTCCAGATTTTGACAAAGTTTCTGCAAGATGCTTAGCTAAATGGAGCTTGTATGGATCTGGCTTCTTTGATTGACTCAACCGATAATCATTTATCAACGGCTTAAAGAAACCAGGATTATCTGAATAGATTAATCGGTTCAAGAGAATTTCAAGGAGCAAAAAGCTACAACTCTTTGCATTTACCAAACTTATTTCTGCGAGAATTGCTAAGAAGATACCTGAGGTGATATTGATGCAAAATTGCATGTGCTGAGGTAGAGAATGAGTCTAAATTATAGGAGGGAAACAAATGGGGCAAAGGACAACACATATGTCATGATGTCATGCAATTACCACATATGATTTGAATCGTAGCTTGTAGGAATTCTTCATTTTGCATCCAATAAACCTGGAGAATCATAAATTGGGAATACAGTTTTAAAAGTTTTACCTGTAAATATGAAACCAGGTCAACACAATATTCCTTAGTAACCTCAAGAAGATTATACGTTTTTTCTTCACCTTTCCACTGATAACACAAATTAACTTTTAATCATTGGGAGAAAAGTTCAGGTTTTCTGTTTCCAATTGTGAAATGTTCACAACACAATAAGTATTATGTGTTCTTAAAAACATCAGGTCATGGTGATGTTCTCCTTTTCACTCTGGAAGAGATATAGACGCGAACAAGGACAGGCATGTTTTTAAATATCTCCTCATTTGAGCAGGAAACAGATCCAGAATCTCTCCGAACAAAAACATTCAATAGATTCTCCAGCTTTGATTTCTATGTTATTTGTACTTTAGGTCCAATAACCAACGATTTGTAGATGACTTGCCAAGCCCAGTTTTCATTTAACATCTGAATGCAAAGGATTGCTTTAAAAAAGTATTCACTAGGTGTCACTCTTCATATGAATGAAGATACATCAAAGCCTTACTTGCTTATAAAAATGAGGCCAAATTAGAGATGTTGTTATACTGAAAGACACATAGAATATTTCACAGTGCTTATGTCACCAGCCAGAAAAATAGATCAGCATTACTATCCCTATATTGCAGTGATGGCAAACCTTTTTTCCGCAGGTGCCTAAAGCGTGTGTGCAGGCACCATCGCACATGCATGCGTGCCCACACCCATAATTCAATTCGGGGGGAAGCTCCATTTTCGCTGGCAGAGGGCTGCAGAAGGCCGTGCGCACCCCCACATCCCTGAGCTCCATTTTCACTGGTAGAGGCACTGCGGGCGGATCCTTTGCTGTTTCCAGGCCAGCCCCGGGGGCCAGATCTAAGCACCCCGCGGGTCGGATGCAGCCCACAGGCCTTGAGTTTGACACCCCTGCCATAGATATATCTTTAATCAACTAGTCAGCCCATGCTTCTTAACTTATGGGCTGATCTGAGTTTTGCGCAATAAATTGAAGACAATAGTGCAAAAGAGGGTGAAGCCAGGACTTACAGTAAAATGGACCCTATTGCGAGAAGATTAGAGTTTGTAAGAAATGAAATGCGTGCTTTAATTTTTTTTTTTTTTGCAAAATTTAAGATAATTGTTTAAGACATTTTAAACCTCCAAGCTCCTGAAGACTAAAAAAAAAAGACACTTTTTTTAAAAAAAAAAATCTAATTCTGGGAAGCTGTATATAGTGCCATTAAATAAAAGCTGTGCTGATTTGAGCCATCTGCTGTTTGTAGAATTTCTTCCAAAAAAAGTGTAAGATTAACAAAGGGGGTCATAATAAATCTTGCAAAATATGACTGACCAATAAATGAAAGCATTTTTTCTTCTTCAGGCTTTCCATTTTTTTTGTCTCCCTCTATTGGTTGCCCAGATTTTTGCTATCTAAAAATGCCAATCCAGTTCTTAGGACATAGGTATCCTTTATTTTGATTTTGTTACAGAAAGATGCATCTTTAACTATGTGTACGAACAGTCTATAAGTCTAGAATGCAGACATGCATATATGAGATTTCTGTCTAAATTAAGGTGACCAGACGTCCCGCTTTTGGTGGGACAGACCCGATTTTAAATAAATTGTCCCGCGTCCCGCGGTGTTTCAAAAAAGTCCCGCTTTTTGAATTTGCGCAAAGTGTCTCGCTTCCCTCGAGCGGATCTTGAGGGAAACAGCTCCAGGCCGGGCAGGGAAAAAACCCCACCGCGCTCCGACGTGCCCGAGGGCCCAGTTCAGCGCCTCGCACACTCAGCCCCGCTTGATGGCAACAGCCAGAAATGGGCTTCCAGAGGCGTAGAGGGAGCAGCAGCTTTGGCAGGTCTGGCCGTGTCCTTTCCCAGGTCTGCCACACGGGGGGAAGGAGCGGAGGCGTGGGGCACCCGCCGGACGCCGCCTCGGAGAGAAGACCAGGCCCGGCTGGCAAGGGCCAGGAAGGATTTTTCCCACGCCGCCAGCCAGCTTGTCCTCCGGGCCAGACACAGCAGAGGCTGCAGCTTTGTGCACCCCCCCTTCATCGCAGCCCTTACCGCTGCCATGGCCGGGGCTCGCCTCTGCTGCATCTAGCCCGGAGGACAAGCTGGCTGGCAGTGCGGGAAAAATCCTTCCTGGCCCTTGCCAGCCGGGCCTGGTCTTCTCTCCGGGGCAGCGTCCAGCGGGTGCCCCACGCCTCCGCTCCTTCCCCCAGTGTGGCAGATTCAGGAAAGGACACAGCCAGACCCGCCAAAGCCGCTGCTCCCTCTATGCCTCCGGAAGCGCATTCCTGGCTGTTGCCGTCAAGCAGGGCTGAGCGTGCGAGGCCATGGCAGCGGTAAGGGTCTTTAAGTGTGGAGCGGGGCGGTGGGGCTGCTAAGTGAAGGAAGGGAGAAGAGCTTGAGGTTTCAGAGCGAAATCCGGGAAGTAATGAAAGTCCTTCCCGAAGTCTTTTGTCCTGGCGCCGAAAGGGGAGGCGTGGATCATCTCCCCCCCTGTCAATGGTGTCCTGCTTTACCAAAGTGAAAATCTGGTCACCTTAGTCTAAATATACCCCAAAAGGCCACTGAGAGTTGGTCTAGTTGGGAATATTCCACTCATCTGCTTTTGATAGTCACAGATATTCCAGAATTGCAATATAAAGAAGGAGCTGGGAATATTTTGTTGGAAACACACAGCCTCTTTCCCAGAACTGATAACACTTAAGTCACTTGGCAGCCAAGGCTGCAAAAAAAATGACTAAGAATCTCACTGCCAAAATTTAACCGCTTCCCCTGAACACTTCATGGATTGTTAAACTTAATTTAGGGAAAGCTTATCCAATTTTGGGGGAAATAATTATTCATTTGTGGAGCGGGGGGGAAGGCATTCTGGGGGAATTAAGGAGACTTTGGATTTTTCCTTCCCGGAGGGAATGAATAACGGCCTCGGAAGAGGCAGAGATGGGGGAAGATTGGAGGTTGGAAATATTCTCAGCATTGCGCCAACTTTGTTGGCAAGTCCGATATCTGAGAATGTGCCAAGAGATGGGTCAGCCTCTGGAATGTGAATAAAGTGACCTAATGGATCAAAGGTGGCTCACCTCCTTAATATGGACCCAAGATGGCATTGTACTCAGCTTTGGCAATAGCAGGAACAAATTCTCCATCATTTATTCATTTATTTCCTGTCATTATTATTATTTTAAATAATTCAAGGCAGCGAACATATCTAATGCTCCTTCCTACTTCTATTTCCCCCACAACTTAATGCTGTGAGCTGGGCTGGACTGGGAGAAAATGACTGGCCCGTAACTAGAACTCACTGCCTCCTGGTGATTGACCCACGATCACCCAGTCGGCTTTCTTGCCTAAGACTGGGCTAGAATTCACAGTCTTCTGGTGATTGGCCCGAAGTCAATCACGTCAGTTGCACCTTAGCCATGAAAGTCAGTTGCACCTTAGCCATGAAAGCGGACTTTCATGGCTAAGGTGGAACTAAATCTCACCTTTCCTGTTGATTGGCCCAGAGGCACCCAGCTGGTTTTCAGGCCTAAGGAGGGATTAGAACTCACTGTCTCCAGTTCCTAGCCTGATGCCTTAAGCACTAGACCAGTGCTTCTCAATTATTTTCTGTTACACCCCCCTAGGAAGAAGTAAACATTTCGCGCGCCCCCCCCCAACTCTCCGACGGGATGATTGTTTGCAATATTCGGCACGTTTTCACTGAAAAAACTCAAGCGTGATTGGGGTGTAATGTGTTTAAGTGACGCCTTAATTTATTTGGCTTCATGCTGTTCGCTGCCAACATTTTTAGATACAGTAAACATACCGGTCTTTCTTCGTCTCCCACCGTAGTCACAGTGAAGCCAAGCGCTACATACACTTCGTCATATTTCCTCGTCTTAGCTTTCAGGAGACTTACGTTTGTCTCATTATCTCCGTCTTTCTCCTCCTTTCTTTTCATCCCTGTTAAATATTTTTCCGTGGTGTCTCTTAAGGGTTTGTTATCTGCAATTCCTATCTCCTGCTCTGTGCTGTGTGCTATTGTTCGGTGCAAAAAACTCCTACTCCCTGTGGCAAAAAAAAGCACATTCCCTGGGGTCATGCGCCCCCCCCTGGCATCGCTCCGCACCCCCCCAGGGGGGCCCGCCCCACTATTTGAGAAGCACTGCACTAGACCAAACTGGACAAAACCATTAGACTAAACTTACTGTCAATCGGTAAGAAATCCTTTTATTTAGTAATTAAAACAGCCAGCAGGCTGTTAAAAAAATCAATATCAAAGCCTTACTCTTTTAAAATCTTGCATCGCAATACACAATTTGACTTTTTTTGACACCCCCTCTGCAGACACCTCTTGACATCCAGAAGAGAATGAAAAATATATAATCTCTCAATCATTCTGATCATGGTTGTCCCAAAGGTGCTTTTCAAAAGGCAACGGGCCTTTCTTATTTTTTCCCCTTGAAAACGTTTTGCATCCAAGCACTGAAGAAGCTTCGTAGATGAGAAGCAAAAAACAACAACACAACCCAACAACCTCCAGTTGCCTTTTGAAAAGCACCTTTGGGACTACAAAATTGCTCCTCCTGTTCTTCCTAATTTGTGGGGGTAGGGCTTTAATGTCATAGAGCTCCTGGAAAACAACAGGTCTACTCAGTGTAGTAGTGGGCACCTGCGTTTCCAATTATTTCTGAATGTTTTCCCTGCAAAATGCTAGATCTTTTAAAGTGTTGGAAGTAAAATCCGATCTGATTTTTATTCCTAGCTGGGAGAAAGATGCAGGAGAAATGAACTGAAGGCAAAGGAGGTCTCTATTTAATTGGTAGCCAGAAACAACAGTGACAGCAGCATGTTCCTGGGGCAGCTGACAAACTGGGGTTGAGAGTAGATGGGCTTTTATACAATTTTGGGGGCTTTGCGATTGAGATGCCTGTTCATGTCCTTTCATATTTTAATGGCTATTGCCAGATTCCTGTGGGATCATGTAGGGGTCATGACTCACTCTACTACAGGCAGGAGGGGAAATGCAAATCTTAGGTGTTTTGTTTATCTAAGTTTCGTCTCCTTGACTATTGTGCTGATTATTTGGATCTGCTGACCGCCCTTTGTTTATGAATAGAGTGGCCTGGCTTTATGAATAGGTTAAGGTGACCAGACGTCCTGCTTTTGGCGGGACAGTCCCGCTTTTTAATAATTTGTCCCATGTCCCGCAGTGTTTCAAAAAAGTCCCGCTTTTTAAATTTGAATTTGCCCTGCACACCCCTCTGCCTCCTGCCTCACCTGCCTCCTCCTGCCAGGCGGGGAGGGAGGGCAGTGAGAGGGGCAGCGGCAGTCTTGCCTGTTCGTCGCCGCAGAGCCAAAGAAGCTGGTGGCGTTCGCGGCACGGGGCTTTCCCCGGCTGCTGGGACGCCGCCATTTGCGTTCTTTTGCCCTCTGTGCAAGCAGAATGCTTTGCGCATGCGAAGAGGGCAAAAGAACGCAAATGGCAGTGTCCCGGCGGCCGGGGAAAGCGGCCGTGGGAAGCCCCGCACCACGAACGCCACCAGCTTCTTCGGCTCTGCGGCGGCGAACAGGTAAGCCTGCGCCGGTAGGAACCCACCCCTGGCTGCGATGAAGCGGGGGGTGTTTGGGGGGGGTGCACAAAGCTGCAGGATAAGAGAGCCGGACCCCTCCCGTCTTGCTCCCCTAGAAACCCCCCCCCCCGTCAATGGTGTCCCGCTTTACAAATATTAAAATCTGGTCACCTTAGAATAGGTGCAAAATATCCATTCATAAAGCCTAGCTCTTTAGGATTCTGCTTGGGGCTGTTTTTCTATAGCAGAAAGACTGGGGGCTGCTTTCTGCCTTTGTTAAGGAGATTTGTCTCCTCTTCTCCTTTAGAGGAAATATTCTTTTCTGCCTCTTTTAATATTCTGTAGAATATTTTATTCTGGGAAGGGGGGGAGCTTCCCACAAAAGAAAGGCAATAGTTCTCTAAATTGATATCTCTTCCCCTTCATTGTTTTGGGGCTCTCAAGTCAGTGTTGACCCATGGTCACCTTCATCCCCTTTTGCGACCTTCTGACAAACAAAGTCAACGGGGAAGCCAGATTCACTTAACAACCAGATGACTAACTTAACAACTGCAGTGATTCACTTAAGAACTGCGGCAAGAAAGGTCATAAAATGGGGCAAAGCTCACTTAACAGCTGTCTTGTTTAGCCATGGAAATGTTGAGCCCAGTTGTGGTCGTGAGTCGAGGACTTACCTCTATTGAGAAGAAGAAAAACTAACAAACAGAAGTGAGGGAGACCCCGGTTGATCAGGAATGTGTATCCATTCTCTTCTTTCAAAAGCCACCAGCTCCCTTGGTTGTGTGTTTATCCTTTTGCAGTGTAGGTTGTGGGTTGTAGGCCTCCCCCTGAACCCTGTGAGTTGGGCTCTTACAAACCCAGAAGAAAAAGTTTTCATTGTTCTCTCCCTTTGTTCCCCCCCCCCCCCCCCGTGTGGTTTCTTTTGTTTTTTCCTCTTTCCGGGATTTCAGAAGAAAGAAAGACCTAGATCCCTGGGGTGAGAAGAGGATATGGCAAAAGAGAACACAATGTTTAAAACAGGAACAACTTAGCAAAAAAATCATGTTTGCTCAAAGGGCCATTAAGGGAAAAAGACAGCTTCTACTCTAATCCGTCTTGTTGTTAACTGATAGCCCAATAGCTTTTGCTGCTTGGTGGCTCTACCTAACAGCAGGACCAGGAAATCTTTAGCTTTTCAAAAGACCCAGAATACGTGAGACAGAAGTCTTGGGTTTTTGCAACAATCTTGGAAGCTCTCAAATGGTGTTTGTTTGTTTGTTTGTTTGTTTGTATCCAGCCTTTATTATTTTTATAAGTAATTCAAGAGGGTGAACATATCCAAGGCATTTTGCTCCTCCTAATTTTCCCATAGCAACAAACCAGTAGGGTTCTAAAATCCTTTACTACCGGTTCATTACTATGTTCATGCGCAGAAGTGTCCTGGGCGGGTGGGTGGAGCCTCCCACTGCCAGCACTACAGGTTCTAAGAACCGGGCTGAACCAGGAGCAACCCAGGGGTGAAATGCTCCCGGTTCGCTTTTACCTGTCTGTCGTCGCTGAGCTGATCGCGCAGGTAGCGCACCGGGACACCACCATTTGAGTTCTTTTACCCTCTGCGCATGCACAAAGCATTCTGTGCATGCGCAGAGGGTAAAAGAACTCAAATGGTGGTGTCCCGGCTGGTGGGCGGAGCGCCGCGCTATCTGCGCGATCGACTCACCGACGACAGACAGGTAAAAGCGAACCGGGAGCATTTCACCCCTGGAGCAACTCACCACTGCAACAAACCTGTGAGAAAAGTTGGGCTGAGAGAGAGTTTGGCCCAAAGTCACCCAGTCAACTTTCATGCCTAATGTGAGACTAGAACTCTCCGCCTCCTGGAGATTGGTCTAAAGTCACCCAGTCAACTTTCATGTCTAATGTGAGACTAGAACTCTCCGCCTCCTGGAGATTGGTCTAAAGTCACCCAGTCAACTTTCATGCCTAAGGCGGGACTAGAACTCTCGGCCTCCTGGAGATTGGTCTAAAGCAGTGGTTCTCAACCTTCCTAATGCCGCAACCCGCACCCCGACCCCGAGCCCCCACTGCGACCCACCCCGCCGCCGCGCCCCCCACCCCGCTGCCGCCATTTGGGTTCTTTTACCCTCTGTGCATGCGCATGCGCAGAGGGTAAAAAAACCCAAATGGCGGCATCCGGGCGAAGTCTCCCGACTCCTGTGAAAGGGTCATTCGACCCCCAAAGGGGTTGCGACCCCCAGGTTGAGAACCGCTGGTCTAAAGTCACCCAGTCAACTTTCATGCCTAAGGCGGGACTAGAACTCTCAGTCTCCTGGAGATTGGCCTCAAAACACCCAGTCAAACTGGTAATTGACTCAAAGTCACCCAGCCAGCTTTCATGCCTAAGGCGGCACTAGCCTGGTGCCTTAATCACTAGACCAAACTGGCTCTCTTCTGCTGACTACATGTCAGCCCCTCTTGAATTCAATTAACTCTTATCTAGCGCCAATGTAGCACTGACTTTTAGTTGACTAGATTCTTGTGAATAGGCATGAGCAATAAGTCACTTAAGCTATTTATTGCTCATGCCTATTCATAAGAATTCAGTCAACCAACAATCAGCACTAAATTGTTGGTAGATAAGAGTTAATGGAATTCAAGAGGGGTTGGACTGCTTGTGAGAACATAAGGACTCTAGGCTGATGACTCACTTGACTTCACCCCCAGTCTCTTCCTATTTCTTCTCCTACATCAAAGTAATAAAAAGAGGAGAAAGGTTGCGTAATAGCTGCATGTGCTTTAAAAAGTTCAATTGCCCCAACTCAACTTCCACAGAAGTTTGTCTGGGTGACTAAGAATCTACACCGATGCACAGGTGGTCCTTGACTTCTGGATTTGACCATGGGGATGCTGCAGTGGATGTAAGTGTGCAAAAAAGGTCGTGAGTCACTTTTCTTTTAGTGCTGTTGTAACTGCGAACAGTCACTAGGCAAACTGTTGTAAGTTGAGGACTACTTGTACTCCTTTCTATAATGTCCACCGAAAGTGACCATTAATCCTACTTCGTCTTTTGCCATTTCTATGGACTATACTTATTTTTAGCGTCTTTCAATTTCCCTCGAAAGAAAGACAGACTGGTGACATTTCATAGTCTTCCGCAAAATATAAATATGTAATTGAGCAATACAGAAACAAGAACCAGTTGGAAAGCTCTGCTGAAATAAACACGGCGCTTTAGACAGAAATGCAACCCGTTGCGTCATGATCGAAAAACAGAGTATGTGTTAATGGCGGATGGAGATCTCTTTTTCCTCTTCTCTTTAGATTGGAATTAGGTTGGATACCCGTCAAATAAGAGGATAATGTAAACTGGGACACAGAGCCACCTTTCGGTGCAGAAGTCTGTCCGTAGGCAAAAGAAACAGCTGTGGAGCTATGCGTAATCACAGTGGACATCTGTTCCTCAAGGAATCTTTAATCAATTATAAATTACTTTTTGCAGAAATAATCAGCCTTAACTCATAACGGCTCAAAACTGCCCAAAGTACCGTTGCCTACCGATCGTGTGAAAGCAAAGCAGGATTAGAACTGATTGGTATGGAGACCACTAGGAAATAACAAAACAATCCAGGAAGAAAACCACTTTATAATGCACTTGGAACACTGCATCCAGTTTTGGTCGCCATGTTGTAAAAAAAAGATGTTGAGACTCTAGAAAGAGTGCAGAGAAGAGCAACAAAGATGATTAGGGGGCTGGAGGCTAAAACATACAAAGAACGGTTGCAGGAATTGGGTATGTCTAGTTTAATGAAAAGAAGGCCCAGGGGTGACATGATAGCAGTGTTCCAATATCTCAGGGGCTGCCACAAAGAAGAGGGAGTCAAGCTATTCTCCAAAGCACCCGAGGGCAGGACAAGAAGCAATGGGTAGAAACTAATCAAGGAGAGAAGCAACTTAGAACTAAGGAGACATTTCCTGACTGTTAGAACAATTAATCAACGGAACGATTTGCCTCCAGAAGTTGTAAATGCTCCAACACTGGAAATTTCTAAGAAGAGATTGGACAACCATTTGTCTGAAATGGCTATAGGGTTTCCTGCCTAAGCAGGGGGTTGGACTAGAAGGCCTCCAAGGTCCCTTCCAACTCTGTTATTCTATTCTATTCTATTCTATTCTATTCTATTCTATTCTATTCTATTCTATTCTATTCTATTCTATTCTATTCTATTCTATTCTATTCTACTTTTCTTTTTTTTAAATGAAGTTTGATTTTGTTCATCTTTGGTGAAATGAATCTGTCTCCCAGAGGTAAGGTGGAGGAAAAAGCTGCCTTCTCCAGACCCATGCCGGCATATTATAAAGCCAAGAGGAAGCACTATTGAAACGACTTCATTTTTAGCATATTTAACCTTTTAATCACCAGAAAGACAGGATAGACCTTGAGAACCCTATCATTTCAGACATGCACATTAGATGAAGGCACCGGATGAAGTACTTCTTGAAAGAGAAATAGTAGGAACAGAACTATAGGTAGTCCTTGACTTACGACCAAAACTGAGCCCAAAATTTATGTTGCTACGTGAGATACTTGTTAAGTAAGCTGTGTCCCATTCTATTTCTTGCCACAATGGTTAAGTGAATCCCTGCAGTTGCTAAGTTAGTAACACGGTTGTTAAGTGAATCTGATTTCCCCCATTGACTTTGCTTGTCAGAAGGTCACAAAATGTGATCACATGACCCCAGAACACTGCAACCGTCATAAAGATGAGTCAGCTGCCAAGCATCCGAATTTTGAACACCTGACCATGGGGGATGCTGCAATGGTTGTAAGTGTGGAAAAAGAGTCATAACTTACTATTTTGCAGTGCCGTTTTAACTTTGGTTACTAAACGAACGGTTGTAAGTCCAGGACTACTGTACTCTAAAATAGGAGGAGGGGGGGCAGGATGCAAAGACCCAGAAAGCTTCTGGGAGTAAAGGATTGTGGTCTTCCATTTCACAGCCATTCTGCTCCGATTAGATTAGATTAGATTAGATTAGATTAGATTAGATTAGATTAGATTAGATTAGATTAGATTAGATTAGGTTAGGTTAGATTAGATTAGATTAGATTAACAGAGTTGGAAGCAGAGGTGGGTTTCAGCAGGTTCTGACCAGTTCTGGAGAACCGGTAGCGGAAATTTTGAGTAGTTCAGAGAACCGGTAAATACCACCTCTGACTGCCCCTGCCCCTATCTATTCTCTGCCTCCCGAGTCCCAGCTGATCAGGAGGAAATAGGGATTTTGCAGTAATCTTCCCCTGCCACACCCACCAAGCCACGCCCACAGAACCGGCACTAAAAAAATTTGAATCCCACCACTGGTTGGAAGGGATCTTGTAGATCATCTAGTCCAAACCCCCGCCCAAGCAGGAGACCCTACACCATTTCTGACAAATGTCAATCCAGTCTCTTCTTGAAAGCCTCCAGTGATGAAGCTTCCACAACTTCCGAAGGCAACTTCTGTTGCATGGGTTGATTGTTTTCACTGTCAGAAAATTTCTCCTTATTTCCAGGTTGAATCTCTCCTTGATCAGTTTCCATCCATTATTCTTGTCTGCCTTCGGGTGCCTTGGAAAATAGCTTGACCCCCTCCTCTCTGTGGTAGCCCCTCAAATATTGGAAGATAGCTATCATGTCTCCCCTGGTCCTTCTCTTCACTAGACTAGCCATGCCCAGTTCCTGCAACCGTTCTTTATATGTTTTAGCCTCCAGTCCCCTAATCATCTTGGTTGCTCTTCTCTGCACTTTTTCTAGAGTCTCAACATCTTTTTTATAAAGGTGACAAATCTGGATGCAGTATTCTGGGTGGGGTCTTACTGGGTGGGGTCTTACTGAGGCTTTATAGAGTGGTATTAGTACCTCAGTTGATCTTGATTGTAGGTGGGAGCAACATTAGGTGGGAACAACATGACAAGGAACCCAAATGATGCAAACAGGGGCTGAATGAAACATAAGGTATAGTAGGGAATCTATCTTTAAAACACTCAATGTCTCCATACATTTTTAAACCTGAAACAGATGAGCAGATGGTTGGAGAGGAGAGATTTAGCTGATCAACTGTGAGACAGTGTGCAATACAAATAAGAGGCTTTATTTTTGTTACTATACTTAGCTTGCCCTTTGGGGGAAGATATTAGCTAGCAGCGTCCTGCTATTGTTCTCCACGAAGTCAGACAACTGCTGGAAGACCTTCGCTTGTTTTTTTGTAGGGCTTATTTTAAGATTTAATGCAATCCTCTGGAAGAATTTTCCTGTGTTTGTTTACGTCCTGATTGTGGACGTTTGAAGGAAAGAGGTAGGCTACATATTCAAGTCAGTTGATCCCCCCAATCACATCTGATTGTCAGCAGGATTTAAAAAAGGGCATCCAAATTTTAATCGGTGAAATTATGACAAGGGTGGGTGGGATGTCTTGGCTTTTCTCTCCGGAAAAGACAGTTACAAAGTCACATTTTAAAATGGATCCTTAAAAAGGGTTCTTCTCTGCAACCTTAGCTTCTAACAGCTCCACCTGGACAGGTAGATGATGGGGATTTACATTTGCAAGCTGTTCCTATCACTGTGTCATCTGTGGGGTCCATGGTGCTCTCTGAGCTTGGTTATTTTCCTGCAGATATCTATCTATCTATCTATCTATCTATCTATCTATCTATCTATCTATCTATCTATCTATCTATCTATCTATCTATCTATCTATCTATCTATCTATCATCTATCTATCTATCTATCTATCTAATCTATATCTATGTCTGTCTGTCTGTCTGTCTGTCTATCTATCTATCTATCTATCTATCTATCTATCTATCTATCTATCTATCTATCATCTATCTATCTATCTATCTATCTATCTATCTATCTATCTATCTATCTATCTATCTATCTAATCTATATGTCTGTCTGTCTGTCTGTCTATCTATCTATCCATCTATCTAATCTATATCTCTGTCTGTCTGTCTGTCTGTCTGTCTGTCTGTCTGTCTGTCTGTCTGTCTGTCTGTCTGTCTGTCTGTCTGTCTGTCTGTCTATCTATCTATCTATCTATCTATCTATCTATCTATCTATCTATCTATCTATCTATCTATCTATCTATCTATCTATCTATCCATCCATCCATCAATCTATATCTATGTCTGTCTGTCTGTCTGTCTGTCTGTCTGTCTGTCTGTCTGTCTGTCTGTCTATCTATCTATCTATCTATCTATCTATCTATCTATCTATCTATCTATCTATCTATCTAATCTATGTCTGTCTGTCTGTCTGTCTGTCTGTCCGTCCGTCCGTCCATCCATCCATCCATCCATCCATCCATCCATCCATCCATCCATCCATCCATCCATCCATCCATCAATCTATATCTATGTCTGTCTGTCTGTCTGTCTGTCTGTCTGTCTGTCTGTCTGTCTGTCTGTCTGTCTGTCTGTCTGTCTGTCTGTCTGTCTATCTATCTATCTATCTATCTATCTATCTATCTATCTATCTATCTATCTATCTATCTATCTATCTATCTATCTATCTATCTATCTATCAATCAGCGGTGAAATTACTTACCTTTCCTACCAGTTCAGAAGTGCGCGCTTTTTCACCCTCTGCACATGCGCAGAAGGCTTTGTGCATGCACAGAGAGTTTTAAAAAATGGCGACGTCTGGGTGGGTGGGCGGAGCCTCGTGCTGCCGCCGCTACTGGTTCTCTGAACCACCGGCGGCCGCCACTACCAGTACGCCCGAACCAGGCCGAACCGGTAGCATTTCACCTCTGCTATCTATCTATCTATCTATCTATCTATCTATCTATCTATCTATCTATCTATCTATCTATCTATCTATCTATCTATCTATCTATCTATCTATCTATCTATCTATATCAATCAATCAATCTATCTATCTATCTATCTAATCTGCAAGAAAACAATTATGTATGTATGTATGTATGTATGTATGTATGTATGTATGTATGTATGTATGTATGTATAATTGTATATAAGGATATATATAATCCAAATGTATATTTGGATATAAACAGAGATCAAACCCCACTCCCTTCTAGCACTGATGATGTTACCTAGCTGGGTAATGAAACATCTGTGAGAAAACCGTCAAGTTCAGAGTGCACCAAGCAACCCACAGTTCAACCCGGAGCTACAAATATTCCCTTCTATTGATACTATGTGCTCTGTTTGGTGCTGCCTGACCATTTACCACTTTCATACTTCACAGGTTCGAATCCTTAGGTTGCAAGTTCTTGGATGTTGACCACCATATCAAACCTTAGTTGAATCAATTGTCATGATGACAATGTCTATAGAAATGTCTATTTTTGAATACAGCTGTAGAGATAGAATTGTACGGTATTTATCTGGTGTCTTTTTTGTTGGTTTTGGAACATAGTAAGGGGAAATTGCAGTAGTGTGAAGATGGAGAAATTCCATTGATAGTTATGTCACTAACACCTTGTAGGCACAATTTAAAGAGCTATAGACATCAAGCCCCATTGTTTAGGCTTGTCCTATATTACTATAATTTAATCCTACGTTAATGCAATTCTTAATATCATTTTTAGAGTGACAGCTGTTGATTAAGAGTTCATTTCCCCAGTTTCCTGGCTATATCCCCAATATTTGGAATTTAGCAAAACATCAAGAATTATGGACCCTCCACACATATAATGTTTAGCTAAAATAATTACTTCTACCAGATAAAGCAACATTTTATTCATAGCAGGGGATTTTTGAAAAATTCTGATTTGTATGAGTTTTCCCCTTTTCTTTTTTAGCAAATGCACAGGGGAAATGATTTTAAGCAACGTGGTCAGTTTTTCAAAAGCTGTTCTGGTTATGAAACAAATTTCCAGGAAAAACAAAATCCCCTTTTCTCTCTTAACATTTGAATATCTTTATATTTTGAATTACTAATTCATGTCATGTAGTTTGATCACATTTGGGTGAAATTAATAGGTGGATGGATCGCACCTATTCTGTTCACAATTATTTGCATCATTTGTTGACATTGCAAAACAAAAACAAAAAACAAATAAAATCGAAGAGCTTCCTTATTTATTTATTATTTATTTATTTATTTTAGTTTTCTTATATGCCGCCCTACTCCCAAGGGACTCAGGGCGGCGTACAGCAGAGAAAAATACAAGAAACCAACAAATAAACGTTAATTAAAACCAATACAAAAATTAAAAATTCAATTTAGCTGCAAAGGTATCTTTTTAAAAAAATGTAGCAAAGATTTAATTCTTTCTTGTCATAGAATTTGCTGGAGAAAATGTGAGGCAGAATCAAAGTTTTTTAAGAGAGAAAGAGAGAGAGAGAGGGACAGAGAGAGAGGGAGAAAGAGAAAGAGAGAGAGGGAGAGGGAGAGGGAGAGAAAGAGAAAGAGAGAGAATACCACTAATCCTTGACTTATAACCATTCATTTAGTGACCGTTCAAAATTACAACGGCACTGAAAAAATGTGACTTATGACCATTTCCCACACTTACAACTGTTGCACAATCCCCATGGTCATGTGATCAAAGTTCAGACAATTGGCAACTGGTTCATATTTATGACGGTTGCAGTGTCCTGTGGTCACATGATCACTATTTGCGACCTTTTGACAAGCTATGTCAATGGGGAGGCCAGATTCACTTAACAACCTTGTTGCTAACTTAACAACTGCAGTGATTCCCTTAACAACTGTGGCAAGAAAAGTTGTAAAATGGGACAAAAGTCACTTAACAACTGTCTCACTTAGCAACAGAAATTTTGGGGTCAGTTGGGGTTGTAAGTCAAGGACTATCTATAAAACAGGAGTGAAATTCAAAAATTTTTCCTACCAGTTCTGTGGGTGTGGCTTGGTAGGCGTGGCAGGGTAAGGATACTGCAAAATCTGCATTCCCTCCCCACTCCAGGGGAAGGATACTGCAAAATTTCCATTCCCTCCCCACTCCAGGGGAAGGATACTGCAAAATCTCCATTCCCTCCCCACTCCAGGGGAAGGATACTGCAAAATCTCCATTCCCTCCCCACTCCAGGGGAAGGATACTGCAAAATCTGCATTCCCTCCCCACTCCAGGGGAAGGATACTGCAAAATCTCCATTCCCTCCCCACTCCAGGGGAAGGATACTGCAAAATCTCCATTCCCTCCCCACTCCAGGGGAAGGATACTGCAAAATCTCCATTCCCTCCCCACTCCAGGGGAAGGATACTGCAAAATCTCCATTCCCTCCCCACTCCAGGGGAAGGATACTGCAAAATTCCCATTCCCTCCCCACTCCAGGGGAAGGATACTGCAAAATCTCCATTCCCTCCCCACTCCAGGGGAAGGATACTGCAAAATTCCCATTCCCTCCCCACTCCAGGGGAAGGATACTGCAAAATCTCCATTCCCTCCCCATTCCAGGGGAAGGATACTGCAAAATCTCCATTCCCTCCCCACTCCAGGGGAAGGATACTGCAAAATTTCTGCAAAATCTCCATTCCCTCCCCACTCCAGGGAAAGGATACTGCAAAATCCCCATTCCCGCCCCACTCCAGGGAAAGGATACTGCAAAATCCCCATTTCCTCCCCACTGCAGGGGAAGGATACTGCAAAATCTCCATTCCCGCCCCATTGCAGGGGAAGGATACTGCAAAATCTGCATTCCCACCCCACTCCAGGGGAAGGATACTGCAAAATCTCCATTCCCTCCCCACTCCAGGGAAAGGATACTGCAAAATCTCCATTCCCTCCCCACTCCAGGGAAAGGATACTGCAAAATCCCCATTTCCTCCCCACTGCAGGGGAAGGATACTGCAAAATCTGCATTCCCACCCCACTCCAGGGGAAGGATACTGCAAAATCCCCATTTCCTCCCCACTGCAGGGGAAGGATACTGCAAAATCTCCATTCCCTCCCCACTCCAGGGGAAGGATACTGCAAAATCTCCATTCCCTCCCCACTCCAGGGAAAGGATACTGCAAAATCCCCATTTCCTCCCCACTGCAGGGGAAGGATACTGCAAAATCTCCATTCCCGCCCCACTGCAGGGGAAGGATACTGCAAAATCTCCATTCCCACCCCACTCCAGGGGAAGGATACTGCAAAATCTCCATTCCCTCCCCACTCTGGGGCCAGCCAGAAGTGGTATTTGCCGGTTCTCAGAACCACTCAAAATTTCCGCTACCGGTTCTCCAGAACCTGTCAGAACCTGCTGGATTTCTCCCCTGCTATAAAAGTGTTGGCATTAATGCTTGGATGTGGAATGCAAGTGAGAGAAGTAACTACTCAAACAGGATGAAGGAAGAGAAAGGAAAAATAAATAAAAGCCTATAAAAGTATCTACAAAGAGACAAGAATGTCATGTCGTCCCTCTGTCCAAGTATTTGATTTATTACACATTTATGGCCTGTGAACAGAAATCCCTTGGGCTATTGCGGAAATAGCTGGCCAACTAAATATATTCTTATATGTCCCCTTGAGGGCATCTGTACTTTCTCCTAGTTTCTTTGCAACTGAATTAAAGAAATATGTAGTTATTAGCCAGAATGTAAAGCTACTATAACGGGTCATACAGATCACACTGGCAGGATATTACACAACCGATTCCTGGGTTCATTTGAAATAAGACATCTGATGTTTGTGGTTTGGGTTCTGTGAGTGGCTCTTGAGGCATGTAAGCCCGTTAGAAAGATCTAGGACAGGGATGTCAAACTCAATTTCATTGAGGGCCACATCAGGGTTGTGTTTGACCTTGGAGGGGCTGGGAGGCGTGGCCAGGTTGGGTGTAGCCAGCTCATTGCAGTGGTGGGTTCCTACCAGTGCGGTCCACTCTATAGCACCGGTAGCGGCCTGCTGGTGACATCACAGTACTGGTGCGGTCGATTGCCGGTGCCTGGGTGCTGCCATTTAAAAAAAATTTTTTTTTACATTTAAAAATTTTTTTTCTTCTGCGCATGCCCAGAAGCTGAGCTTCCGGCACTGCGCATGCGCTGCCTTCCTACCCCACAGTGAGTCCAAGCAGGGGAGGATGGCTGAGGGAGCGCGTGAGACGCTGAAAGAACGGGCGGCAGGAGCTATCTCCATTCCACTCCCTTCAGCAGTCCGAGAAGCCATGAATGCGTGGTGATGAGCCTAGGCATTTTCGCACATTTGAGGCTTCTCGAGCTGCTGAGGGGAGAGGGAATGGGCAGCAGGACCTATTTCAGTTCCCCTCCCTTCAGCAGTCCAAGAAGCCACGCCCACCCGGTCACATGGCTGGCAAGCCACACCCACAAAACAAGCCACGCCCACAGAGTGGTAGTAAAAAAATTAGGAACCCGCCCCTGGCTCATCGCTTGCGTCGGGGGCTTCTGTGGTGGCCCAAGCACTCTGCCAGCGAAAACGGGCTCCCGAGCTCCGTTTTCAGCTGTAACGGCCTCTTGCAACCCTCTGCCAGTGAAAATCTCACCATCTCACCATCATCTCTTCGGCCCCATGAAAGAGGGTTTGAGAGGCAAACATTATTCCAGTGACGAGGAAGTGAAAACTGCAGTGAAGAAGTGGCTCAAAGAACAGTCAGCAAAATTTTACAAGGCAGGGATACATGCTCTCATTCGAAGATGGAACATTGCTATTGAGAGAAACGGTGACTATGTTGAGAAGTAGGGATGTGATCCACAGAGGACCAGCTTCATTTTGATGTCTATTTATAAGCATTCCTTTTAGATTCTAAATAAGTCTAAGGCTGCTTGAAGCGTTGCACATGGGGGTGTGTGTGCCATTTTCTCCTATCCTGTAAGGCAAGTTAGCATACATGTATGTATGATTTGCATTTAGATTATGCTAATGTATTTATTGCATTCCTCCCCTCTGTGGGAGCTCACGATGTTATTCAAGAAGTTCTCCTTTCATCTCCGTCAGTCAACTGAACAGTGGGCCCTGAGACAAATTGGGAACTAGAAGTTAGATTTCCCAACCCAAGTTAATATTTTAACTAACCACAATGCTATAGAGTCAGTCTCCAAACCAAACCATCAGAGAACAACCTCAAGCTCTAATGGGGGGATTGAAACCTCAGATTTAGGATATAAATCATTTAGGAACATGTCAAGACATGCGATTGGCTTGCTTACCTGCTGAACTCAGTTTGGTACACTGCTTAGATGTTCAAATTCCCATTCACTCAGGGGAACGTTTGGGGTGTTATCCCTCAGCCTAATTTATCACACCCCTTGGAGAAACCTCAGATGTTTTGTGTCTTGGGTAATAAAGTAGCTGGTGTTTTAGTTTGTGTTGTGCAACCCAATCATCGTGGTTTGGGGCAGGGGTGGGCAATTTGCAATATCAGGGTTATAGAAGGCCACTGAAGCTGGGTGACTGGACCTCAGAGCTGTCTCTAACCATGTTTCCGAATGGGCTTGATGTTTGTTTGTTTATTTGTGTCAGAAGCATCACAATTGAAATACATTTATGTCGTACTGTATGCAGGGGTGGGCTTCAAAAATTTCAGCAACGGGTTGCTGGGTGAGCATGGCCATGTTGGGCATGGCCTAGTCGGCCTCTTCCACCACTGCGGGGGGTGGACGTTTTCGCCTTCCCCAGGCTCCGGAGGCTTTCTGGGAAGGCAAAAACTGCCTCCCCCAGGCTCCAAAAGCCCTCCGGAGGCCGGAAACGAGCCCATTTTCGGACTTCCAGAACTTCCGGAAGGCCCATTTTCTCCCCTCCCCGTCACATGACAACCTGGCCACGCCCACCCAGTCACATCACCACGCCCACCTGAAGCCATACCCACCTGACCTCCAAGCCACACCCACAAAATAAGCCACACCCACATAACCAGTAGGGGAAAATTTCACATTTCATCCCTGGATTAGCATGATGTACGAATCCATCCAGAGGTGGGCTCCTCCTGGTTCGGACCAGTTCTATAGAACTGGTAGTAACTTGGCGGCCTGGGTCACTGGAACCGGCAGCGACCCAAGCCTGCCACACCCCCGAGCTGGTTCTCTTGGCGGTGCCATAGGGGCCGCCATCTTGTTTAAAGTACTGTGCATGCACGCGCGCAGCACGTCCCTGAGCAAACCAGCAGCGGGAGAAACCAGAACCCACCCCTGAATCTATCCCATTGTGATGGATGCCGTAAACCACCTCTTAGAAATAGTTTAGTGTAATAACTGCAGCTATTGGAAGAACAACAATGGAGTTTATCAGCAGGGTGCCATGTACCATCTCTTGAGCTCCCTGAAGAAATGAGGGATCATACACCTGCAATAAACTTCTAAAGGATTAGAGAAATTCGCCATAAACCAGCCAGGAGAATCGCTACCAGTAATTACCAAGTAGAAGTCTGGGTTCAGATATATTTTATGTAGAAGCATCAATTCCAGGAAGGCAGTTCTGCCCTTCATTCGTATGAAAAAAAAGAAAGAAAAAGTAACTGCATGAACTAAATGACCCTCCACTGGTTATTGTCAAACACAGAAAGAAACTGAAGCTGAAGTCAACTGTGAGATGGCTACAAGGAAGAAGTCTGGAATTAAAAATAGGAACTGCTTAAAAGAAAAGACTTTCTCTTTTTTTTAAAAAAACGACGCTTCTTTTTTTTTCTGTTGACTTGTCAAAAAGAAAGGTAAAAGCACCCCATTTTCCCAGGAAGTTCAATAGAGCCACTGCCAGCATTTTTCAGTAAGAGCAGTCAGAGTTAATCCGTCCGTTTTTATAAGATCCAACAGCTGTTATCGATAATACCCCTTTTAGGCCCAACTCAAACGACCCAAGCCAATTTGCCAGCGTGAAGAGTTATTTTTCTTCAGATGTTCTTATAAAAACAAGGACGGTTTAAAAATGAAGGAAATACCCCCCCTTTTGCAAAAAAAAAAAAAAAGCTTTAGCTTTCCACCAAAGGTGCTACTGTTTGGAATTTATAGACCGATTTCATTCCTCAGCCAGGCAGATAGCAGAACTTATTTTTGGGTGGGTGGGTGGGTGGGTGGGAAGTCTTTTGGTCTGAAAATCGTGAAAGGAATTGGGTTGTTTCCCTAAGGAAATAATTTATCAAACTGTGTAGTGTAGTTTAGAGATTGCACAGTTGTATGGTCACTCTTAAGCAGAGGTGGTATTCAGCTGGTTTGGACCGGTTCGGCCGAACCGATAGTAGCAATCTGCAGGTAGGTCCAACCCGCCCACCTGCCCCGCCCAGGCGCTATGCCGTCCTATTTAGGCACATTTTGGAGCTGCGCACATGTGTGCAAGCCGCGCGCGAGAGCAAAGTGCACGTGCGCGCTCCCATTTGCGAACCAGTATGGAAAGTAAGTGAATACCACCTCTGCTCTTAAGATCAGGGATGTCCAACTTTGGCAATTTTAAGACTTGTGGACTTCAACTCCCAGAATTCCTCAGCCAGCCCAGAATTTCCCTGCGAGAATTCCCCAATGGCTGGCTGGGGAATTCTGGGAGTTGAAGTCCACAAGTCTTAAAGAGATGTCAAAGTTGGACACCCGTGCTTTAGATGATAAATAATTCTCTTCATAGGAAGGCAAAATCCGACTCTGGTGCCAACTCTACAACATTTTTAATTCTGAAGAACTGAAACCAAAGAAGGAAGATTACATATCCAAGTCTTAGCAACCAACATGAAAGTGATGCAAAATCCTTCTAGGGGTTTTTTCCCTCCCCGCTCTAGCAAAGTTATAGCTGGGAATTTTCTTGATAGTTCTCTTACCCAAGCATAAACTAGTTCCAACCCTTTACTGAAAAAAATCCAACATTGAGAAATTGGTTCTTAACATTTCGGTTGGTCCCAGTAAGGCTAGACATGTGGCTGTGTAAATGGTATATTTGATTTTTCCCAAAATGTCATTTCACACACCCCACAGTCCAAGATGGCACTTAATTTTAATTCTTCTACATGAAAATTTATTTATTTATTTATTTATTTATTTATTTATTTATTTATTTATTTATTTATTTATTTATTTATTTATTTATTTATTTATTTGTCAAATGTATAGGAAAGTAGTAGTTTGTATAAACATAAGTAAAAAGTAACGATAAAAGAGGACAATAGGACAGTAGGACAGGGACGGTAGGCACAGTGGTGCGCTTATGCACGCCCCTTACAGACCTCTTAGAAATGGGGAGAGGTCGACTGTAGACAGTCTAAGGTTAAAGTCTAAAATGGTTCTTTCTGTTTCATCTCAGTGTTAAGTTGCAAAAACTCGTCTAGTCTGTTTCTCTGGTTCGTCTTTTAGCAGGTTTGGTACCTCCCAGCCAGCCGTTGATGGATGTAACATGGTAAAATTTTGAAATAACTTGAAGGCTCTGTTGTTAATATCTGGGGCTTAGAAATTGCTTCCCTGTTTAAAATAAACATACCTTTCTAAATCCCTGCCAGACTGTACATAATAAACTTAGACTTGTGGGTTGCATCGGCTTTATAGAACCACAACACAACATTCTTGGAATTCTCCTTTCCTTTCACACATTTAATTTTCCTTCTTAAATATGTTCAAATACGTTCTTTATTCATTCACAAATAAATAACAATAAGGGGGACATCACACGTTCTTGTTTAAAATCTCTGTTCAGGGTTGAATCATTTGCTGAGCGTTCCAATTTATTCGCATACAATTATTTACTTGCATCAACTACAACTTTTACCACACTCATTAACTGACTTCCAATTCCATATTTGTGCAAAACGTTTCATAATTCAAACCTGATTGTGTGCTTTTTCTAAATCAGCATCGAAGTCTTCTCTGCCTGCACAATAAAAAGTGACACGGTACTTTCCAAAGGTTGCCCATTGTCACCTGTATTCATTTGCAGTCAGAATTGTGCCAAACGCCTTTCTATGCAAACTACCGTATTTTTCGGAGTATAAGACGCACCTTTTTCCTCCCTAAAAGTGGCTGAAAATTTGGGTGCGTCTTATACTTCGAATGCAGCTTTTTTTTCCAGCCCCAACTAGGTGCTAACAGATCTTCCCAGCTCTTACCTTGCAGGCTTTTTCATTGTTACTCTCTCCAAAGAATGTTTTTCCAGCCCTAAGTCTTTGCAGGTTTTTTTTTCATTGCTCTACTTGCTCCGAGTAAGTTTTTTTCTAGCTCTAACCAGGTGCTTACTATCTTCCCAGCTCTTACCGGCTTGCAGGCTCTTTCATTGTTACTCTCTCAGAAGAATGTTTTTCCAGCCCTAAGTCTTTGCAGGTTTTTTTCATTGCTCTACTTGCTCTGAATAAGTTTTTTTCTAGCCCTAACCAGGTGCTAACCATCTTCCCAGCTCTTACCAGCTTGCAGGCTCTTTCATTGTTACTCTCTCCGAAGAATGGTTTTTTAAGTCCTAACCAGGGGATAAAATAATGTGCTGAAGCTGACCAGACTAAGGATGCTAGCCAGATGAATACCTGGTAGGCAGATTGTTTTCCCCTATTTTCCTCCCCCAAAACTAAGGTGCGTCTTATACTCCGGTGCGTCTTATATTCCGAAAAATACGGTAACCCCTTGTTTGCATTTGTTCAGACACCAGTCACAATTGTAATGTTTGCACACATTATACAAGCCACACAGACATTCCATTTCTCTAGTTGCAACATTCCTACCAGCAGTCTTATCATTTTAAAAAGCATTTATAACTTCCTTATCATGTATCTTATATTGCATTTTGTCCATCAAGAATGCAATATACAGTAAGATACGTCCTATCTGGTTGTTGTTCTGGCTATGATAATTAACACAATTCCCTCTCTGAAATGATGAAACTTTGAAGACACATCTTGGATTGGGTGGACAGGGAAGTAACACAAATTATCTAAGTTAATTGAAGACACACTCACCTTACAACAAGAATGCACAACATTTTCTTTGGCTCAAAGGCTGTTTTGGCCTTTGTAGAATTTGGTAAGCCATGCTCCCAAAGCAGGAAAGTGCAAGGAACCCAAGGGAGAACTGATTTTGGGAGGCTGTGTTTAAAGGCAAATATTTGTCTGAAGTATTTGGATTTTGCCCCTACAGGTTCTGCATACACCTGTATACAGTCAAAAAGAGGGCTGTGTAAATATTTACTGACCCCTCGCATCCTGCACATAAATTGTTTCAACTCCTACCCTCTAAACGACGCTATAGAGCACTGCACACCAAGACAACTAGACATAAGAACAGTTTTTCCCCCGAACACCATCACTCTGCTAAACAAATAATTCCCTCACCACTGTCAAACTATTCACTAAGGCTGCATTACTATTACTATTAGTCTTCTCATCATTCCTATCACCATCTCCTCCCACTTATGACTGTATGACTGTAACTTGTTGCTTGTATCCTTACGAATTATATTAATATTGTTTCCTGATTGCTTATTTATACCCTATGACAATCATTAAGTGTTGTACCTCATGATTCTTGACGAATGTATCTTTTCTTTTTATATACACTGAGAGCATATGCACCAAAGACAAATTCCTTGTGTGTCCAATCACACTTGGCCAATAAAGAATTCTATTCTATTCTATTCTATTCTATTCTATTCTATTCTATTCTATTCTATTCTATTCTATTCTATTCTATTCTAATGAGGTCACAATACAGAGGTTATTTTTTTTTGGCTAATTGTAACCCAGCATGTAACATTGGGGGCCAATTAATTGAAGTGGGCTTGATTCCACCAACCCTGTCTCATTCTTACATCCTTTGATCTATGCAATGTATCACCAGCCCACAGTCTGATTCCTTAAATCTAGTGGCAATGTTCTTTTTGCACAACCCTAACCCTAACCCTAACCCTAAAAGTTGCCGATAAATTGTGACTTTTAAACACCGAGTCATATTTATATTTCACTGTTGCTTCGTGGGAACTTTCGGTGACCAAAGCATTCTTTCCTTCCTATATTTATTCTCATCATAATAATGTAAATAGTGACTAATTCCCCTAAGAGATTGGGATTAAGGCTCCCTGGTGTTGCTCAGCAGGCTAAATTTTATCCCATTCAAGGTCTCATTTATCCCTTTTGCTATTAGGAACTTGAAAACTCTGCTCCTCCGATTAAGGATCTTTATTTTGCAAAACCAAACCGAAACCTAAAAGAAACAAGTTGTTTTGATAAACTTTGAGATTCAGAATTCCATTGATTTCTAAGAACTGGGTCTGTTTTTAGAAAAAGAAACGAGCCATCCAAGTCACAGATGCTGTTCTTTTGAAAATGGGGGTTAAGAAACATTTTATTCATCCCTACATCCAAGTCCATTCGTGATATCATACCTCTGAGTGATGAATCAGAGAACCATATTTGATTCTTTTACTTTTCCTTCTACAGTGACACACATGGATTTATTTATTTATTTATTTATTTATTTATTTATTTATTTATTTATTTATTTATTTATTTATTATTTGTCAAAACGTGTACAAGATAACAGGTATGGTATAAACATAAACAAAAGCAAAGTAGGTACAGGTAAATTTGGACAATGGGACAGTAGGACAGGGACGGTAGGCACGATGGTACGCTTATGCATGCCCATTACAGACCTCTTAGGAATGGGGAGAAGTCTACTGTAGACAGTCTAAGGTTAAAGTTTTTGGGGTTTGGGGAGGAAACCACAGAGTCAGGTAGTGCATTCCAGGCATTGATCACTCTGTTGCTGAAGTCGTATTTTCTGCAGTCGAGTTTGGAGCGTTTTACATTAAGTTTGAATCTATTGTGTGCTGGTGTATTGTTGTGGTTGAAGCTGAAGTATTCATTGACAGGTAGGACATTGTGGCAGATGATTTTATGAACTACATTTAGATCAGATCGAAGGCGACAAAGTTCTAAGCTATCTAAGCCCAAAATTTCAAGTCTGGTGGAATAAGGTATTCTGTTGCGAGCAGAGGAGTGGAGGACTCTTCTTGTGAAATATTTTTGGACTCTCTCGATTGTATCATATGTCATACTTTGGACTTTTACGGTGTCGACACAAAGTACTGAGAGATTCAGCCAACTGCTAACTACTTCCCAGAGTTCAATCGGCTTATGGTAATTAAAATACATTTCTAAGATTTACCTTAAGGAGCTCAAATAAAACTCTTCCTAACCTGATTTCACACACTGCACAATTAAGGCAAAGGTTGGTTTTGCTTGTTGTAGGCTGGGTCATGTAAGTTCAGCCCCTTTGGTTTGCAAACCAAGATTTATGGTATAGTTTGTTGTTGAATCCAGCCAGGTAGGGCATATTGAACAATACGTAGTTAAATAAAACATATTGAGAGAGAAATATGTCTTAAGGTGATGGAATTAGAGACAAATCATGGCAGGATGCGAAGATGTCCCAAGATGTCTCCGGAGTGTTTATTGCTTATATACAGTTTTCCAAGCAGCAAAAGGCAGAAATGAGCAACAGCATTTTCATTGGTGAATTTCCCCCCACAATCTCCCCCCACCCACCTTCTTAATGAGAACTTTGTTGTTGCAACCTACATGAGATCACGTACCAGCCAGAGAAGGTATCTTATCATTCTTGCCGTGTGAACTGAATGAGATCATTCAGAAGCAAAGGGGCCCGCTTTTAGGGCAGGGACACACACACACACACACACACACACACACACACACACACACACCCTTTCACATGGCCCTTGTCCCTACATTAAGGGGATCCACAAAGTATGCATTACAATACTTGATTGTGAGCATGTTTTTATCAATTGCAAGCACATCTTTCCTGCAGAAGGGTATGTATCGGAGGTGGGTTTCAGCAGGTTCTGACCAGTTCTGGAGAACCGGTAGCAGAAATTTTGAGTAGTTCAGAGAACCGGTAAATACCACCTCTGACTGGCCCCACCCCCATCTATTCTCTGCCTCCCGAGTCCCAGCTGATCGGGAGGAAATGGGGATTTTGCAGTAACCTTCCCCTGGAGTGCGGAGGGAATGGAGATTTTACAGTTCCTTCCCCTGCCACGCCCACCAAACCACGCCCACAGAACCGGTAGTAACAATTTTTGAATCCCACCACTGGTATGTACTGTAAATATGAAGGGTCCTTGGTGCTCTCTAAGCTTGTTTTTTTTTTAAACTTGCAGACGTTTCATTACCTAAACTAGGTAACATCAACAGTGCTAATGACTAGTTATTGGCACTGATGATGTTACCTAGCTTGGGTAATGAAATGTCTCCAAGGGGGAAAAAACCAAGCTCAGAGACCACCAAGGACCCCTCATTTCAACCCTGAGCTACAAATGAAGAGAAGGACCAGGGGAGACGTGACAGCAATGTTCCAATATTTGAGGGCCTGTCACAGAGAGGAGAGGTCAACCTATTTTCCAAAGCCCCTGAAGGACAGGCAAGGAATAATGGATGGAAACTGATCAAGGAGAAATTCAACCTAGAAATAAGGAGAAATTTTTCTGACAGTAAGAACTATCAACCAATGGAACAGAAGTTGCCTTTGGAAGTTGTGGGAGCTTCATCACTGGAAGCTCTCAAGAAGAGACTGGACTGCCATCTGTCAGAAATGGTGTAAGGTCTCCTGCTTGACCGAGGGGTTGGACTAGATGACCTACAAGGTCCCTTCCAATTCTGTTTTGTTCTATTTTGTATTCCATTCCATGTTCCATATTCCATATTCCATATTCCATATTCCATATTCCATATTCCATATTCCATATTCCATTATTCTATTCTATTCTATTCTATTCTATTCTATTCTATTCTATTCTATTCTATTCTATTCTATTCTATTCTATCCTATCCTATCCTATCCTCTTTTCCTCCTTTATTGGCACTGCATGTACATACCCTACATGCATTTTCTATTATTCATGGATCAAACCTTTAAGCCACCGCAGTCTCGTGACTGAAATAGAAACAGGAGCAGTACCAGAAGTAAGGAAAGCAATAAAACCATTGATCGGGGATTTAAATCAAAGCGTCCCGAGACCAGATCACGGAAAAGGCTCAGGCTCTTTGGAACAAAAACCGCAGAGGCAGGCAGGGGAGCGGGCGGCTCAGCATCGTGTGTGTGTGTGTGTGTGTGTGTGTGAAACCGAGGACCACGCAACCCGGAGGGGGGGGGGCTAACGTGGAGCACTTGCCAAGGCAAGGCAAGGCGGTCTCCACGAGCGCTGGAACCCCGGGTGGGCGATCCCAGTCCCGGCATCTTCCCCGCGTGTTTCCCGTTCACACGTGCCCCGCAGCCGCAGCCCCCCCCCCGGCGCCTCCCCGAGCCAGGCGAGGTGGCGGGGAAGGGCTGCGGCGGGGCCGGGCGGGGAGGTCGATCCTGCCCACGGCGCTTCACACCCCCACCCCCACACACCCCCCGGTCCCTGCCTCCCTGCGGCTCTTGCCGGGCGACCCGGCGCTTTTCTCCTGCGCCGCCAGGATGTCCCCACCCCCGCCCGCACCCCTTCCTATCAGGATCCATCCGCCCCACGCCCCTTTCGGGGTGTGTTTCCCACCCCCCACCCCTTATTTTTTTCTCCCCCCCCCCTGCGAGCATCGAAGGCAGAAGCAGGCGGCCACTCTTTGTCTCTGACCCCGGAGAGAGGCTGGCCAGACAGGGCAGGTCCCCCACCGCACCGCTTCCTCGCGGGACAGCGGCTTCTTCTCGGCGCGGCCAGGTGGTCCTTGGGCTTGCTGAGATCGCCGCCCCCTTCTCTCCTTCTCCTTCTTCATCCTCCTCTTCCGACTCGCGGGCTGATCCAGCGGGCCGATCGCGGATCCTCGGCAGGTGGGTAGCTCGGATGCTCGCTTTCCCCCGGTGCTTCCCCACTGCTGCCACCCCCTGCGCCCCCCTCGCCCCTCTCCGCAATTGCTTCCTTCTTTTCCTCCCGCCTGGACCACCATCCTCAAAGACTCCAGCTACCCGGACAGTTGCGATCCAGTCCCGGTCCCCGGTGTGTAAGCCCCAGCAACTCTGAATATTGGGGATACCCTGTGTTTAACCCCTTCCCTCCCTCCCTCTCTCCCCCCGCGCGGCTCCCCTCCCCACACTTTCTCCTTCTTGCATGTATTTCCAAGATCTGGGTGTAGTCCCGAAGGATTGACAGCTGGTGTTTATCATGAGGATAGGATAGAATAGAATAGAATAGAATAGAATAGAATAGAATAGAATAGAATAGAATAGAATAGAATAGAAAATATGGAATGGAATAGAATAGAATAGAATAGAATAGAATAGAATAGAATAGAATAGAATAGAATAGAATAGAATAGAATAGAAAATATGGAATAGAATAGAATAGAATAGAATAGAATAGAATAGAATAGAATAGAATAGAATAGAATAGAATAGAATAGAATTCTTTATTGGCCAAGTGTGATCGGACACACAAGGAATTTGTCTTTGGTGCATAAGCTCTCAGTGTACATAAAAAGACAAGATACCTTCGTCAAGAATCACAAGGTACAACACTTAATGATAGTCATAGGGTACAAATAAGCAATTAGGAAACAATCAGGATGGCTTTACTTGATTTCTGTTCTCCTGGTTTCCTTGCCTTAGCCAGCCTTGGTCCTTCCCTTGATTTACGGCTGCCTTTTGGGCTGTCTTAACGCATGGGCCTGATGGGGACTTGCCCGTGGCCCCCACGAGCATAGCGGCCCCATACTAATCTGGGTATGTTAACTCTTCAATGCACCCTTGTATCATATCATCACAGCAACGTATTTATTGCATTTTTAAAAAAAATAAGACTAACATGCAAAATATAGGTTTCATTTTATCGACCATTTACATTTTTGTTCCTGTGTGTAGCTGTCGTAGGGGCCCCAGTACACTGCTTTGCCCCGGGGCCCATAATGCTGTTAAGATCGCCCTGCTCTGAAACCCTCTCCACCAGCCTGGAAGAAAAGTGGGGGGGGGGAGGAAACAACAAATCACCCCACTTTGGGATGCATGCAGCAATTTTCCCCGATCTGAAATCCAGCTTGCCGTGACTGCAAGCTGCAGTCCTTGGCTTCTCTTCCCTGGGGGGTAACCCCTGTTGAAGCCGGTATAAGATGGTGCTATTGATATGTTTCTCCTCCCCAAGCCTTGCTCTCTCTGCTAAAAGCTTGTAGCTTGTTTTCCTGCATCATTCGAGGATAGCCACTTTTCACACAAGGCTTCACCTGCCCTGAGGAGAGGCCAGCCTCCCCGAGAATCCTATTTGCTTGTGTTTTTTCATCCTGCTCCTCATCGCAGCCCGGTAAAAACCTTAAAGAGTGGTCCCCTTTATCCTAATCCCTAGAAGCAAATTGTTGGGGGGGATGCCCCTTATTTCAGCGGATTTCCATCCTGCAGCCATTAGTGGAAGTCGATCTTGGAAAGCCTTCGTGGTGTAGAAGAGATGGCGATGATAAAGATTTCTTTCTTTCTTTCTTTCTTTCTTTCTTTCTTTCTTTCTTTCTTTCTTTCTTTCTTTCTTTCTTTCTTTCTTTCTTTCTTTCTCTCTCTTTCTCTCTCTCTCTCTCTTTTTTTTTTCTTTCTCTCTCTCTCTTTCTTTCTTTCTCTTTCTTTCATTCTTTCTTTCTTTCTTTCTCTCTCTCTCTCTCTTTCTCTCTCTCTCTCTCTTTCTTTCTTTCTTTTTTCTTTCTCTCTCTCTCTTTCTTTCATTCTTTCTTTCATTCTTTCTTTCTTTCTTTCTTTCTCTCTCTCTTTCTCTCTCTCTCTCTCTCTTTCTTTCTTTTTTCTTTCTTTCTTTCTTTCTTTCTTTCTTTCTTTCTTTCTCTCTCTCTCTCTCTCTCTCTCTTTCTTTCTTTCTTTCTTTCTTTCTTTCTTTCTTTCTTTCTTTCTTTCTTTCTTTCTTTCTTTCTTTTTTTATGTGGCAGACAGCCTAAGGACATTTCAAAGCCATGTGCTTGCTATTGTTTCAAGAGTGAAGTGCCCTTGAGGATGGGTTTGTGCGAGTGTGCAAAAGGTGGGAATGATATTGTGCAGGAAGTGCCTTGCACCTCCTTGCAGGACTTCACTGGAATGTAAGGCATAAATTAACATTTCTATTGAAGGCAGACTCTCCTCCCCTGGTAAGGGCTATCAATCGCTATCTTAATAGGATGACAGCAATACGAGCCAGCTACATTGAAAAGAATTTCATTGATTGTAAGAAAGATGAGCTGAGTTAGAGATGAGATATTTTATTTGGGTTATCTAGTTTTAGAAATTTAGCTATTGAATTTTGATATCGTTGAATTTTGACGTCATGTACCATATATATTTTTGTACGGTTGTTTCTGTACCTGTTTGTTCTGTTTTTCTTTTTTGAAAAGGCCTTCAGGCTATTCAATAAATGTACTATCTACCTTGCAGGACTTGGTCAGGCTGTCAGAAAAAGAGGAAAGAGCATCTTTTAATTCGGGATAATTTCGTTCTTAGAAACAACTGGCAAAGCATAGGTTGATTTAGATGCCACCCATGGGAGTGGGGGGTTGGGTATTTTCCTTCCCAATGTCTGACTGTCAGTCAAGTTCCAAAGCCACAATCAAGCTTCCTCCAGGGAATTCACGGAGGGCCAGAACTTTGCTCCTGAAAACAGTGCAAAACTATTTTGGGGTTTCTTCCACCAGCTTTCCAAATGCTGGCAACATCCAGATGTGCTGGGACTGCAGCACCCGGAATTCCTAACTGGTGTGGCCATTGGTAAGAATTTTGAGAGATCACACATCTGGAGGGGTGATCACTAGGTGTGCATCAGCAATCAAATCCTGGCCTGTCCAGTTCGGTCCACCAGATTGGACACGTTGTGGATCCCATCAGCTAAAAATGTTGGCTGGCCAGGGACCTGAAAGGGGCCTTCTGCTGTAGACCCTGCTCTGTGGAACATCTTCCCTTCAGAGATTAGTGACCCTCCCAACCCCAAAAACTCTAAAAACGTGGCTATGTGTTTGAATCTGGTGTTCCAAATGTATTACGGGCCCCATCTATTGGTTTTACTGTTAACTTGGGTGCTGTATATGTCTATTTTGTACTGTTTTTATTGGTTTTAAATGTCTGTGGTGGTGCAGTAGTTAGAATGCAGCATTGCAGGCTGACTCTGCCCACTGCCAGGAGTTCAATCCTGAGGGGGTTCAAGGTTGACTCAACCTTCTATCCTTCCGAGGTCGATAAAATGAGAACTCAGATTGTTGGGAGCAATATGCTGACTCTCTTAAAACCTCTTAGAGAGGGCTGTAAGGCACTATGAAGCGGTATATAAGTCTAAGTGCTATTGCTATTTAGAACTATAAGCCGGCCTCAGTCATCCAGTTGAGATGGCAGGGGGTACAGAAATTAATTAATTAATTAATTAATTAATTAAGGGGTTTGCACACTGTAGAAAGGGACTCAAGGAAGAAAGAGAGTGGAAATGAAGGCAGGGATAAAAGGAAAAAAAATGTTGCTGCAATTGGTATGCAAGCTATGGGAACATCATTACAGAAAAAAAGGATAATATTTTTGTGCATATAATTATGCGTGCCTATTTGTCCACTTTATTATGATTCTGCTTGAAGCACTGGACACAGGGAAGGATTTCCCTTGCCCACACCCTTTCTTTGTTCTCTGATTGTGGAAGTGTAATTTTTTATTTATTTTTTACAAATAGGGATATGCGGAATAAATTTAGCACAGTATGTTGGCTTTCTTTTTGGGGTAAATAAATACGTTGTCTTTCTATACCTGAGGCTTATGTGCTTTTTTAAATTCATAATTTGTGGTTAGAATGTGGGTTAGGCGTTCCAAACCTCCTATCTTCTCCAAGGCTGCCTTTTGATTTATACTCCCAACAATAGCTAAGATGCTGAAGAGTTTTCAATTCAGTGGTGGGTTCCTACTGGTGCGGTCCACTCTATAGCACCGGTAGCGGCCCACTGGTGACGTCACAGTACCGGTGCGATCGGTTGCCGGTGCCTGGGCGCTGCCATTTTTTTAAAAAAAATTAATTTTTTTTTAAAATTTTCTTCTGTGCATGCCCAGAAGCCGAGCTTCTGGCACTGCGCATGCGCTGCCTTCCTACCTCACAGTGAGTCCAAGCAGGGGAGGATGGCTGAGGGAGCGCGTGAGATGCTGAAAGAACGGGTGGCAGGACCTATCTCAGTTCCCCTCCCTTCAGCAGTCCGAGAAGCCACGCCCACCCGGTCACATGGCCGGCAAGCCACACCCACAGTAAGCCACGCCCACAGAGTGGTAGTAAAAAAATTAGGAACCCGCCCCTGTTTCAATTGTATATTTTTTTAAATAGAAAAGGAGACGCCCGTTTCATTCTAAAGAGTTCGTGTCTAAACTCTTCGATAAGTTTAAAGTGAGGAAAAAGATAAGTTTGCCACAGGCTTGTACCAACTATCTGAGCAGAAGGCAGATGAGAAAGGGAGGGGAGGGGGAAGAAAGAGAAAATTGAAAAGAGAAAGAGAAAGAGAAAGAGAGAAAGGGTCATCTTGCAAGAACTTGGATGTTCCGAGAAGGCAGAACAATCAATATTGGGCAAAAGATTTTGGCTACTGTTTGTGACTGTACATCTAGTCACTACTGAGTAATCGAGGATTAGATCATCACAAACGCCAGAGCATGATCTTATTTATTTATTTATTTATTTATTTATTTATTTATTTATTTATTTATTTATTTATTTATTTATTTATTTATTTATTGTTTGTTTGTTTGTTTGTTTGTTTATTTATTTATTTATTTATTTATTTATTTATTTATTTATTTATTTATTTATTTATTTGTGAGATTTATATACCGCCTCACAGTGCAAGCACTCTCTAAGCGGTTTACACCATTAAGCAATGTATATTTATATTGCCCCCAACAATCTGGGTCCTCATTTTACCTACCTCGGAAGGATGGAAGGCTGAGTCAACCTTGAGCCGGTGAGATTTGAATCGCTGACCTGCGGATCACAGTCAGCTAAAGTGGCCTGCAGTACTGCCTCTAACCGCTGCGCCACCTCAGCTCTTATCATATCTTCAGCTCTTTTCATATCTTCAACCCAATTTTCCCCTCCCAGTTGTGTATCTTTATACCTGCGGATACCGGTCATTGGAGGCTGGTCCTGGAAGATATGTACATCACTCAGACTTTGCACGCAGTTCCTGGCAGGGGAATGTTTAAATTCCTTTTGAAGGTCTTGTCTCTGCACGCTGATTTACATAAGCCCATCATTGTGTGCTCCAGACAGCGATGTCAAGGGGTAAATGGTTCTGTTTCTAAAAATGCAATCTTTCCTAACGTTAAACGTGGTACCAGTGGAAGTAGCAGTTTCAAATTTGTGATCTCCAGGTTTTTTTGTTTTTTTAAAAAATCCCAACAAGCATCTGCTGGCTGCATTCATGAAGGAGTCAGTGAAACGGCATTAATAAAGCAGGGACGAGCAGCCTATATCTTATCCGAGCGTTTTTGTTCTACGTTTCCCACAATGCATTGCTGTGGAGAGTGCTGGGGGAAACCAATGGGATTGAAATTGAAACATCTGGACGGTTCCAGATTCCTGCTGTTTGTGTTCGGCATTCATCTGTGCAGCAATCAGATGTCTGTGCACAGAGGAACTGGTCATTTAAACTTTATTTTATTTATTTATTTATTAGTTTGTCAAACATGTGCAAGATAGCAGGTATGAATATGAACATGGACATGAACGAAGGAAATGAATACAAATAAATGGGGACAGTGGGACAGGGATGGTAGGCATGCTGATGCGCTTATGCACGCCCCCTTTACGGACCTCTTAGCAGTGGTGGGTTGCTCCCGGTTTGGCTCGGTTTTGTGAACCGGTAGTGGCGGCAGCGGGATGCTCCGCCCACCCGCCCGGGATGCTTCTGTGCATGCGCAGAAGCGTCGCGCGAGAGAGAACCGGTAGTAACAGGATTTAGAAACCACTACTGCCTCTTAGGAATGGAATACTACTTGCCATAGTATCGTGATGGCGAACCTATGGCACTGGTGCCACAAGTGGCACGCGGAGCCATATCGGTGGGCACGCGAGCTCAGGTCCGGCGTGCATGTGTGCACCAGCCGGCTGATTTTCGGGCCTTCTGGGCCCACTGGGAGCCGGGAAACAGGCTGTTTCCAGCCTCCAGAGGGGGTGGGGAAGGCCGTTTTCGCCCTCCCCAGGCTCCTAGAAAGGCTCTGGAGCCTGGGGAGAGCGAAAAATGGGCGTGCCATTGCATGCTGGGAGCTGGGGGGTCATGCGTGCATGTGCGGGGGTGCATGGAATTATGAGTGTGGCACACACACACGTGATCCCCCACATTCCCCCCCCTTTTGGCACGCGAACCAAAAAAGGTTCGCCATCACGGCCATAGTAGATCTGCCAAAATTATTTCTTCTTCTTCTTCTTCTTCTTCTTCTTCTTCTTCTTCTTCTTCTTCTTCTTCTTCTTCTTCTTCTTCTTCTTCTTCTTCTTCTTCTTCTTCTTCTTCTTCTTCTTCTTCTTCTTCTTCTTCTTCTTCTTTTATTGCCTCTCACAGCATGTCTTGGATATTGTAACTGACATGTGTCTTTCTGTCTAACAGGCTGAGAGCGAAGTGTGACTTTCCACAAAGCATCATATATGCTGAAGCTCTTGGACGTTAGGAGGTATGTTTTCTCCGTAACCCTGAAGATGTTAAAGCACGCGGCTGCTGGAACTCTCCATAAAGAAAAAGACAGATGTACCCATTTTATGGATAAAAGCTTTTTCTTTTAATAAGAATAGAAGCTCTCTTTATTGTCCTCCGTATTTCCTGGTCCTGTAAGCCTCAATAGTCAAAAACAGTTATGAGTAAGACTTGTATAAAGTGATGGAACAAATTAATCACAACAATTTTTAAGTTTCATTGCTTTGCATGGCACTTAGGATAGACTCTATTGCATTCGTCTTCTCTAGAAGCCTCAACCATTGTATTTGCATGACCTACTAGACTAGGATTAGAGTTAACCATGGTTAAAGCGCTTGCTTGATGAATTTGCTCCAAATTACACACCAAACTGGCTCAGAATGCAATTTGACTATGTCCTTTTAATCAGTATAGTTATTGTGAGGCTTGTTTCTCAAAAATATTTCTAAAATCTACCATGGGGTGATTATAGCCAGAGTCTTTGCATGTGAGATGGGAATGCTGGTTGTTTTCCTACCTTTTTATTTTCACAACGAAGTCAGTGTGTGATAGTACAGTAGTTGCAACAGAATAATAAGAGGGAGCAGCGGAAAAGCATCTTTGCCACAAGTCTTGTTTCTTGTTTTGTGTTCCTGGAGGAATAATGGCTGCTTAATCATAAATTAACCACTAATGTGGGTTTGGATAACATGCTGGTCTGTGTGGTTGACATAAGATAATCATAAAGCAATCTGTTATTACAGATAGGAGTTAAGATGGCCCTTAGCCATACTCTATATTCTAATCTGCAGGCTACTTTACTTTGTCATCTCAACTGGATCAATGTGTCTGTCTAATTTTGCTTTTTACAACCCTCCAGATAATTTCAAAAAAGCATATTGTGCAATCAGAATAAATTACCGAGGGAGAAACCAGAGCTCTCAAATGTCTGCGATTGTGTGAAATTGGCAGAGTTCAGGGCTTGAAACATTGCATGTGTTTGCTTTTTGGCATAATATCTAGGGACTTTCAAGGCTGAGCTATAAAGTGTTCCTGGAACTTGTTTCTTTTTCTTTTTTCTTTTTTTTAAAAAAAACAGTAGCACTAAAATGTGAGTGCGGGTTTTGTAAACTGGAAGTGAGTTTAATGTCTGTCAAATGGAATGGGTTGGCTTGATGTGATAGTTCAGAGAGAGAAATGGGAAGAAGTACGGTGAACACTGCCACGACCTGCGCAAAAGGAGCGTTCCAATCAATCAATGTGACAAGCGTTGAATCACTTCTTTTCTGGAATTAATATAAAATTAATAAATGATTTGTCATTATGCACTTATCACTTGCGGAGAAATCTGACTCAGATGTTGTTTATTCTGTAGCGTTTATTCTTCCCTGCCTTCTACTACAATTTCCTTAATTTGGAATTCCAAGATGGATTATAAAATCCTAGGGTTTCTAAGGGTATTGTTACTCAATCTTGGCAACTTGAAGATGTGCGGACTACCAGAATTGGAGGAAGCATATGTGAAATCACAGCTGCCAGTTCTTTAGCTGTCTTGGCCTTTATATGCATCTTCCCAAAAACCTGGAATGTCGTAATGTATCAGCACAGAATATGTGCTGATGTGAGCAGTGTGGACTTTTGCAATTGACAGATGGAAATTTTGTCAATGCCCAGATAGAAATTTTGTCAATGCCATCTGAGATTTATGGATGTGGCACCCAGCGCGCTGATAACCCCTGAGACCACCACAGCTGACTTCTGCCATAATCTATCAATTTTGATTTTCAGATCTTGATACTTTGTGATCTTCTCCAATTCTTTGTCTTCTGTTCTACTATCTCCTGGTATTGCCACATCAGTCCATATTTTCTTCTTTTCTACCTCAGTTATACCTGGGTTATAATCCTTACAGTATTTTAACCTTCTCATTTTCAACTATATGTTCCCACCACTTTTTCATTAATGGCACATGACAATTTTTACAGCTGTTCCAGCGAATCTGCTTGTGCAATCTTCGTGCATAAATTAAGTATGTCATGTGTTTCTTCTGCTTTTTTGCACAATCTGTACTTTGAATTATGTAATGATTTTTCAGTTCTGGCTTGGATTGCATTTGTTCGGATAGCTTGTTCTTATGCAGCCAAAATCAAGCTATCCATTTCTGTTTTTAATGTTCCAGTTGTAAGCCAGATTTTATCTTTATCCACTGTCCCTTCAATGTTGTTTTTTTTAGAAATTGACCATGTGATGCTTTTCCTTGCCAGCATTCTGTTTGTGCTTTTATTACATTATTTTGATATTTACTTTTCTTTTGCTGTAGATCAAGTTCCAATTTTTAACTTGCATCAGTGCTTGTCTTGGTTGTCCTTTACATAACCAGTCAATGCTCGCTTTTCTTCTTCGATACTTAGTTTGACATGAAGTAAGCCTCTGCCTCCATTTCTGTGGGGCACGTATACAGGTAGTCTTCAACTTACAACAGTTCATTTAGTGACTGTTCAAAGTTAGAACAGCACTGAAAAATGTGACTTACGACCATTTTTCCACATTTATGACCGTTGCAGCATCCCCGTGGTCACGTGATCAAAATTCAGATGCTTGGCAACTGGTTCATATTTATGACAGTGGCAATGTCATGCAATCACTTTTTGTGACCTCCCCGACAAGCAAAGTCAACAGGGAAGCCAGATTCACTTAACAACCACGTTTCTAATTTAACAACTGCAGTGATTCACTTAACAGCTGTGGCAAGAAAGGTAGTAAAATGGGGCAATATTCACTTAACAAATGTCTCACGGAGCAACAGAAATTGTGGTCGTAAGTTGAGGACTACCTGCAATCTAAGAATATCATATGAGGATGTAATGCATAGTGAATAGTTATCACTGGGGTTTTTTTTGGTCCAAACGGTTCAGTTTAACTTCTTGTTTTTAGCAATGTTCTCCCTCTTTGGTGTATTCTTTAATAATCGCATGTTTAACTTGTCCATGCTTGATGTGAGCCAATTGTAAAATGCCCTGATCTCTGTAACTTTATCCTGATGGCTTCTGATGGTTTGGCATTTGGTGTTTCAATTCCATTATTGTTTGTAATTTTACCCTGATTTATAGCAATAGCACTTAGACTTATATACCACTTCATAGTGCTTTACAGCCCTCTCTTCTTCTTATGCCATATTTATTTATTTATTTATTTATTTATTTATTTATTTATTTATTTATTTATTTATTTATTTATTTATTTATTTATTTTGTCAAACATGTATAGGATAGTAGTTGTTTGTATAAACATAACATAAATAAAAAAGTACCGATAAAAGAGGACAATAGGACAGTAGGACAGGGATGGTAGGCACAGTGGTGCGCTTATGCACGCCCCTTACAGACCTCTTAGAAATGGGGAGAGGTCGACTGTAGACAGTCTAAGGTTAAAGTTTTGGGGGTTTGGGGAAGAAACCACAGAGTCAGATAGTGCATTCCAGGCACTGATCACTCTGTTGCTGAAGTCGTATTTTCTGCAGTCGAGTTTGGAGAGGTTTACATTGAGTTTGAATCTATTACGTGCTCGTGTATTGCTGCGGTTGAAGCTTAAGTAATCATTGACAGGAAGGACATTTTGGTATATGATTTTATGAACTACATTTAGATCAGATCGAAGGCGACATAGCTCTAAATTATCTAATCCCAAAATTTCAAGTCTGGTGGAATAAGGTATTTTATTGTGAGCATTTTATCCGTCATTGGACTTTGGCGCTCATGTTGGAGATCCTATTTTTATCAACAGCTGCACAAAAAAGTGCTGTTGAGTTTTGTCCAAACCACTCCCTTAGATTTTGAAGCCATAATGTTCTTCTGCCTGGACCTCATTTGCCTTCAATCTAAGCCCTCTCTAAGCAGTTTAAAGAGCCCCCATATTGCCCCCAACAATCTGGTTCCTCATTTTACCAACCTCAGAAGGATGGAAGGCTGAGTCAACCTTGAGCCAGTCAGGATCCAACTCCTGGCAGTGAGCAGTGTCTTAGCCTGCAATTCTACCTACCATAGCACATTTCTCTAGGCCAAACTCCATTGCTAGATCTATGCTAAAAATCCTTAAGTGTTTGTCATGCCTGGATTTCAGCGTCTGAGGTTCCATATAGATTCAGATAAACCATACAAAGCAAATGTGAGATTTTATTAGCATTTTTGCTGTTTGATGGCCAAGATTACTTTTCTTCCAAATTGCAGAAAGCGGAAACATAGCAATGACAAATAATAAAGGTGATGCATCTCCTAATGTTTGACAAGCCCATATTTATCATTTCCAATCACTACCGTAATTCTATCTTCCACTGCTTTATTATTTTTTTTCTATAAACACTCTAATGTTTTTATTGGCAACAGCGGTTTTCCAAACAATTTGATTTGATGATCCAACAAGGTGGTAATAAATTAAATGCCTTTCATAATCAATCCAGACTATATGTAATTTTTTTTTCATTTTTATGTCTGCTTTTCCTTATGTTTTCTTTCTGTTCTACTAGAAGGACATTATTTTTTTCTAATTAATCTTGGATGTTGTCTGTTATTATATGAGCAATTTAAACATTGTAGGCAAGCGTGTTATAGTTTCCTGATGTTGTCTGGTTTGCTGGATCTTTTTGAATTGGATAAGTTATAAACCAGTCCCTGGTGTCTCCCTTATGCAATATTTAATTAAACTATTTTAACTATAATTGGACTCAATCTAGCCAGATATTTGAGCCAAAAGCCATGCAACTGATCATTTCCAGGGGATGTCCAGTTTTTAATCTTTTTCACTCAATTATTAACCATTCCTGCTGTTATTATTGATTTTTCCATTTGACTTTTTTACTAAGTTCATCTTCAAATTCTCTTATACATCCAACACTTTATTATAGCCTTTTTAAATTTCCCATAAACCTTTCCAGGACTGGATTCTTTCCTTTTATTTGGTTTTCTATTTTCATAATTTCTATTGCCACTTATACTTTGGTAGAAGAATTACGTCCAATTTCATTGAAATAGTTGATTTTGCTTAAATTGGATGATTCATGCCTTGTAGCATTCAATTTTACCTGCTGTTGGTTTATGATTTTATCTGATTATTTATCAAATTGAGACACTGCCCGTCTCACTAGCCAAATGATTCTGGTCAGTTTATAGATTTCCAAAGCTTCTTCATTTTTTCTGGTGTTAAGCCAATATATTTTTAATAGGCTTATCTTGATTCTTACAATCCTCTTTTTTGGGTCTTTAATGTTCTATAAATTATTTGCACCTGATCTTAATGTTTTTATTTTGGCTTCCAGTCTGATCTTCCACTTTCCACTTTGGGACAGAATATAATTTTGCTTTTTGTATATATAATTTCAGTATACACTTCTTGTGTAACCACCATCGTACTGTAGGAAACTTATTAGTCTGCGATAGATGTTATTTTAATCCTTGCAAGCACTTTATTCAATCCTTCATTATAGATGACAGGTCTTTTTGGGGCACTAATTTCAATGCTGGCAGTCTTTGTCATTCTGGTAATTCTGCATATGTTAAAATGTTTTCTTTTAATTATTCTTTTTGGGTGTGTGTGAATTTATAGGTTGTTTCAATGATAGCCTGTTCTTGTTCTGTTGTTATTGCTTTTTTAAAAAAATAATTTTTATTAGACTTTTTTTAGATAAACACAGACAGAAATTTATACAATTTCCTTCTTATCCACATTTTTGCGTTGTTAAAATACAATATTTCCCTCTTCAATTTTTCATTTTCTTTTATACATATTATACATATTATTCATAAATCAATTTTTATCCATCATAATATTAATGTACTCTATTTCTACCGTTCCTTCTATATTCTTTCAATTTTACATTCCTTTTTTCCCCTAGCTTTTGACTCCAATATTGTCTTCTTTCAATTTATTCTCTTATCTTTTAGCCCTCTTTTCTAGCCACTCGTACCCTTTTCCCCATATTTTATAGTATTCAGTTTATCATTTTATAATCTTTTCCCATTTCCATAATTACATTAAAGTCACCGATCAAACATATGTGTTCATATTCCAATTCCCTTATTACGTTATATATCTTTCTATAAAATTCCCTTTAATTGTCATTTGGGTGCGTATATTGAGACCAATAATATTTTCTTTTGTTCTGTTTCTATTTCAATCAATAAATACCACCTTTGACTGGCCCTGCCCCCATCTATTCTTTGCCTCCCAAGTCTCAAATGATCGGGAGGAAATGGGGATTTTGCAGTATCCTTCCCCTGGAGTGGGGAGGGAATGGAGATTTTGCAGTATCCTTCCCCTGCCATGCCCACCAAGCCACGCCCACCAAGCCACACCACACCAAGCCCACCAAGCCACGCCCACAGAACCGGTAGTAAAACATTTTGAATCCCACCACTGGATAGATAGACTTAATCTGGCTCTTCCACTAAAATCTGACTGGCATGGGTGACCCTTCTAGAAGAATATACTACAGCCAACATAACTCTCTACCTCATCAGACCATTGCAAGTCCGTCCCCCACAAGAAGGGGATGTCCATGGGGGGAGTTATTATTATTATTATGGTTTGTCACACAGCCAGATGTTTAGAATGGATTTGGCATATTTATCCACCTATCGAGTTGTGGGAAGAAATATCCATCTGGTTCAGTTCCAAGATGTGAGAAAGACACTGGAAACATGGAGGCTGATTTATTGGAAAGATGGTTTATTGATGAAGCAGAATCACATGTGATTCTGGGCAGCTGACAAAAAGGAGTTGAGAGTGGGGGGTTTGTATACTTTCTTTGGGCTTTGCACTTGAGCTTCCTGTTCCTGTGCAAGAACATATATTTTATTGGCTGTTGTCAGATTCCTATGGGGTTATGTAGGGGTCATAGCTGGCCTCTACATAAGGTGTTTGTCTGAGCTATTTTGTCAACCTTTTGTTTGTTGCTTATCTGAGCTCCCAAGTGAAGCTTGGACTGCTCTGGGGTGGTGCAATGAAGGGGCTTATGTTCTGAAAGGGTGTTGGGTAATTCCTTAAAATGAATACTGTACAAAATTTAAATATGATCTCCAGTTTCATTAAGATGAAAAGTAGCTTAGCTTGTTTTTCCACCTACTATGATTTTTCTGTATTTCTGTTATGATTGGAAATAGATTTGATTTTAACACATGAATTTTAATATTTTTATGACAGATCTGCTTGTTTCTTTCTTTCTTAAAGTGAATTTTTAGGCAAGATCGAGGGTAGTATGACACATTGTTAGTGCTGCAGGGTACCTCATTTGCACATCCATAACATTTTTCCATGTTTGGTTTGAAACAATGTCATTGTTTGGGCATTTGCATTCTTCCTTTGTTTTCTTTATCATCTTGCTGGATGAGATGTTCTTAAGAAATTTAAATCTTTGGTGGCATTATTTGTGAGTTGCAGTCAACCTAGTATGGCTAATACCTTCATGGGGATTTTTGTTTTACAATAATGGAGATAAATTTCAGAAGGGAAAGGCTAAAGAGGAAAAGATTAAATCTTATTCTTGTTGGAACCTATGCAAATTGTCCAATTAAAAAGAAAGAAAATCCCATCATATTTAAAATGCAAATGGCATGCATTGCATGCTGTCATGGTTATATGCCCCTTTCTTCAGTTTTATTAACGACTTGGAGGAAGAGGCGGAAGGTATGCTTATCAAATTTGCAGTTGACACAAATCCAGTAGGATAGCTACTGTTTTAAAAAGCAGAAATAAAATCCTAACAAAATCTTGATAAATGAGCTGAAAACAGCAGAACGCTATTTAAGACTTTGTTTCTTTCTTAAAACAAAAGAAAGCAAATGTGTAGGTATAAAATGGAGAAAGGAATGTTCTGAGTTGGTGGTACTTGTAAAAAAAATAGTTATTCCTATAACAGTTAATTATAAACTGCATATGAGTCAGCAGTGTGAAGTACTGTAACTGCAAAAATAAAGATTTTCAGCGGCATGAATGGAAGTACAGTATAATTTAGAAATTATAGGAATTAATTGTGCCACTTTATTCTGGATTAGTGTGCCCTCAGCTGCTGAATCTTCTCCAATTCTGGATATCTCATTTTAAGAAGGATTCAGAGATTTTGGAATAGGTTCAGAAAAGACAAAAGGTATCATTAGGATTTGGAACCCTGACACTAGAAGTTAAATCTGTAAAGAGAGTTTACAGAACCTGAGGATGATTAATTTCGAAAAGAAAGGGCTAAGTGCAGAGATGATAGTATTCTTTGATTATCTGAAAAGAATAAGAACCCAGAAGAAGGCCAAGACCTGTTCTTTTAGTTCCAGAAGAACTAATTTTAGAAGACAGATTTCAGTTGAAGCTTAGAAGAAAATCTTCCTACAATAAGAATAGTTCAGTTGTGGAACCAGTTTCTACAAACGTGATGGATTTCCCTTCATTAGACACGTTCAAGCACCACATGGGGTTGCTTTAATTTGGATTCCTATACTGAGATGTGAGGTGAATCCAGTGGCTTAAATACTGCTTACTACGATTCTGTATTCAGGTGACTACCTATGATCTAGTTTAGAAGCCGTGTAAGAGTCCAATGAGCATCATGTAAACAGGGTGAAAAAGCGGGTGTGTCCCGCCAAAATCGGGACATCTGGTCACCTTAGCCTTAGGCATGAAAACCAGCTGGGTGACTTTCGGCCAGTCACATTCAACATATTAACAGAGTTGGAAGGGACCTTGCAGGTCATCTAGTCGAACCCCCTGCCCAAGCAGGAGACCCTACATCTGCCTCTACATTCTCTCAGCCCATCCCACCTCACAGAGTTGTTGTGGGGGGAAATTGGAGGAGGGAGTATTATGTTTGCCCCCTTGAGTTAACCTAAAAAGCAATGAAGGCGGGATAAAAAAATCGAATAAATATTTCTGCATTAGACAAATTTGACAGAGCAGAATTCTGTCTTGGTGTTGCAAAGTGAGCTCTGCCATGCATCTTAATCCCTCGAATTGTGGTATAATAGCTGGTTGCTACATTCCCATGATTTTCTGACATGAGCCATTTGCTAACGCCAGTACGGAGGTCCTGAGGCTAAGAATGAAGTTGAAAACGCGTGCCTTAAGATAACATATCATTGATCCGTGGCCCTGGATGAGTCTCAAAACATAGATTTTTTTAAAGTTCTCTTGTAGCTGCTATTAATTAGTATCAAGATTGCAGCATTGCAGTGGTGAATGTTAAAATAGGCCCCTATTTCTAAAGCGGGTGCTACTGGAAAAGAAGCTTGCAATTCTTCCTGACATAGTTAAAGCAACACACACACACACACATACATACACACACACACACACACACACACACACACACACATATGTGCAAATTAATTATGAAGGTGACTCTATTTTACAATGGGATAAATTAATCCCTGGAGATGACAGAGTGCTGGGATGTGCGCCATATTAAATAATTTCCCTCATAGAGAGAGAACTGCATGAGGCACTGCCATTGCTAGGTTTTCTTGTATAATTGCTTTTAATATTTACATATGTTTGAGTGTGTGTGTGGGGGGGGTGTATATACATTCAATTTATACACAGAACTGAATTTTACACACACATGTACATACGTATGTATGTATAATTCAGTTTTTATGTATAAATTGAATGGAAAAATAGTCAAAGGAAAGGAATTAGAGTTAGGGTTATAGAAGGAAGGTTTGGAAAAAGACTTCTGTATTGTGGCCAAAAAGGCAATATGGACGTGTTCATAAAGTCACCAGGAGCTGAGCGTTATTTAAAGGATACTTAATTTTTTTATAAGGAATGAGGGTCAAAGTAATTTAGTCCACCATTTTAATTTGATCTACTCAATTTAAAATCTAGGCCTGTGTGAAGACAAGTCCTATTCAGATCCATTCCTGACAAGCTAGGAAGGCAATATTGAATTAGGAGAGTATTTTTTTTCCAGCAGCTGCCATATTGCCTTGGTTATTTATTTATTTATTTTATTGTATTGGTCTCCTTTAGAAGATTGCCCCATTCCCAAAAAAATCCCTCAATCCACAATGATGTATAAATTGTTTGCCCAGTCTCCACAGAATTAACTTTCATGGCTCGATCGAAACCTCCCTGGCCTCTCCCACTTGTGAGGCCTACGGATTAGGGAGCTAAAATTGCACTTCTTATTTTGCTTGGCTTATTAATCAAACTTTTATCCCTCAGCGATCTTAAATAGACTTTTGGCAGCTTACAAAAGAAGACCATAATGTCATAGTACAAGATAAAAGTGCAATACTTCTAATTCCCCAAACACAATCTCAAAAAACTCCCATTTCCAGGTGTTTTTGGAAGGTGGACATTGGAGCCAACCAGACCTTCCATCCATGGGAGGTCATTCCAGAAAGCCAGACCCATTATGGAAAAATACTTCCAGAAGTCATCAGCCTATTTCCTAAAAATGAGGGACAGCCAGTGTTTCTCCCAGCCGGAACAAAATGGTCAAGTCAACATCAATAAAGCATTATGATCTGGCTCTTCACACAATGCTGAGCAATAAAGCTCTTTACAGATTAACCACAACCCTATCAATTGCACTGTGTTGTATTTATCTACTTTTCACATTGCAGCATCCATCTCTCCTGTGGCTGCCCAACCCATAGCCCCGGTTTTTTTGGGGTGGTGGTGGTTTTGGATGGAAGGAAAGATACAGGTGCAACCCCCTTTCTCCTCAGGTTTAATTCCATTCTTGCACACTGAGACAAGAAGCAGTGCAATTGGTGCACCAGCTTTCCAGACTGCCTCGGGATGGCCCACCTTGAACAAAAGCAGACGGCAGAGAGCCCTAAAATTGCCACTGAAGTCACAAGGGATAAGTTGATGCCATCACGGCCTCAGCCAAACAGAAGGTCCAGGCGATGCTTTCCATGTGAGTGAGCTTACAATGAAGGTTTGAGATCCAGATATGACCTCTCCATATTCTTAGACTTCTTTCCTTTCTAACTCTGCTGACTTTGTGACTCCAGGTGATGTATAATAAAACAACATTAAAATATCCTTACTTGACCATAATAGGAGGGCATAGTTCTATAAAATGTCAACATGCCGCACAGTTTTGAAATAAAAATAAAAATTCCACAACGCCACATAAATGGGAACTGTAGAATGGGTTTTCCCTAGCTTCATCCAGTAATTCTGCTTTAGAGATTCCAAGCCAAGAACCACATTTGGTCACATGAGAGGCATGGAAACATGATAGATAAACCCATAATAGGAAGTACATAGCTGCAAAATTGAGGCATTTCAGCATTACTCAGTGTTAACTGAGTTAAAAGTTAATAAGGATGTTAGGATGAGACAGAAATGGCTGTCTGTCATTGATGGCATCTTTCCTAAAGTTGAGTAACAGCTTCAATTAATTGTTAGTTAATATGCAAGGACTGAGGACTGGTGTGGAAGGAATTAGGGAAAATCTGATTATGAGGTGACCTGCACCTTGCTTGGAAATTAAGCATGGAAATTACATAGAGAAAACAGTCTTCATTTTTCCAGGTAACAAATGTACGTTGGGATACAGGTGAAGTTAGGTCTGCTAGGTTAGTAAGAAACCAGTGAAAGTATGTTGGTGAATCAAACTGGTCATGAATTTTTCAACAAATGCCATCATTTTTTTATTTTTATCCATCCCTATATTGGTTGGATCTTTCAGTCATCATTTAAAATACGGAGGCTGCCTTCTGGCTGCACCTATGGAACATTCCATTATTTGAAAAACTTAATTACCATTCATGCTTTTGAATACTTGCATTAATAATGCAATCATGTTTTTCCCCCTCTCATCTTAAAATGACCATTTCATGTTTTAGGGCTTTTTCCATTTAGTCCATTTCCAGAAATTTAAAATGAAAACCACTTCTTTTCATAGCACTCTTTAAAACTGAAAAACCTCCTCTCATTTTCTTTTTCTTTTTCTTTTTCTTTCTCTTTCTCTCATATGCTAAAGATTTATACTAATTTTTTGGTAGTATTAAATTTTGTTACATTGATTGTTGTACTGTATTGGGAATTTCTTACCTTGGTTGCAATACTGTTTTATTTTTATATTAGTTTGTATATAATTTTGATTTGCCTGTTTTGATTTACTTATTTTACCCCTAGTTATAACCATGTCCTGAGTAAAAGTATTGCTATTACTACTTGAATGGTGTTGCCAATAACCCCCCCCCCAGCATAAATATAAGTTGCATGGAAGGGGGAACCCCTCTCTATAGTAGTTTTGCAAAGAAAGGAACATTATTTGAGTCCTTGAAACAAAATACTTTTACAACTGCTTTTACATATGTGTATACATCACATTTTACATAAAATGTGCTTTAAATGCTCCTTGTTTGAAGGACAGGTAATATGAGGCAGTAGTGGGTTCTAAAACCCTTTACTACCAGTTCATGTGCGTGTGCGCTTGCGCACATATGTGACACTTCTGCGCATGCGCAGAAGCGTCCCAGGCGGGTGGGCGGAGTGTCCTGCTGCTGGCGCTACCGGTTCTAAGAACCAGTCCAAACCGGGAGCAACCCACCACTGATATGAGGAGACAATTTTAAACCATTCAGTTGCTTGCCTAGTACCGGTAGCAAATAATTTCGTTGAATATATAGCTATGTTCACTCAGCATGCTTAGCCTAGTTACTGAATTTAATCATTTTCTAGCTTTGCATAATATATTAAACTGCAGACTAAACACATGAATAAGATTTGCACAACTTACCATGGTTTAAACAAAGCAAGATTAGCATAGTTGGCAATATTTTTAACTTGTGAACAAATTAAGGGTGTGATATGAGTAACTGCACTCTTGCCTTCTGGATGCCACACAGAATTACCATGTTGTCAAGTTCAACATGTACCAATGAGTTGATAATCTTTCCCTGGCTGGAAAGTGTCCTTCTCATATTTTCCCCAATCTCTACATCATTTACATCTGAAATTAATTAATTCCTACATGATGTTTCTCCATTCCAGTTTTTGGGAATGGAAGATAAATAAATAAATAAATAAATAAATAAATAAATAAATAAATAAATAAATAAATAAATAAATAAATAAATAAATAAATACATACATACATACATACATACATACATACATACATACATACATACATACATACATACATACATACATAAATGGATAGAGCAGTCTATTTCAAGCTTAGCAACTTAAAGATATGTAGACTTTAACCCCCAGAAATTGGGGAATTCTGGGGGTTGAAGTCCACACATCTTTAAATGGCCAAGGCTGAGAAACATTGGGATAGAGTATAGTGTCCAGGTAGGTTTGAGTAACCAGATCATGATGCTTTGTATTTTTAATTTAAGAACCAGTTTGGTCTGGTGGTTAAGGCACTAGACTAGAAAGTAGTAGACTGTGAGTTCAAGTCCCACCTTAGCCATGTAAGCCAGCTAAGTGACTTTTGGCCAGTCACTGTCTCTCAATCCAACCCACCTCACAGGGTGCTGTTGTGAGGAAGAAGATGTGTTGGATATGTTTGCTGCTCTGAGTTATTTGTAAAAATAATAAAGGTAGGTACAAATAAATAAAAATAATAATCATAACAACATGACTCCATTTCATCATCTGAACAGAATCAGATAAGATCACGTTGCTCCAGAGAGAGAAAAAAGGAGATCCCAATGAGATAAAGAAGCAAGATGGGCGAAGAGCTGCACCATCCATATTCTACACGGAGAAGACTTTCTTTGTGCTTAGCAAAAAAAAATATGTCTTCAGCCAATGAGTTTGTTAACTTCCATTCAACATAGCTTAGTTCATTTCCCGTTTCCTTGTATGTTTTCAGGCATGGATGGGAAGAAATTCAGTGTATGGATGTTCTTGCCTCTTGTCTTGACGTTGTTTACCTCATCCGGACTCTGGATTGTGTAAGTACCCTGTGCTGTAGTTTCTGGAAGGAAGATTATTTGACACAAAACAAATCTGTCAAATAATAGAAGTCGCAACATGTTCCCAGCAGATCTTGACTGAAAACATTGCCAGCAGAAGCAGCATTCTACCCAAGGAACATTATTATAATCAAATCTCTTTCTTGGGATGCTTTGTTTTTTTTTTTTCAGCACAATAACTTTCCTTGAATGAGGTAAGATAGTTGCATAATAAATTTGCCTGGAAGTTTTTTCAGTCAAGATCCCAGGGCTGTGGAAGTTCTTTCCCCCAGTTTGTTTCTTTATATTTTTGCAGTACCGATGCAAAATTAGCATTTCCTAAGCCTGCCAAAGTTTCTCTGTTGGGTATTGAGGTTGAACAATATTGCCTTGCCAATATAAGCAATGCCACTGATAAAAACCATGCGCACATATGCAAGAAATTAAGCACCAATGCCTGCAATCCAAATGTGATGGTAATCTGCATAGTTATGCAACATAAGCAAATGTGGAAAACTTGTTCTGTTCTGCATTGTTTAATTTGCAATTTTTACCTTATGCAATATCTTATCTGGGTACGGTTTGGCACCCTGGGAAGTATGCAAAAGGTTAGTCAGAAGATCTAAATCTCATTTTCTATCATAAATTGTCAGCAGATGTTATTACTGACCTAATTTCCCAAGACGCCTAGATGTTTTAAGTGGAAGGAAACATTAAAAAATATTAAGATGAATCAGTAGGTCTGCTCTTACAAAATGCCATGCCACAAGGACACCCTGCATTGCTGGGAAAAAAGAGACACACCAAAAAAGGCCAGTACCAACAACTGAAAAGACCACCCTAATAGCAATTTTGTTGGGTTTTTGTCAAATGTCTTGGGAGTTTCTTTATTTCACACACTGTTATTTGAAGAATTTCAAGGCACCATTTCATTACTCGGCACAAGATAGGAAAGCTAATCCTGCCAATGGCCTCTCTTGTGTGTGTGTTTTTTTTAATTATCCACTTTCCTCTCCAAATATACAAATTTTCATATGTCATGAATTTTGGCTCTACAGGTAGTCCTCAACTTACAACCACAATGGAGGGCAAATTTTCTGTTTTTAAGTGAGACATTTGTTAAGTGAGTTTTGCCCCATTTTACTACCTTTCTCACCACGGTTGTTAAGTGAATCACTGCACTTGATAAGTTAGTAGCAGGGTTGTTAAGCGAATCTGGCCTTCCCATTGACTTTGCTTGTCAAAAGGTTGCAAAAGGTGATCACATGACCTTGGGGGACACATCAACAGTCGTAAGTATGAACCAGTTGCCAAGCATCTGAATTTTGATCACATGATTGTGGGGATACTGCAAAGATTGTAACTGTGAAAAATAGCCGTAAGTACTTTTTCAGTGCCATTCTAACTTTGAACAGTCAATATATTAACTGTTGTAAGTCAAGGACTACCTGTAGTTACTGGGTGAACTAAAAACTAAAGAGACCCTCATATTAAGGGTGGTTCTTGGTAATTGAATTGACTAGACTGATTTCCTGAGTCTTCTTCAAGAATTCTGTTTTGCACTTAAGGAATGCTGCCTTGGCTTCCCCATAGAGCCTATAGCTTCTTTCTTAAATATCTTACCAGGCTCCATCAGGGGTGGGCTTCAAAAATTTTAGCAAGGGGTTCTCTGCCCGGTTGGTGGGTGGCCGTGGCCATGGTGGGCGTGTCCTAGTTAGCTTCCTGCACCATGGTGGGGGGCATTTTTGCCCTCCCCAGGCTCCGGAGGCTTTCTTCGAGCCTCCGGGAGGGTGAAAACAGCCTCACCAGGCTCCAGAGGCCCTCTGGAGGCCAGAAACAGGCCTGTTTCCTGCCTTCCCAAACTTCCAGTAGGCCCGTTTTTCGCCCTCCTCGAGCCTCTGCGTGCGCCCTGCACTTACCTGGCATCCCAAACGGGCCGTGTGGGGACTCCTGGGAGGGACAGGGCAGGGTGGGCGGGACCAGCCAGAAGTGGGATTTGGGGGTTCTCTGAACTGCACAGAATCTTAGCTAGAGGTTCTCCCGAACCACTGCGAACCCCTAGCAGCCCACCCCTGGGTCCCATGCTACTTTGCTTCTAGCATCAGTCAAAGTTAGCCAGACATCAGTATCTGCTCAGAGTAAAGGCTCCTTAATAGTAAATTGGAGCTTATTCTGTGTTTGATTGTTAGAGGAAGTCATGGCTTTCCCAGACAACTCATGGCTTTTCCCTGGGGAAAGCAACATTATGCAAGAGCAGGATGAAAGTAAAAATTAATAAATTACTAAGCTGAGAAACCAGAAACATGACATATGAATAAAGAGAATTTATCTATAACTTCACTACTGTACATAAACACCATCCCTTATACCTCTCCATATCTTTCAATTTCTTTTAGTTATTCTAGTTTTCATAATACCCATATGCCACTTCATTACAGGTAGTCCTCAACTTACAACAATTCATTTAGTGACCGTTCAAAGTTACAATGGCACTGAAAGTTAACTTAAGACCTTAAGACTTAAGACCTTTTTTTCACACTTACGACCATTGTAGCATCCCCATGGTCACATGATCAAAATTTAGATGCTTGGCAGCTGACTCATATTTATGACTGCTGCAGTGTCCCGGGGTCATGTGATCACCTTTTGTGACCTTCTAACAAGTAAAGTCAATAGGGAAGCCAGATTCACTTAACAACCCTGTTACTAACTTAACAACTGCAGTGATTCATTTAACAACTATGGCAAGAAAGATTGTAAAATGGGGCAAAACACAACAGATGTTTCACTTAGCAACATAAATTTTGGGCTCAATTGTGGTCGTAACTCAAGGACTACCTGTAATTCTCCTTAGTTTTTTAAACTTCTCATCTGCCTCTTTTTAGAGGAATTTATCAACTCCATCCAAACATAACTTTCTTGGTCTTTTCCTGCCTCTCAATCCAGTCACTCTTCCCCCACAAATGCTTCTTCCTGACTCTCTCCTAAATACTTTCCTGCCAGCTCCTAGTTCCAATAGCCCTACATATCCTTCCTTTTTTCTTTGTGAGAGATAATTGAATTAACATTTCCTATTCTTCTCCTTTCCTATTTTTGACAGATATTTTATAGCAGTAGAGGACAACAAAATTCGTCCACTAGATACGCCAGACGGGTAAATCACACATTTTTAAAAATTTGTATTTCCTTTCTTCTTATTTGGCATTTGAAGGCTTTCACCAGGCTCGTTTCCAAAACAATGTTAGGAGCGTTACTCTGTCACCATCTATAATAAAACAGAATTAGCTTCCCTTAAGCGTGAAGTGCTTTTTTATAAACCTTTTTTTTAATTAACTCGAGTTCCAGTAGACATGTTAATGTTTTTTTAATAAAGCTATGCAGTTCTTTGGATTTAATTCCCAAGAGCTGTTTGAAACACACAAGTCTGTGAAGATCACCACCTTCTGTAATTCTTCAAAGTAGCCATGTCTTTTCTGGGGATGGCAGTTGCATGATCCCAGAAAAAGACATGGCTGCTTTAAAAAGTTGCAGATGAGTGCTGTAATTTTGCTCCCGTCCACTTTGAACAACCTTTGAGGAACTGACTCTGAAGCACTTGCCAACCATAGCTGAGAGCTTCGTGGGCATTAGCCTATTCTCTATTAATAATCCAATATGATGTAAAGAGCTCAAGGGTGGGTGCACTGAAAGTAGATTAAAAACAAATATAAGCTGTTCAGCTTGTTTGATTGTGCATTTGGTCACTAGCATTTCCTAGTTTTGAGCCATATAGCACAAGAGTCTACTTTTTTCTTCTTTGATTTTTTTTGGGGGGCAACATTCCAGTTACCAAATGGGAGCCCAAAGAATAGAGCTGGTCTTGATTATCATCACACCTTGTAAACCTTATGCTCTCCAGCATGTAACCTCTGTATTAATATAGAAATTTAAAAAGTAAACTCTAAGAAGAATGAGAACAAGGAGAGATGGAATCACAGTATAGGGAGCAAGTCAGCTATTTCTGATACAGTGGTACCTTGGTACTCGTCATTAATTGGTTCCAGGAGATGCGATGAGTACTAAAAGGATGAGTGCCAAACAAATCACGTGAATTACCACGTGAACCTTTGTTTTGGCCAGGAACACTTCCTGTCTGTCCCTTTTCCTATATCAATTATATTCTCAGTTTGACTGACTTCCTGTCCGACCTCTGGCGGCTGTTTCCTTCTTCCTTTTGCAGCGATTTTCCTAGCATGGCCAACTTCCTGTCTGTTCTCTGTAGCTGCCCCCCTTTTCCTATTGCAGCGCGTCGAGTTCCAAGCAAACAACAAGTACTAGGACAACATTTTCACGTCAGAATGTGTTGAGTACCAAATTCAATGAGTTTTGAAGCAGTCGAATACCGAGCTACCACTGTATATTGAAGGATGATATACCGTAGTTTTCAGAGTATAAGACGCACCTTAGTTTTGGGGGAGGAAAATAGGGAAAAAAATCTACCTACCAGGTATTCATCTGGCTAGTGTCCTTAGTCTGGTCAGCTTCAGCACATTATTTTATACCCTGGTTAGGGCTGAAAAAAATCTTTTTCGGAGGGAGTAGCAATGAAAACAAGCCTGCAAAGACTTAGGGTTGGAAAAAAACTTCTTTGGAGGGAGTAGCAATGAAAAAATCCTGCAAGCCAGGAAGATCATTAGCACCTCATTAGGGCTGAAAAAACCTTTTTCGGAGGGAGTAGCAATGAAAATAAGCCTGCAAGCCGGGAAGAGCTAGCACCTTGTTAGGGCTGGGAAATTTTTTTTCGAAAAAGCTACATTTGGAGTATAAGACACACCCAAATTTTCAGCCTCTTTTAGGGGGGGAAAGTGCGTCTTATACTCCAAAAAATATGGTAATTACATTGAGCCAGCAAAGGTAATAAAATATTGCCACCAGAAGAACCAGTGTACATGCAGAATAGCTTGAAAAAGCAAATACCATTTGCACAACCGATAAGAGGAATTAGGATAGAGGAACTGATAGAGAAAGAGACTCTCAAGGTGAGTTTTAAGAGCAATCTATAAAGCCTGGCAAACAGCTTAGGTCACAAATATCTGCTGAGTTTCTTTCCTTTTCTTTTGATTCAGAGCCAAAGAACATCTAATCTAATTCAAACAAATCCACACATATCTGATTGGCAGAGTAAGAAGAAGAGGCACACACATCATTAGGCCATGCTTGGAAGGAGTTGGAATTCCACCATTCTTCCTGTGCAACTCAGGGAGAGATAGAAGAAAATATTTGTAGCTCAGGGTTGAATTGTAGGATCCTTAGTATTCTCTGAACTTGGTGGTTTTGTTGCAAGAAAACCACAAAACTCAGAGACCACCAATAACCCCGCAATTCAGGGAGAAGAATCAAATTATAAGCCCCATCCTGAGTGCTGAGGTGAAGGAAAGATTACGAGAAGAACTATTTGATGTATGCCCTTGCTTATGATCATGGCTCTCCGTGATGGGCAGTTGATACATATCCACACAACTTCGTTCAGAAATGGAGACCAGCTCTCAAGAGGGTAGAAACAGGTGGGAGAAGCGAATGCAGAAGGAGATTTGGGGCATCTTAAAATTGGAGAGTACCTCGCAAAAAGAATTTCTTGAGGGTTCAGAACCAGGACTTATAGAAATTGTTATTTAGGGTGAAAAGCCTCCCCTCACAATCATGCATTTCTAAATATGTGGATTCTGAACTTTAGGGGTTCTCCTACCTTCAACATTGCTTTTCAATTTTGGAGTAGAAGTCCACACGCCAAGATGCCCAAATTGGAGGAGAAGGCCGCTGTAGATGTTTTGGGTAGATTGCAATCGGAGCTCTGTTTCCTCTTCTTTGAAAGTAGATCATTTGTTTAAAACTAGGTATTTCTATGCAAAACAAGTTCAGCAGCACCAAATGACTAATGTTGTCATTCTGACTTAGGTGTGATTAGTTTCCTTTTGTGTCCCGCAGCAAACCAACTTCTTTAAAGCCGCCATATATAAGGTAATCATCCCCTTGTCCGTTCTCTTCTCTTGTCCCCTCTCTTTTCTCTTCCCCCCACCCCAACAAGGCTTGTTCTACCCTATGCTTTTTGAATTGATTTATTTACCTTTGTTGCAGGCTTAGTAGATTTACAATGAAACACATTATATTTTTGAAGTGTTGCAGGTGATGTCCCTCCTGCTAGCTGTGTATTTAGCCAAGTCATGAACATGGCAGCATTCCTAGGTAGGCGTTGCATGAAGAATGTGTGGCTTCTTCTTCTTTTTTTTTTAATCTCTTCTAATTCATTCTAGAGAATCTCCTGTTTCAGCCAAATCCATGTCATGTCAGACTTAGGGAGCAGCAAGCTACAAGGGCTAAATTCTTTCTGAGGTGGTAAAGTTGGGTTTGGGCTAAAAACAACTTCACATCCTCCAATTATTATAGAAAACAAGAAAGTGAGCATGTCTAGGATAATGCTAGGCTATATCATTTACCCTGACACATGAACACTTTAGTGTGGTTTTAGTCAAGAATCGGCAATGGACACACTATATCCAGTCCCTATTTATAGCCACAGCTTACATAGGATAGGTAGAGATTCCAGGTAGAGTGAAAATATCTGGAATCTTTAAACTAAAAAATTAGGCACTTGGCTTGAATTTGGGCCTGTCCTACTGTACGAGGTGGCCAATTTTTTAATATCTCTCTGCAGATTGTTGTGAACTGGCTGCCCATTAAAATGTCCCACCAAGCTCTGGAATCACATCATATCCAAGCATTATGGGTAATTAAAATAGAAGATGAAAATTCTGCTGTCTGTCATTAGTGATAGATTGTTGGTGGGCAATAATGTTGAGAAGAAGCTAGCTACCAAATGATGCTTTTTTTTGGGAGCCCCATCAGACCTAAAGGTTACTACCTCAGCAGGAACTAGACCTATAAAAATGTGTCATTAAGTATTCTAATGTTGACCCATGAGGGCATTCATATTGTTTTTTCATATGTGAAATTAAAAAAAATCCACATCTTCAGTTATTATTATTGGTTTGCATGAGACATTTACAGACTGTTTTTTGAGGACTCTGCATGCGTGTGAACATCACACAGTTGTGAGTGTGCATATAATAACAGCAACAATAATGTACCATTTATATGTAACTCTTCCTTGTCTGGCCTGTTGGTTACTCTTCCCATATAGATAGGCACAAAAGATTTTAGATAATTATTTTTCATATGGTAATTCTGGGAATTGATTATACTGAGCACTTAGTATAGTATCCACAGTACTAGTATCCACAATAAAGCCTTGGTTGATGCCTTCTTATTCAAGTGTGCCTATCATGTGAGGAGAAAGAAGAGGAACAGCCTTGATGGTCTTAACCCCATGATGATGTCTCCTGCCAGCCCCTCTGTCAAGAGTGGAACAAAAGTTCAGATACAAGAAATTTATTTAGTAATGCATCTTATATGGCTGAACCTGCAAAGCACTAAATCTTCTGAAGAACCTACCTAAACCTTCCAGGATTTCACTGATCATCTTGTAGTAAGAGGAAAAGGACCAACAAGGCAGAGCTAGATCAGGGGTGGGTTTCAAAAATTTTAGCAAGGGGTTCTCTGCCCAGTTGTTTGGTGGACATGGCCATGGTGGGCGTGGCTTAGTCGGCCTCCTGCACCATGGCAGGGGGGGGGGCGGGTTTTTGATGAAGTGAGAATTAATCTCAGAGAGGCGAAATAGATCTTTCTCCCGGAATTCAAACATTTAGAAATAAAGCCGAAGTTTAAAAGTCTAATTAAAATATTTATTTTGGTACAAAAACAATAAATTCTGATTGTTTACATCTCTGCTATAAAATGCAACTTTCTCAGTCGAGAGCCAAGTCAAGAAGGGAAGAATGGAAATTTAGGAATGCACACATGCGTACAAGAATATTATATCACGTGGTAGGAATGTACCATTATAATAGATAGGGATGCAGCTCCCTGCATATACATACAACTGACAATAATCACACCGTGACAGTTTTTGTCGTCCCCCCCCCCCCTCGGGCTCCGGAGGCTTTTTTTGAGCCTCTGGGAAGGCGAAAATGGCCTCCCCAGGCTCCAGAGGCCCTCTGGAGGCCGGAAACGGAACTTCCGGTAGGCACATTTTTCACCCTCCCTGAGCCTCCATGCGCGCCCTGCACTTACCTGCATCCAAAATGCGCCGCTTGGGGAGTCCTGGGAGGGGAGGGGAGGGGTGGGCGGGGCCAGCCAGGAGTGGGATTTGGGGGGTTCTCCGAACTGCACAGTATCTTAGCTAGAGATTCTCCCGAACCCCTGCAAACCCCCAGCAGCCTACCTCTGTATCTCCCCCATGAATGAATCTTAGGCCAAATTTGAGACCAACTCTTTGCTCAATATCCTCACTAAGTGGCCCTTCTGCTTGGCCATGCCCAGGAGAAAGAAGTTGACTACCACTCTCAGAAATTAGGCCTGTCATTGATCAGGTTTTACCATCAGGGGGTGTTCATGGATAGAATGCGGAGTTGTGGTAAGATTAGAGGAAAATTGATTTTTCAGTTGCTGCTGGCCGATGTTGATCAACATGGCTTCTAATTTCTCAGATATCGTGCCTGTCATACGGTGTTAAGTGCAGAAGCCAAGCAAAAGGAGAATACTGTTTCTTTTATTTTCCTTGCAGGCTTCTCAGAAATGTTTGCCTAGGCCCTAGCCACTTGAAAACAAGCTGTTGGTCTAGATCGGTGTGTTCCCCTTTAACTCCTACATTAACCACAAGTTTGATAAACATAAGCATTCATCAGCTGCATTGCCAGCGCGGAAATGTCAATGTGTATTTAGTGTTTTGCTCCGAGGGCTGTTCAAAAATCCATGATTTTAAGACCCCATACTTAGTCTGGAGGTGAAGCAGCTTCACTATTATGATTTGTGTAAACCTGTGGCTATTCTTGGAGAAAACGAAATGACTCTTAGAAATTATATTCCAGAAAGCATAGCGCTGTACTGTACTGTACAAGTAGTCCTCAACTTATGACTACAATTGAGGTCAAAATGTCTGTTGCTAAGCGAGATGAAGGTTAAGTAAGTTTTGCCCCATTTTACAATCTGTTTGCCACAGATGTTAAGTGAATCACTGCAGTTGTTAAGTTAGTAATAACAGTTGTGCTACTAACAACTGGCTTCCCCATTGTCAGAAGGGGATCACTGCAATCGTCACGAGTCAGTTGCTTTGATCATGTGACGTGGGGATGCTGCAGCGGTTGTAAGTGTGAAAAACAGCCGTAAGTCACTTTTTTTCGACGCCGTCGTAACTTTGAACAGCGACTAAATGAACTGTTGTAAGTCGAGGACTACCTGTGCATGCATTCAAAAAAAGTTTGAGCATACAAACCATGCTGGATGAGGAATTCTGGAAGTCGAAGTCCACATATCTTAAAAATTGCTGAGGGGGAGAAACAGGGCCATATAATTGCTAAGATAAATAAGGAATTACCTATGCAGATGTTTTGCAGCAGTCAAATTGGAACGATATCGTAGTTCACAGAAAGACATTGTGAAAGAGCAGACACAAAGTCCTTATTTTTATTTTTTTACTAATATATAGTTACCCAGTTCTACCACTTCTGGTTTGGGAGCTGGATCTCTCTTTTTTTAATATGTGTGAGCTTCCTACAAAATTAAGAATCTTGCTCGAAGCTCATCAAGATTTTACACCAGAGTTTTCAAGTGACACCAATAATTTAAAGATGAATGGAAATATGTTATCAGTCTGTTAAATATAATAAGTATTAGAACTAGAATCACTCAGGGAAAGGTTTAGAAGGAGAAGGAGGAAGTAGAAAGGGAGGGGAGAAGAGAAGAGAAGGAGTGGAGGGAAGTAGGAAGGGGGAGAGAAGGAGAAAAAAGGTAGAGGGAAGAAGAGGTGGAGATAGAGAGAGGGGAGTGTAAAGAAAAGAAGAAAAACAGACTGATAGATAACAGCAAATGATAGGTGCAAAAATAGGATATTATTTTGATTGATTGGATAAAAATATATAAGTATGTATGTTATTGATATATTTTTGGTATATGCATTGTTGTACAATTGGAACTTGTGGAGAAAAAATAAAAAAAATTATTAAAAAAAAAGATTTTACACCAGCGGCTTGGTGGCCTGGCTGGGTTGGGGTGGGGAGAGAAGAGGGGAACTGGGCCACATGAGTGGCAGGCCAATGTGCATGTGCATGCGTGCACAGCTCGACTGGAAGTGGAGCTGCATGTGCGAGCGCACTGGCCCGCTGCTCGCGTGAGTTGAGCTGTGCGCACAAGCATCCCCCCCCCGGCCGCCTCTCGCACAGCACGGTTCTCAATAGGCCACGGCCTGGGGGGTTGGAAACCCCTGTTTTACACTATATACTGTATTCCCTTCTGCAAGTGTTCAGCTCCCCATGGGTGTCCAGGAGAAGTGATGACGCTGCAAAAATATAACAAGTGATTTGTTTCGTTATGCGCTGCAATGTTCATACAGCAGGTTAGTTAAAGACTTAGTTAGGTCATTCTTTAGCATGTGTGAGCCAAGGCCATTTGCTTAGTTTAAATGCAGAAAATCGTATAAACGCAGAAAAAGGCTGACTCCGAAACCAAGTTAAGCTTTGTGTGCAAACTCAGTTATGCGTTTCTAATCACATGGGGGATAGGAATGGGGGAACTGGTGCTATTTACTGGTTTAGCCATCCACAAAGTTAAAGGGAGAATTCATTTTGGGGCTGTTCAACCTCTGCTAACAGTTGTTTTGCAATAAGTGACAATACCTGTCCACGTAAATGGGTCTTTACTTGGACGTTAATAGCTTTTATTTTATTGTGGAAGTTAAAATTGCAGAGCTGCGTCACCAATTTTTTCTCTTATATTTTCAGCACTGGTCATAGCTGTCCTCCGCTTCATTCAGCTCAAGCCAAAGGTTTTGACTCCATGGCTCAACATCAGTGGCTTGGTGGCCTTTTGCTTGGCTTCTTTTGGAATGACCCTTCTGGGCAACTTCCAGGTATTTTATTTTCTCCTCCTTACTGATAGTGGGGAGGGGTCACACCTTTCATCCTGCGGTAACATCATTTTGTTGCTTTTGGATTAGTGTGTTACATAAACCTAGTGTTGATCTCCTGGGGTAAACCAGATATGGATCAACAACAAGATGAGTTAATGTAACTTTATGGTAGAGAGAATCTTGCAAATCTGAAAGTACAGTCCTTACACACACACACACACACACACACACACACACACACACACACACACACACACACACACACACACACACACACACACAGTCTCCTTTACAGCCTGAGAAACTAGGAAGGGTCTTTTCTGAGCCTCTTTCCCCCACTAACTATCCTGTTGTGGGTTATGCTAGTTTTTATCTGCCAACTTCCCTTGTCGATGGTTCAGAGGGTTAAAGTTGCTGTGCTTTGGGTTCGAGACCCGAGTGCCATGTGATGGGGAGAGCTCCCGTTACTCGCTCCAGCTCCTGCCACCCTAGCAGTTCAAAAGCATGCGAACGCGAGTAGGTAAATAGGTATCCCTTTGGTGGAAAGGTAACAGTGTTCCGTGCGCCTCGGCATATAGTCATGCTGGCCAGATGACTGCAGAAATGTCTTCAGAGAACACTGGTTCCCTCTGCTAAGAAATGGAGATGAACACTGCCCCCTAGAGTCAGAAACGAGTAGACAGGGAAAACCTTTATTTTTTCCCCTTGGCCAGTCTCCCAAGATCTTTCCCACATACTATTATATCTAGCCATTATTTATGAATCATGGCTTAAGGCTTTCCTTTTTGCACAAACTATTATGGTTTTTTCAATAAAATGTAGGGGAGCAAATTATGACTTGCAGCTTTAAGCATCCAGAATTCTTTTTTTCCTGTCCCATTTTATAAATGTCCCAGTTACCTATAAATGACTAAGCCATTATGCTAGACCATGGAGGTAATTGTGTGCTTAGCAAGATCTTTCAGACATTTGTCTCGCTTCAGCAAAACAAGCTCTTTTGGACTTCCTTCAGTGTTTCTGTAGGAAAACTATATGGCAGAAGGGCAGGATCAGTGGTGGGTTGCTGCCGGTTCGGACCGGTTCTCATGTACCGTGGCGGAAATTTCCACCCGCTCGCCAAACCGGCAGCAATGGCCGGCTGTCCACACCCCTGAACCAGTTCTCCAGTTGCCGCGGCCGGCAAAGAATCCTCTGCGCATGCTCAGAGGGTTATTTGCGTGACTTGATGGGCGTGAGTGCAAGTGAAGTGAGCGCGCACGGAAAACGCACACTTCCATCGCGATACGAACCTATAGGGAAGGTAAGTGGAACCCACCCCTGGGCAGGATCCATTGAGCATGCCTGGCTGCCTGGATATGCCTAAGTTGTATTTGCATGGGCCAAAATCTTGATTGGGGTCAAGCCATAAAAGTTTCTGTTTTACTTTTTTTTTGGCTCCGGGCACCTGAGAAATTTGGCAAGTTTGTGATAGTGGTATCTTCATAAATAAACAAGAAACGAGCTCAAGAAACAGCACTGTATTATATTAAGAGATGAAAACCTGTCAGGCCTGCAAATGTGAAATCCAGCTTTTGTGGCAAGATTGTAAAATATACCTAGTTTTAATAGATCAGTATGGCCAGTTAGAATCCATAGGCAGCCCCACTCTAATTAGTACCTACATTATCTGGGATAAATATAAGAGATGATGAAAGGGTGGAACTGTCTCAGTGATCTCTTTTGGTCTTCTTCGGAAATGACATAAGAATGTCAACATCCTTTAACTCACAGCTCCAAATATGTAAGAGCTGTAGGTAGTCCTCCATTTGTGACCAGTCGCTTAGTAGCCTTCTTCAGGTTATGACCCAGATTTGAGTTCTGCCCCTCTAGTCATGTGATCATCTTTTTGGTGCTTGGCAACCAGCCTGTAGTCACAGCCATTTGCAGCATGACCACAATTTACAACAGGGGTGTCAAACTGCATTTCTTCGAGGGCCGGATCAGCATTGTAGTTCTCCTAAACGGGACGGCGGTGGGGGGGGGGGAGACGGGACTGATGCCTCCTGCAGCACCCTGCCGGCCAAAACGGGGTGTTGGGGGGGGTTCATGCACGCCTCCCGGCGCCCCGTTTTCGGCCTGGATGGCCTCCTGCAGCAATTTGCTGGCCAAAACGGGGCATGCACCATTTTGGGTGCCAGAGGCACCATGGGCCGCTCCTTTGCTATTTCCAGGCTGGCCCTGCCGGCCAGATTTAAGCCCCCCATGGGCCGGATCTGGCCCGCAGACCTTGAGTTTGACACCCCTGATTTACAACATTTTTGAACTTCTGATTTTTGGCAAAAACACCCACTGCAGGCAATGGGTTCACTAAAAGGCTGCCCTGTTTTCTAAACAACTAAAAGGTAAAGGTAAAGGTTCTCCTCGCACATATGTGCTAGTTGTTCCCAACTCTAGGGGGCGGTGCTCATCTCCGTTTCAAAGCCGAAGAGCCAGCGCTGTCCGAAGACGTCTCTGTGGTCATGTGGCCGGCATGACTAAATGCCGAAGGCACACAGAACGTTGTTACCTTCCCACCAAAGGTGGTCCCTATTTTTCTACTTGCATTTCTTTTTTACGTGCTTTCGAATTGCTAGGTTGGCAGAAGCTGGGGCAAGTAACGGGAGCTCACTCCGTTACGCGGCACTAGGGATTCGAACCGCTGAACTGCCGACCTTTCGATCAACAAGCTCAGTGTCTTAGCCACTGAGCTTCAGATTTACTTCAGAAAAAATCATAAAATCTGCTTCTGAACTTCGTGTTTGAAGTGGAGAAGAATGAAACTTTGATTTTGGGTTTTAGCGATTAGATTGATAGATCTTTACAGAAATGACTTGTTCATATTATTATGAAAAAGCAAAAAGTTGTGATTTGATGTTAATGCTTTATTTTACTGCAACAGAGAGAGTCGGAAGTCAATGTTTCTTTTTTTCTTTTTTCTTTTTCTTATCCTTCCTCACTTCTCTTCCCCCTTTTCCTCCCCACTGCTTTTCTATTTTATTTTGTATTTTACAACATTTTATAATAAAATGTTAAACTGGAAGACAAGGTCATAAAAATTGGGTAGGTCACTTGGAAACCAGCTTAATGATCGGCATGACTTAGTACTATAATTCTGGGCTTAATTACAGTCCTTAAGATCAGGATTACATGCATCAGTTTGGAAGTCAAGAGATAAACAAAATACTTCTTGGGAATGGAAAGCAAAGACCTGCATCTGTTCCAATACACATTGCAGATATATTAGGGCATTCTGAGTTGAGCAATGGAAAGTGGAATTCTTAGGAAAATTTGGCTGAGTGTTTTTTTACTGGGTGTATTAACCAAAGTCACATGTTTTGTGTTCTTTTTAGCTTACCAATGATGAAGAAATACACAATATTGGCACCTTTTTGGCCTTTGGTTTCGGCACTCTGGCCTGTTGGGTTCAGTCCGCACTAACCCTCAAAATAAACTTGAAGAACGAAGGTAGACAAGCTGGAATCCCACGAGTGATTTTGTCAGCGGCAATAACACTCTGCCTAGTCCTTTGTATCCTTTAAGTTTTTAGGTTTTTTTTTCCTTTTCAAAATGCAAGTATTGCTTTAAAAAAACAACCAGCTTGCATCCTGATAAGCTGTTTCTGGATTGTTACTACATTCAGTTCTGTGGCTTTTTTCATGTGCTTTATTTGATGTGTGGAGAAGACCCCATTTTAAAGCCAAATGGCCCAAATTAGGGGTTTTCAAACTTCCTAGGTTTCAATATTTGAAGGAACAAAGCTTTAGCGTTTAAAAATTATCCGCATTTGAATTATTATAGTTGGTTGCACAGTGATGATGTTAAAGGGTATTGTGATAAACAGTTCATACGAAGTTACCTTTTGCAATTGACTAATGGTGATTTTTTTGGGGGGGACTGATGGTGTTTAACTGGTGGTCCAGATGTTTTGGGATTGCACACATGTCACTCATGGTACCACGTTTGTTTCTTTTGCCAAGGTTGTCCTACTTCTATTTGCAGGTCTTTATATTTTGCACTCAAATTGATTCTAACAGCAAGACAGTATTGTGAAATTAGGAAAATTTCAATCTAAAAACAGCTGGACGGCAACACATTGACCGCTGGGAAGTTTCTACTTGAGGAAATAATCCACAGGAAATACTTTGCTTCTTTCTTGATGAGATCATTTTTAAGGAGGTCCTGAACACAGGCTTGTGCTATTGAAAATTCCAGATCTAATGATGCTTTATGTCAAAGATTTTCCAAACCTATTTAGGCTGTGGAAACTGATAGAAAGGAAATTTTCCCAGATTGCCTACACCAGAGACAAACTCTGAAGATTTTTTTTAAAAAAAATTGGCTGTGTTTGAGAGAATTTATTTATTCATCCTTTTTCACCCTTAATCTGCCACATATGCTATTCCTTATCAAATTCTTGTAGAACTTTTGGGTTGTGCAAAACACTACTTAAGGAACCCTACCCTAATCACAATTAGTCTGATTGACATATGCCTGAATTGGCACCCATCTTGTCTTCCTCAGAAACTTACCTTCGTTGTAACATAGGATATCTAATCTTTGTGTTAATGAATATATAGGGGGGGGGGGAGAAACACAAGCAGCAATATATGTACGAGTCTTAGCAGCCCAGGAATAATATTTCCAGTTGCTTACCGTAGGTTGATAGGGTTTCGTTCTTATGACTAACGAAGTTGCAAACTCTTGTTGAATAAGCAATATGAAATAGAGCTTGCAATTCTGCCAACTATTTCTGTTGCTAAGCAAGAGAGTTACTTACGACTAAATAAGTTAAATAAGCAAGAGAAAAATACGGCACCCTTCACTTAATCCTCCAGGGAAAGATTGAAGGCCAATGAGGTCCAGGCAGAAGAAGAACTCTTGCCTCATGATCAGGAGGTTGCGAGTTCAATCCTAGGTAGTGGCAGATGTAGGGTCTCCTGCTTGGGCAGGGGGTTGGACTAGATGACCTGCAAGGTCCCTTCCAACTCTGTTAATCTATTAAAGAATCATGGCTTCAAAACCTAAGGGACTGGTTTGGACAAAACTCAGCAGCACTTTTTCATACGGCTGTTGACAAAAATAGGATTGCCAACATGATCGCCAACGTCTGATGACGGCTATGGCAGAAGAAGAAGAAGAAGCAGCAGCAAGAGAGTTGTTTTGTCCCATTTTATGACCTTGCCACAGTTGTTAAGTGAATCACTGCAGTTAAGCCAGTAACACAGTTGTTAAGTGAATCTGGCTTCCTCACTGAATTGTCGGAAGATCACAAAAGGTGATCGATCACATGGCCCTTGGGATACTGAAATCATCATAAATACATGCCGGTTGCCGAGCTCCTGACTTTTGATCGTGTGATCATGGGGATGCTGCAACACTTTGTGTGAAAAATGGCCCTAAGTCACTTTTTTCAGTGCCGATGTAACTTTGAACTGTCACTAAACAGATGGTTGTAAGTCAAGGACTGCCTTTAATGCTGCTTGTCATGGTCAGGCGTGGGTTGGATGGGAACAGTAGTGGGTTCTAAAACCCATTGCTACCGGTTTGCGCTTGCGCGTGCAATGCTTCTGCGCATGTGCAGAAGCGTCCCAGACAGGTGGGCGGAGCGTCCCAGGCAGGTAGGCGGAGCTTTCCGCCGCCACCAGTTTGCAGAACCGGGCCGAACCAGGAGCAACCCACCACTGGATGGGATGTAGGTTTTAGGTATAGCCCTAATTCCAAGAGGCATTTCAATGTTTGCTCCTCTTACCGTGTATGTTTCAGTGCCTTTTCCTTGACCCTCCTTCAGATTTCATTTTGATGAATGAGTTTAAGTTGCACATGCATGCGTCACGGATCCAGTGGGGAATGGTGATGTGCTTCCTATGTTTCTTCGGCTCCTTCGCGGTGGAATTCAGACACTACCAGTTCGAGATCATTTGCTCCGAGTACCAAGAGAATTTCCTCAGCTTCTCTGAAAGCCCCTCGGAAGCCTCCGAGTATCAAACAGATCAGGTGTAACCCAACTCCCAGCTGACCAGGTGGATGATGTTTGATGTCAAAGGACTGAACTCACGGCCCCTTTCATTTACTGTGTTTTAACTTTTTTTGGTTTTTTTGCCAATTTCTCTCCGCAATCGGCCAAACTTTCTTCCGAAGAAAGAACCAGATGCCTCTTTGCATGGATTTAAAAAAAAAAGTTTCCAACTGAATTGCTTTCGGTTTGAGCACAAACACCCTGCCTCAAAATTCTGTGGAGATTCTCAGTCACCCAGATCATGGTTGTCCCAACTGAACTTTGTTTTTCCTTGAAGACATTTCGCTTCTCATCCAAGAAGCTTCTTCCGTTCTGACTTCAGTTCATTTCAGTTCTTCAGTCAGAACGGAAGAAGCTTCTTGGATGAGAAGCGAAACGTCTTCAAGGAAAAACAAAGTCCAGTTGCTTTTTTGGGGGGGAAAAAACTTTTGGGGACATCCTGCCTCAAATCCAAAATGGCTGTTCCAAGTGCAAAGCGGGAAACTTCCTGCACGTTTTCTGGGCTCAAGGCAGAGCATTGCTGCCACATTTCCCCCAATGTTCAAAACAGCCCATGTCTTGCTTAGAATAGTTGTCGCACTTTTAGGAGAGGCTGCTTTGTCCTCGAAATGGCTCAGTTTGAAAAATTTTGTCCATACTACCTCTTTGCTCCTTTTTTTTTTTGCTTAAGGCATTTTATAACACGGTATGAGATGTTGGGTTTACGTTTGTTTCCCATAGTTCTTGTGACTTGCTGGCAGAACTTAATGTTGCATTATATTATGTTACGTTACGCAAAAAGAGGTAGCAGAGACCTATGAACAACTGTTATCCATACGTACGGTATATGTGGTTGCGCCTTGAGTGACTATAAAAAATGGAAAGGAAGTCTTGTTACCTGCAATAAGTTTTAGACCAGGATTACGCAGCAACCATGGTCTGTGGACATATCATAGGGCATCCACCGGGTGGAGGAGGTGTATCCTGATTTGCAAAACCAAGCGTCAAGTTGCAATGCAAGCTGCATCCGGTGTCTATATGCATACACCATACAGAAGACAGGCTACGATTGTGACAGGGTTATGATTGTGATACCATGGCTAGTATCTTACAGGCCATTGTGTATAAGCTTTACTATAACCTGTACATTTGGCCATGGAATCTACAGTTCCCATGTCTATTTTTGTGGAGCATTGGTGGTATTCAGCCGGTTCGGGTGAACAGGTAGTAGCAACCTGCTGGTGAGTGGGCCCGCCCACCTGCCTCGGTGCTATGCCGTCCTATTTAGGCACATTTTGAAGCCGCGCGCGTGAGGAAAGCGCGCTCACATTTGCGAACCAGTAGGGAAATTTTAAGTGAATATCATCTCTGTTGTGGAGGTTTGCAAACCAGTTTCCAGTGTTATTGAGTTTCTGGGGTCAGTTGCCTGCTGATGTGCAATATTATCTTTCCCTCCCGTTTCCTGCATTTCCGACTCTTTGAAAGGGAACTGCCAATTTTACTGCAGCTTGGTCCATTAGAGAGTGAGCAGATGGTGCTCGACCTCACAAAAATCAGGGCTTGGATTGTCAGTCTACCTGCCTTCCCATATTCTGGTGCTTTTGCTACCCTTTATACTGAAAACAGGTTCTCACTGACTTGGGGAACAAGAACACAAAGAAACAGGAACTTTTTTTATGTGGCTTCCCTCTGGGGCCCAGTGAATGGATAGTGCACATTTATGCAATCTTAGGTGGCCAGATACACAAGATAGGGTTGCTCTGAGCCTTTTAATATTTGCATAGAGGCAGGAAACTCAAGGACCTGTCCTGCAAAATCCTCTTTCTAGGCAATTTTTCACGTTACATATGAGTTTTCTTTTTCCTATATATGGCCTGTATATTTAACACATCTTTTTTTCAGAGATTGGAAGATGTTTCTATGCTGGAATTTTAAGACTAGATATGCCGATGTGAAGCTGTGGGGATAGAGTTGTTACTTAAGGAGAAAAGCATAACGTGGCTTGTAGTGGCAAAAAAAAAAAAATCAAATCAAATCAGATTATGTTGGAACGTTAACCAAGTAGCAATAACAAGGAGCTTGTACAGGGGCAATTGAAAAGTTGCTAATTTGCCATATAGAATAATGAAAAAACTACAGTTGAAGGTATAGACTTTTGGGATGAAACTATTCGCCACACAATCCTTTCTACTTTTACATCAGAGTCTCATTGAACATAAATTGGGGGCGGGTGGTGGAAGATAAATTGGATTAAGTCCAAAACATTAAATTTCAAGAATTGGGCCAGAATCTCGATTGAGATAGTGAATGCTTGAAATAGGACTCAGAAAATATTTAAGGGAGATAAATTGGATGAAAAGCTTAAGTTTAATAATAGAAATAGGAGACCTGTCAAAAGTGATAATGGTTTTCAATGTAGGACATAAACGCACACAGAATTGTAAAATACACATATATTAGAGAGGTTTACGAGAGGCTGAATGTCAGGTGTAGGTAGCTAAATGCTGTTCAGATGTTTTGGAAATAATTTCCCATCAGCTCTGGACAGGATGGCCAGGGGCAAGAAATTATGTTACGAACATCTGGTGGGTAACAGGTTGCTTACCCCAGCTGTAGAGGAATCCAAACCAGCTGGGCTTCTCCAGTTACAAAAAGGTTGAAAACGTAAGAAACCCACCAACAAGCAGCTAAATGGGTTTCTGTTAAAATGTGTTTTGCTGTAAATAATTCATTGTGAATTTTAAAAAATGTTTATGTTGTATCATTTATATTTTGCATTTTTTTTTCACGAAAGGGAGGAGAAAAGTTTGTTTTGTGAACATTTCCTCTCTCTCCATTGAATATGCAACCCAACTTTTTTTTCACGACAATAGTGTAAATACCTTTTAAGTATTTCTTACGGCACATTTTTCAATATGGTTGAGCAAAGACTTCATAACTGTATACTGACACACGACCACTAAATAAATTTCTTTTATGGAAAGCCTGGGTGTTATTTTGTGCTTGTACCTACACAGCAAATTTATATTCTTACCGGCTTTATAAAGCTGAGCCCAAATGCCAAACAATTAAAAATATTCAGAGGAGCTCACTGAGAACGGCCTTGTTGCTCACTCACAGAAACATGTGTTCATGCAGGGAAGAGACCGATAATCCAGAAGTGGTTCAGCCAAAGGTAGAGGGAATTATATGACGTTTACACTTTTCTCCATGGGGAATGTACAGGTACCCGTGGTTGCATGATTGCAATTTTATTCATTTATTTTTGCATTTACAATATTCTTTGTTGGAAACTGGCATCTATTTCTTGTTTCTGGCAAAAAAACAACAACCCACAATGGACAATGGTTTGTTTAACATCCACAGCATTCATTTAATGACTGCTGCGGCTGCCAAAATGTAAAATCAGGTTGGTCCTATGATGGCTCACTTAACGACTTATGGCTGTGGCTCAATTATAATTGTAAGGTGGGGACCATCTGTATTTGCACTCTTTTCTTCCTAAGCTCTGTAGTAGGGAAGGAGAAGAACAGAGCAAGGAGGAGTAAGTAATACAGGTAGTCCTCGACTTATGACCACAATTAAGTCCAGAACCTAAGTTGCTAAGCAAGAAATTTGTTAAATGAGTTTTGTCCCATTTTACGACTTGCCACATTTGTTAAGTGAATCACCGCAATTGTTAAATTAGTAACACAGTTGTTAAGTGAATCTGGCTTCCCCCATTGACTTTGGGGTCGCGAAAGTTGGTCACATGACCCCGGGACATTGCAACCGTCATAAATATGAACCAGTTGTCAAGCATCCGAATGTAAAGCACGTCGACCATGCTGCGATGGTCATAAGTGTGAAAAATGGTCACAAGTCACTGTTTTCAATGCTGTTGTAACTTTGGTCGTTAAAGTGTTGTAAATCGAGGACTACCTGTATTGATCTGAATCTCAGTAAAGGACACGTGTCTGAGGAAAATCTGAATTAAATACCTAAAGGTTTAGATACAAGGCAGAGATTTCCTTGATCTGGGCAGGACTGTCTTCATTGGCATTACCTCAGAAACTGAAAAAATACTGAACGTGTTATCAACCGTAAAGAATAAAAGTTGACTTTTCGCCTCACAAATGCACTCTTATGGGCAACAAGCTAAGCGGAAGCTACTTTCAGACACAAATCTTCTACTTCAGTCATAGATTTTATTTAAAGGCAAGACATGCACCACAAGGCGACAATCCTATATTGACATTGACTAAATTGGTAATATGGAGGCCCTCTCCATTAGCAACCAGACTGGGAAAGGATTTATAAGCTCAATACGCAAGAATTTTAATACCATGTCCGACTTTTCCAACATGGATTGTGTAGATTTCTGAGGATCAGCTACTTGTTTGTGTGTAACACCAAGCCCTTTCCACCTGGAACACAACCGCAAGGCCGATTCTAACAACATCTTCAAGTACTGGAAGGGCTGCCCACAACATACATATAGAGGATATCAAATTTTGGAATTAGATCTTGTGTGCTTGTTCCATTGTTCAGACACCGGGCAGCCTACTACACTTTTCCCTCTAAGGTGTGCGGCCGCGCACATAATGAGAGAACGCTGCGCGGAAGTTTCTAACTTCCACTCGGCATTTTCTAATGGCAGAGGTTGTGCGCCTGCGCAGCTGCGCACATGAAAAAATGCCGCGTGCCGTTTTTAACTGCCGCGTGCCGTTTTCTAATTTTACAGGGAACATTGGCCTACTAGATTCTCGGGACATTTCCAATTAAATTGGGATGTTCTTGACATCTTATAATTTCGGTACTTTATCCACCTTTGCGGTTGTTACAATAGGCCCATTTCCAAGCAAGGATGTAGGTTGGCCAAATGGGAAAAAAAATATTGCCGTTAGTTCCGTTCAATAGGTTTGGGGAGTGTTCCCCTGACATCCTGACTGAAAAGGAGTAGGGTTTGAGGCGGCAAAATATTACTCCTAGCAGAACATAAAATGCGCAACATGCTGAAGAGACAAGTATTCCCGTTTTGGATTGCTGAAACACCCGGGAGGCTTGGGAAAACAACCAAATGGGAAGGAAGAGGTGCTGACGTTGAGACATGCTTACCACTCTTAAAATGCTGCACATAAAAGGAACAAGTGAAGTCACATAGAATTATTAAGGTCTCCATTACACCTTCAAGCGCAATAGGTAAAGTACTAACCTGCAGAATTTAGAATGCAATTTTCCAGCAATTTGATCCCGGGGTGGCGGGGGGAACACCCCCTTTCCCCCCAGGTTAAGTAGGACAACCTTTGAGGAATCATGCAACTCTTTTGTGACAAAGGATCAATCATGCCTTCCAAATGCAAACATGTTCCAGTTGACACAGATGTTCTTACTAGCTTGCATGTTTGCTTTAGTCAATGGTGCCTGTGCTACTTTTTCCTTGCCAATTGATTCAGAGAGCTCAGCTTGCAACGTTTTCCAACTATAAATAGCCTACGTTCACTACAAACTAGAAGAACAGAAGACTTTAAAAACCTGCAGTCGAGTGTGACGCCAATAAAAGATGAGAGTTTGTAGTATACACCCAAGACACATCCCGTAAGGAAAATCTCCACTGCTGGCCCCCTTCGAACTGAATGGGAGGTGGGCTTTGCATCCCACCGGTTGACCTCAAAAAAGACAGGAGGACCTTCTCTTTGAGTGGCACCTCTTGACTCTTCCGTTTGCCAATCCGAAGAAAAACCAAGTTCAACCCCCTTGAGAATTTCACTTTGCTACAATGACAGAACTGGCAATTTCCCATCGGGTTCAATTTTGTGTCATCGGGGAAGTCAGGCGCCCAATAGTTCTGTTTTCGAGACTCTTTTATCGCTGGCAGGAACGACAGTAAACGGTAAGGGTGATTTTTCTCAGCTGCTCCTCTCTCTCTCCGCATCCCTTCCTTAATCCTAGGCGCAAATTTTAAGCAGAGGACGGCAGGAACAGTTCGCTGAAAGAGGTTATGAGTCTGTAATACGATTTCTCATCGTCTGTCAGTCCTGCATTGCCCGGCCTGATCACTACAGCCACGTGCATGTCCGCTTCTTCGGCAGCATCTGCTTCTAAAGGACACAAGGCAAAGTTCATTAGACAATAGCAATAGCACTTAGACATATACCGCTTCACAGTGCTTTTACAGCCCTCTCTAAGCAGTTTACAGAGTCAGCCTATTGCCCCCAACAATTTTGGGTCCTCATTTTACCCACCTCGGAAGGATGGAAGGCTGAGTCAACCTTGAGCCTGGTGAGATTCGAACTGCCAAATTTCAGGCAGCCGGCAGTCAGCAGAAGTATCCTGCAGTACTGCACTCTAACCACTGTGGCTCATGGCTGGACAGCACTGAACCGGCTACTTCCGGGGTATCACCTGTTCAGTCCATCTACAGATAGTCTTCGACTTACAACCTCAATGGAGCCCAACATTTCTGTTGCTAAGCAAGACATTTCTTAAGTGAAATTTGTCCCATTTTACGACCTTTCTTGCCACCGTTGTTAAGTGAATTATTGCAGTTGTTAAATTAATAACACGGTTGTGAAGTGAATCTGACTTCCCCATGTCTGAAGGTCGCAAAAAGGGGATCACATGACCCCAAGACATGCCAACCGTCATAAATAGGAGTCAGTGGCCAAGCATCTGAATTTTCCCTGACCACAGGGATGCTGCAATGGTCGTAAGTGGGGGGAAACGGTCATAGGTCACTTTTTTCAGTGCCGTTGTAACCATTTCCTTAGGACCCATCACGGGTGGTCCTCAACTTACGACAATTGAACCCAAGATTTCTGTTGTTAAGTGAGACATTTGTTAAGTTAATTTTGCCCCATTTGACGACCTTTCTTGCCACAGTTATTAAGTGAATCACTGCAGTGGATAAGTTAGTAACCTGGTTGTTAAGTGAACCTGGCTTCCCCATTCACTTTGCTTGTCAGAAGGTCGCAAAAGGGGATCAGGTGACCATGGGACATGGAAACCATCATAAATATGAATCGGTGGCCAAGCGTCTGAATTTTGATCATGGGGATGCTGCAAAGGTTGTAACCGCGAAAAACGGTCATAAGTCACATTTCCAGTGCCACTGTAACTTTGAACGGTCACTAAACGAACTGCTGCAAGTCGAGAACTACCTGTATAGGTACCCTGTTTCCCCCAAAATAAGATATCCCCTGATAATAAGCCCAACCGGGCTTTTGAGTGCATGGCAATAAGGCCAAGCATGTATTTCAGGGTTCAAAAAAATATAAGACAGGGTCTTATTTTTGGGGAAACACTGTAGTACTCAACTTATGATGCGTCAGCTTAGAACCATTCAGTTATGACAAAATATACTTATGTCCTGGTTCCAAAGTTCTCACACCCCTATGTTCACATGACTGTATTTTGGGTACTTAGCAATCAGCCTGTATTTATGGCTGTTTGCAGTTTCCTATGGTTTTGCGACTGTGATTTATGACTTCTTTGCTGAAACCTGTCTTGGCAAAAGCATAGCGAACAACAGGTTTAGTTAACAACCGTGGCATTCCCTTAATAACCGCGGGTTCATTTAACATCCATGGTGATTTGCTGAATGACCACCTCCGAAAAAGGTTGTAAAATCAGGTCAGTCAGGTGACAATCCGCTTTACAACTGTCACAACTTACAACTGTAATGGTCAGGCTCTACTACAGTCCTACAGGTACAGGGGTCTCCAACCTTGACAACTTTGTGGACTTCAACTCCCAGAATTCCTCAGCCAGCCAGAGCGGATGGGTCCTGCCTTGGCAACTTTAAGATTTGTGGACTTCAACTCCCAGAATTCCTCAGCCAGCCAGAGCGGATGGGTCCTGCCTTGGCAACTTTTAAGACTTGTGGACTTCAACTCCCAGAATTCCTCAGCTAGCCAGAGCGGATGAGTCCTGCCTTGGCAACTTTAAGATTTGTGGACTTCAACTCCCAGAATTCCTCAGCCAGCCAGAGCGGATGGGTCCTGCCTTGGCAACTTTTAAGACTTGTGGACTTCAACTCCCAGAATTCCTCAGCTAGCCAGAGCGGATGAGTCCTGCCTTGACAACTTTAAGACTTGTGGACTTCAACTCCCAGAATTCCTCAGCCAGCAAGAGCGGATGGGTCCTGCCTTGGCAACTTTAAGACTTGTGGACTTCAACTCCCAGAATTCCTCAGCTAGCCAGAGCGGATGAGTCCTGCCTTGACAACTTTAAGACTTGTGGACTTCAACTCCCAGAATTCCTCAGCCAGCAATTCTGGGAGTTGAAGTCCACAAATCTTAAAGTTGCCAAGGTTGGAGACCCCTGCTACAGTAAGTCAAAGACTACATGTAAGGGGCATATCTATAAAGCCGGGAAAAAGCACACAGTGGAAAAAAAATCCCTACATTCAAACAATTTCAGGCAATAATTTGGGAATGGGAGAGAGGAATGCTTAATCTGACAGCCCCATCAGAAAGTCCCTACCCACAGAAACAATCCTGTTACTCTCACGTTTGCAAGCGAGGTTTTTTTTAAAATGTGAGAATGAATTAAAATAGGGATATTCCCCCTTCCTTTTTTTCTTGGCAATTTCTAACCCCAACACTGTGGAAGTGCCACAGCAGACTTTGGTGGATTGTGGTTGCCTTAAAATCATGAGCCCGGACAGAGGTTTCCAAACTCCACCTGGTGGTGTCAAACATTAAACCGGATCAGTTTTAGATCCAAAGCATTTCCTCTACAGCTCTTCTTCCCTAAAGGGGGAATTACATAGGATAATTATTTTTGTAAAACTTTGCTCCACACTGCTGTTGACCTTCGGGACACGTGCGCTCGTCTTGCCTCTAGCACCAACTAGACATGTACCCTCTCACCACACCAGAAAGCACCCACTAGCTTTATTACCTTGAGTGACGTCCGTCAAGAAGAGTACGTTGCTTGTGGCACATCCAATGCTTGCAGCAATCCGCTGATAGCTCTCGCTGTCAACTTTAGGTCCTATCTTGGTGTCAAAGTGACCATCAAAAAGCTGATAGGTGGAAGGAGAATATTACAGGATAGCAGAATTGGAAGGGACCTTGGAGGTCTTCTAATGCAACCCCCCTTGCTCAACCAGGAAACCCTATATCCGTGATGGCGAACCTATGGCACGCGTGCCACAGGTTGCATGCGGAGCCATATCTGAGGGCACGCGAGGCGTTGCCCTATGTCAGCTCCAGCATGCACGTGCGGGCTGGCCAGCTGATTTTTGGCCTTCCGGAGGGCAGGGGAGGTCATTTTCGCCTTCCCCAGGCTTTGTTTCAAAACTTCTGGTTGGACCGTTGGGTCCCACCCGCCGGAAGGCCGAAAATAAGATGGAATCCGGTTTTTGCCATCCACAGGCTCCGGAGGCGTCAGTGAGCCCTGTGTGCATGTGCGGGGTGTGGGGGGGAACGTGGGGGATTGGGCATGCATTCATGGGGGGAACACATTGCATTATGGGTGTGGGCACACACACGCGCACTATCGCACACACACACGCCCTTTTGGCACCCGAGCAAAAAAAGGTTCGCCATCACTGTCCTATATCATTTCAGGCAAATGGTTGTCCAATCTCTTCTTAAAAATCTCCAGTGATGGAACACCCACAACTTCTGGAGGCAAGCTGTTCCATTGATTGATTGTTCTAACTGTCAGGAAATTTCTCCTTAGTTCTAGGTTGCTTCTCTCCTTGATTAGTTTCCACCCATTGCTTCTTGTCCTGCATTCGGGTGTTTTGGAGAATAGCTTGACTCCCTCTTCTTTGTGGCAGCCCCTGAGATATTGGGACACTGCTATCATGTCTCCCCTGATCCTTCTTTTCATTAAACTAGACATACTCAGTTCCTGCAACCGTTCTTGAAATGTTTTAGTCTCCAGTCCCCTAATCATCTTTTGTTGCTCTTCTCTGCACTCTTTCTAGAGTCTCAACATCTTTTTTATATTGTGGTGAACAAAACTGGATGCAATATTACAAAAAGAACATGTAGCTCTTATGTTTTATTCTTCCAACAACCCTCTTGAAGTAAGCTGCAGTGGGTCTTGCCCAAAATCAGTTGAGGAATTTTTATGGCTGAGGACAGATTAGAACTGGGGTGTCAAGCTCAAGGCCCGTGGGCCAGATCCGGCCCATGGGATTCTTAGATCTGGCCTGCGGTGCCACCCTGGAAAGGACTGGCCCGCAGTGCCTTTGTCAGCGAAAACGGAGCTCGGGAGGGCTGTGCATGGCCCTCCCAGGCCCTGTTTCTGGCCGCAATGGCCTCCTGCAGCCCTCTGCCAGTGAAAACGGAGCTCGGGGGGAGGGGACTGCGCGGTTGCAGGAGGCCGTCCCAGCAGAAAACGGGGCCTGAGCTCCGTTTTTCGTTGACAGAGGTCTAGCAAAACAAACTAAAAGCAAAACATGTTTCCCCTTTTGCATTTGAGCATGCAAGAAGGGACAGGAAAGGAGAAAGGGAAAGACGAAAGACAAAGAAAAAGAAAGACGGGGAGAGAGCAAGGAAGGAAAAATAAGGAAAGGGGGGAAGGAAGAAAGGAGAACGAAGAGGGAAGGAAAAAGAGGAAAAAAAAGGAAGGAAGATTATAATGAGAGTGAGGGAGAGTCTGAGGGAAGTCTTGCCTTAGTACTTGGCCACAAGTGCCCCCGACATAAGTGATGGCCCCCCGAGGTCAAACACAACACTGATAAGGCTCTCAATGAAATCGAGTTTGACACCCCTGAACTAGAAATTTGGGATTCCTATGGTCCTAGTCCAACACCTTACAAACTATACCACAATGGCTGTCTTTGTAATATTTTGTTGTTGTAGAGGACGAAAATTTTTTGGCAGGGAAACGCTGGAAGAGCGTTTGGGTGGGCAGTTGGTTCATCTTTTGACTGTGTATCCCAAACGTGCTTTTTCAAAAAGCAACTGGACTTTCTGGGTTTTTTTCTTTGAAAACATTTTGCTTCTCATCGAAGAAGTTCTAGATGAATGGTGGGGAAGGGAAGGATTTATACTCTTTGCAGTCATCTGGTTGTTAGCACTCTGAAATTGAACAGCCCCCTCTCAACAGAGGGGAAGGGATACGATATCACTACGATAGGCTATCTTCAGGACCGCTTACTACCACATAACTCCCTACGACTGGTGAGATCCCACAGTCGGGCTTCTGCGGGTCCCGTCAGCTAGACAATGTAGGCTGGCGGGCACGCGGGAGAGAGCCTTCTCGGTGGCGGCTCCAGCTCTATGGAACCAACTTCCCCCAGAGGTCCGTACCATCCCCACCCTGTTGGCTTTCCGGAAGGCCATCAAAACTTGGCTGTTCCGGCAGGCCTGGGGATAATCGTTCTTATTATGTAAAAATCTTAAGGTCTCCCCTTTTATGATACGTATGAGTGATATTGTTTTTTTAATTTTTTACTGTATTTTAAATAATTTATTTCTCTTGCTGCTCTTATTCATTGTTGTAAGCCGCCCAGAGTCCCACGGGAGTTGGGCGGCATACAAATAGAAATAAATAAATAAATAAATAAATAAATAAATAAATAAATAAATAAATAAATAAATAAATAAAATCACTATCTCGTCTACAACACACGTTATTTTAGCAGTCCCAAGAAAGTTCCACACCCATTTGTACACTGATTCAGGTGACCTTGAGGGGAAAGATAAATTCACAAGTGGCCTCAATGACTCTTAGAGAGCTAAAGACCGGATCTTCAGAGTGACTGTGAAAGAATATAAATCTTTCCACTCCCTAACGTTCAATCAGAACTGAAGAAGCTTCCTGGATGAGAAGTGAAATGTTTTCAAGGGGGAAAAAAAACCCCAAGTCCAGTAGCTTAAAAAAAAAACCACACCTTTGGGACAACCATGATGTGGATAATTGAGAATTTCCATAGACATTTAAACTGTATATTTACCCCTAAGATATCACCTTCTGTAGAATTCCCGAACAAAAGCTTTTGAGCCTCCACACTCCCAGAGGAATAAATATACACCTTTCTTCCTGCTTCTTTCCACTTTTTCACTGCCGGAACGACATCCTTAAAGAATCTGGAATAGGTTGGACAGGGCATGGAAACAGAATTGTTGAAGAGGGAATGAAACAGCTTTCCTCACCAATATTTTAAGACATCACGGGAAGCTTATCCTAATCATGATGTATAAGCATGAACAGCAAATGGAGTATCGAAAAGCAATTAAAACATCCATGGTAAAATCAGATACCGTATTTTTTGGAGTATAAGATGCACCTTTTTCCTCCCTAAAAGAGGCTGAAAATTTGGGTGCTTCTTATACTTCGAATGTAGCTTTTTCAAAGCTTTTTTCCCCAGCCCTAACGAGGCGCTAACGATCCCGGCTTCCCTCCGAATAAGGTTTTTTTCAGCCCTAAGTCTTTGCAGGCTTGTTTTCATTCCTACTCCCTCTGAAAAAGCGGTGCTTTTCAGCCCTAACGCGGTGCTAACGATCTTCCTGGCTTGCTGCATTTATTTTTAATTCCTACTCCCTCCGAAGCAGTTTTTCCTGCCCTAAGTCTTTGCAGGCTTGCTTTCATTCCTACTCCCTCTGAAAAAGGCTTTTTAAGCCCTAACCAGAGGATAAAATAATGTGCTGAAGCTGAACAGACTAAGGACGGTAGCCAGATGAATACCTGGTAGGTAGATTTCCCCCCCCTATTTTCCTCTCCCAAAACTAAGGTGCGTCTTATACTCCGGTGCGTCTTATACTCCGAAAAATACGGTAATTATCAAATATTTAAGGAAAGGTTGAGCAAAAATATTGTTTTTCAAGGATGTAGAAAATAGTGCAAGGAGGAAGTGTGTTGTATAAATGACAAAGCACTTCAGAGAGTAGAGTAATTGTAGAAAATGCTACTTTCTGTGACAATCTTGTACAGGTAGTCCTTAATTTACGACTTCAATTCAGCCCCAAATTTCTGCTGCCAAGCAAGACAGTAGTTAAGTGAGTTTTGTCCCATTTTACAACCTTTCTTGCCGCAGCTGCTAAATGAATCAATGCAGTTGTTACGTTAGTAACACGGCTGTTAAGTGAATCTGGCTCCCCCATTGACTTTGCTTGTCAGGAGGTCGCAAAAGGGGATCACATGACCCTGGGACAGGACCACCATCATAAATATGAACCCGTTGCCAAGCATCTGAATTTCGATCACGTGACCACGGGGGATGCTGGAACGGCCATAAGTGTGAAAAACGATCATAAGTCCCTTTTTTTCAGTACTGTTGTAACTTGGTCGGCTAAATGTATGGTTTTAAGTCGACTACCTGTATTAAATCACCCCCTGATAAAAAGAGCCAAACATTCCATCCTAGCCCCTTGTGATGACATTATATCACTGCAATACCTCTTGGATGATGAAGGAAATGATGTATAGAGCGGCCTCAGCCATAGAAATCTGCCTGCCACAAGGAACTACTTACTCTCCCTTCAGGCGGCCATTTTCGTAGGCCGCTCTCCACATGTGGCCCTGGAGCTGTTTCAAAGCTGTGGTCTTCCTATCCAAAGACATCTGCCAGAGGACATTGTCTATCACGGCCTGGATGACCCGTTCAATCTCTTCTTCTCCATCCCTGGTTTCCAGTGGGATAGGCACCACTCCCTCCATATGAGAGTCTTCTTCAGCCTAAGGAAATCAAAAACAGAGAACAAGCAAGCCTAAAGTGACCAGATTTTTTTTTTTAAGCGGGACACCATTGACGGGGGCCGGGCCCGCCTGGACGCCGCCATTTGAGTTTTGCCCTCTGCGCATGCGCAGAACGCTGCGCATGCGCAGAGGGCAAAAGAATGCAAATGTTGGCGTCCAGGTGGGTGGGGGGGAGGCGGGAGGCCTTTCCTCGCCTCCCGCCTCCCCTTCGGGAGCCGGCAGTGGCTTGGACTGGCTGGCAGAAATGCTCCGCCTGTGTTTCGCGATCCCCGAGGATACCCAAGCCCTCCCCCCAACTCTTCCTCCTGCCGCCCCTTGCTAGCCAAGTACATCTTTGTCTCCAGTTACCTTTCCCCGTGGGGCGGGACAACCCCGCCACCGGGCAAGTGGTTCCTGTTCAGCGCCATGTTCCCGGCCAATGGCACCGACCGAGGCGGCGCGGCTCGTCTCTTTCGTCCCTTGCCAAGTACTGCAGAGCCGCCCCGTAGCGGCCGTGATCTCCTGGCGCTCAGGCCTGCCTCTCGGTGGAGTGGAGGCGTGGAGGCCAGTCGGCTGTGGGGGAGCCTGTCCCGCGGACGCCTCCTGGACTTGGGATGACTGCAAAAGGCGCGGTGGTGCTACTACGGTAAGGTGACCAGACGTCCGGGCATTCTTTCCAAAAAAGCGTGACTTTTTGGAAAGAATGCGGGACGCGGGACACACGCTTGAAAAGCGTGTCTGTCCCGCCAAAAGCGGGACGTCTGGTCACCTTAAGCAAGCCTAAGGAGGTACATCTGGCAGGACTCAGGAGAAGAGCCTTCTCTGTGGTGGCTCCCTCCTTTTGGAATATCATCCCTTCAGAAATTAGATTGGCTCCCACTTTGACACTTTTTCGTAAGGCCCTGGAGACTTGGTTTTTTCCAGCGGGCCTGAGGAACCCAAAAGTGGGATGGACCCCATCAAATGCTTCATTTGACCGTTATTGTTGCTCGAGGGGTGTTATTGGGGTTTTTTTTATTTTCTATACTGTGTTTTTATTGCTTGCAAGCCACCTAGAGTCACTGTGAGTGAGTAGGCGGCTATATAAATTTTCTAAATAAATAAATAAATGACATGAAAATTTTTGACAGTGAGAGCAATCAAGAAGAGACTGGACTGCCATCTGTCAGAAATGGTATAGGGTCTCCTGCTCGGGCGGGGGGGGGGTGTTAAGACTAGATGACCTCCTGTTAATCTGTAAGGTGCTCACACATTCACTTGAGATGCCAAGTGATGCTTCCAGCTGGGATGGGAATGGACGAGCCCCACCACCAAAAAATAGTTCCTGCCTTCACATAACTTCTTGCTTCTGCTGGCATGCTCATCATTTTTATTTCCTAAGAATGCCAATAGCCACCTTCACCAATCTGGATATATTCCAGATGTGTGGACTTCAATGTCTGGAATATTTAACATGAACCTTGCTGGTTGAATTCTGGAAGTTGAAGCTCACATTTCTGCACAGGACCGAGTTTGGGAAACACTGCCAGCCTGTACCGGTTCCAGAAGCATTCCAGCAATTCACAGTAAGACCCAAGGGTGGTGTTTTGCTTTAATTCATGCCATCTTGCCATGCAATTAATTTTAAATTTTAAAAAAATATTATATATGTCCTCATAATCCTTATTTTTAACAGTATGCCCTGAATTAAGGGATTACGGAGTTGTAAAAAAAGAGGTTTCAGTATTTTTCCTCAATGCCATTTCTGTGCAGGCCTGTATGCAATTTTTTACATAGATTTAAAAGGAAAAAAATGCACCTCCTACTAGACTAGTATGACTTCCTATACATAACCCATGGTCCAGCCAGCCTTGTAACAACTTCTCGCTCCTCTGGGCAAATAAAAATTGTGTCTAGGTGTTCAGGTTTTGAAGAGAAAAAAATCTTTCTTCCATACCTCATTAATGTACATATTTTGCCAGCAATATGGCAATTCAGAATTTATGAGGGTTGGAGGCTAGCTAGGAAGTTGGAAGGAAAGAGAAGAAGAGGGCGGCCAGTAGCAAGATGGATGGACTCAATTAAAGCAGTAACAGGTGCATCATTTGAAGACCTGAAGGACAACGGGTCCTCATGGAGAAAATATGTCAAGATGACTGGTAAGAGACATACTGACATGACGACTCAGAATAACAGTTGGAAGGGACCTTGGAGATCTTCTAGTCCAGCCCCCTGCTCAAGCAGGAGACCCTATACCAGTGATGGCGAACCTATGGCACGTGTGTCATAGGTGGCACGCGGAGCCATATCTGCCGGCACGCGAGCTGTTGCCCTAGCTCAGCTCCAGCGCGCATGTGTGCACCGGCCAGCTGATTTTCGGCTCGTGCGGAGGCTCTTGGAGGGCATTTTAGGTTTCCGGAGGGCCTCTGGGGGGCCAGGGGGGCGTTTTCACCTTCCCCAGGCTCCAGGGAAGCCTCTGGAGCCTGGGGGGGATGAAAAACGGGCCTACCGGGCCCACCGGAAGTTGGGAAATGGGCCGTTTCCGGCCTCCAGAGGGCCTCTGTGGGGGCGGGGGAGGCCGTTTTCGCCCTCTCCACACATTGAATTATGGGTATGGGCACTCACACGTGCGTGATAGCGCAGGCGCACGCGCTTTCGGCACCTGAGGGAAAAAAGGTTCGCCATCACTGCCCTATACCGTTTCATACAAATGGCTGTCCAATCTCTTCTTAAAAACCTCCAGTGATGAAGCACCCATAACGTCTGGAAGCAAGCCATTCCACCAATTGTTTTAATTGTCAGGAAAATTCTCCTTAGTTCTAGGTTGGATTTCTCTTTGACTAGTTTCCATCCATTGCTTCTTGTCCTGTCTTTCAGGTGCTTTGGAGAATAGGGTGATCCCCTATTTATTGTGGCATCCCCTAAAATATTAGAACACTACTATCATGTCATTCAATTAATCAGGCAGTTGTTATGGCTTATTTGTAAGTCGAGTATAGGTTCAGGTGTAATAATTGGTGGCGACCAGTTTTGGTTGCCACTATATTAAAAAAGATGTTGAGACTCTGGAAAGAGTGAAGAGAAGAGCAACGAAGATGATTAGGGGACTGGAGGCTAAAACATATGAAGAACTGTTGCAGGAACTGGGTATGTCTAGTTCAGAGGTCAGCAACCCGCGGCTCTGGAGCCGCATGTGGCTCTTTCACCCCTCTGCTGCGGCTCCCCGTCGCCACCACAATTTTGAAAGGAGCTTTCGGTTAGGGTGGGGGGAAGCAGGGCGTGCCAGGAGGAGACTCTATGGCAAGGGGTGGGTTTTCCGGTCAGCTCCACAATCGATAGGGCTTTCGGTTAGGACAGGTAGAGGAAAAAGGACGCCGCACTAGGAGGAGACTCTATGGTGGGGGAACTGGACTTCTGGTCAGCTCCAGAACTGAATGGGGGGCTTCCGGTTAGGACCTTTGTGGCTCTTTGAGTGTTTAAGGTTGCCGACCCCTGGTCTAGTTTAATGAAAAGAAGGATTAGGGGAGACATGATAGCAGTGATCCAATATCTTAGGGGCTGCCACAAAGAAGAGGGAGTCAAGCTATTCTCCAAAGCATCTGAAGGCAGGACAAGAAGCAATGGGTGGAAACTAAACAAGGAGAGAAGCAACTTAGAACTAAGGAGGAATTTCCTGACAGTTAGAACAATTAATCAGTGGAACAACTTGCCTCCAGAAGTTGTGAGTGCTCCAACACTGGAAGTTTTTAAGAAGATGTTGGAGAACCATTTGCCTGAAATGGTATAAGGTTTCCTGCCTGACGGAGTGAGAATAAATCTCACAGAGGTGATGTTTGATCTTTTCCCCGGAATTCAGACATTAGAAATGAAACCGTAGTTTAAAGTTCTAATTAAAATATTTATTTCGGTACAAAAACAATAAAATCTCATTTGTTTACATGTCTGATATAAAATGCGACTTCCCTCATCGGAAGCCAGAAGGAGGATAGAACGGAAATTCAGGAATGCACACATGCGTACAAGAACATATCAACCACATGCTTAGGAATAAACCATTATATTAGATAGGGATGCATCTCCCTGCATATACATGTAACAGGCAATAAATCACACCGTGACACTGCCCGAGCAGGGGGTTGGACTAGAAGACCTCCAAGGTCCCTTCCCACTCTGTTATGTTATTTTGTAATTCTGCCAATATCCAGACTGGCATGAAAAGAGCCAGAGTTGTGTTGAGATAAGAGGCTATACAGATATTTTAAATTAAATAAATAATGAAGAAGAGATGTCCAATGCAGTTTACCTGTTTTCTCAGCAGGCCAACATCTTGCTGGCACTCTTCGTCTTCCCAATGGGCTTCTAGATAATCGCGAATATTTTCCCTGATGTAAGGAAACAAAATATCCTGGGGACACAACAAAAAGATATCGGTGTTTTAAGCTACTGTGGACATAAGTTTGTAAACAACATCGGCTCCTCAAGGCATCTTCAAAAGCATTGATTATCCAATACGGCTAATTTAGTCACTTCACCAAATCTATACAAGCTAATTCTCAGAAGAGAAATTTAAACACACGTAGCCAGGGAAAATAGTGAGCTTGCTTACTGAGAACAAAGATGAAAGAGAGACAGAATCTTTTTGAGAGTAAATATACATTAATAAATGCAGAATTCTTTTTTGCAGTTTCATTGTTTGTTTAATTTTTTTATTTTATTATATAAAATATAAAATACAAAAGAAAAGAAAATAGGAGATTAAGGGAGGGAGAGGGAATTTGGAAAAGGGGGTGTGGAATACAAGGGGGAAGAGAAAAAGAAAGAAAAGGGGGCATTGATTTCCGACTCTTCCTAGCACAGTACAAGGTAAACACACTCCAGCCTCATCTTTTTGCTTTTACACATTAATATATAACTAGCCCTTTCTATAACACCAAATCTTTCTAATCAACAAAACCAAGATCAAAGTTTTATTTTTTTCTTCACAAGCACAAATTCCAGAGGTGATATCCAAGTAAGAACATATTTTACTCTTTAAATAAATTTCCTTGTTAAATCTATTTAACCATTCCTGCCTTATCTTCCTTGCTATGGAAATAACATGTATTTCTATTTGCACCTAGTAATCTTTATAAACTGTCACCATTTTTATTTACAAAGTTTATTATATTCTTTCAAATTCTTTAGCCTAAAAAAAGGGGGGGAGGGGAAAATATTTTCCCCCTTTCACCCTCCTTTTTTCCTTCAAAGTACTACTAACCTTTTTTTAAAAAAGGCCCTTCATTGTTAAAAACAAATGAAGAATCTCTTTTTAAAGTATTCTTGCACACATGGTCTAAATAACAATATTTGATAACAAATGGGTTTAGTTTTTAAGACTCCAGAGTGATTTGGCTGCAAAAGCCCCACAATACTTAACACAATAAACTCAAATAGGCCCAATGGAAAAACAGTAATTTTGACATACAGGTAGTTCTTGGCTTACGACAATTGGGACCAGAATTTCTGATGCTAAGTAAGGCGGTTATTAACTGAGTCGCAACCAATTTTATGATCTTTTTTTTGCCACGGTTGTTAAGCAAATCATTGTAGTTGTGTTAAGTGAATCACACAGTCGTTAAACTGGCTTCCCCTCCATTGACTTTGCTTATTGGAATCCAGCTGGGAAGTTTGAAATGACGATTGTGAGACAGACAGACAGACAGACACACACGTTGTAAATATATGCCGGTTACCAAGCACTCAAATTTTGATCACCTGATTGTTAGTGCTGTGATTATAAATACGAAGACCGGCGATAAGTAACTTTTTCCAGTGCTGTTGTATCTTTGAACGGTTGCTAAATGAATGGCTGTAAGTCAAGGACTTCCTGTATGCCAATGATGTGACAGATTCCTCCTTCCGGTTATATATATTTTTCCATTCCAGCAGACCGTGTGCCTTTCAATTAGCTGCATAATTAAATGCTGAATCAGCAACCGTAAGTGCTATTCTTAAACATCAAAAAGCCTATAATTTGAGGAGCATCTCTATGAGATAGAACTACATTAAACTAAGATTGATCATGTCTGCCGGATCTCCATGTGCAGGTCTACTGGGCTTGCTAAGCAACCATGATGTGACCTTCATGTTAAATAAGCAACGTGGGTTAAGGTTGGCTGCTCGTGCTTGAAAAGCAAATCATGGGGAAAATTAATTCTATATAAGAGACCTTCTTACAGTTATTAAGGTCAATTGAAACAAACCCAATTTTGGGCAACCAAAAGTGATCACTTCCATCTCTTTTTGACTAATTGTGCCAATGACCTAGGTCAGTGATGGCGAACCTTTTTTTCCTCGGGTGCCGAAAGAGCGTGCTCGCGCGCTATCGCGCATGCGCGAGTGCCCACACCCATAATTCAATCCCTGGGGAGGGCAAAAATGGCCTCCCCCACCACCCTGGAGGCCCTCTGGAGGCCAGAAATGGCCCATTTCCCAAGTTCTGGTGGGCCTAGTAGGCCCGTTTTTCATCCTCCCCAGGCTCCAGAGGCTTCCCTGGAGCTTGGGGAGGGTGAAAATGCCTTCCACCGCCCACCGGAGGCCCTCCAGAAGCCGAAAACACCCTCCCAGAGTCTCAGTGCGAGCCGAAAATTAGATGGCCAGAGTGCACATGCATGTTGGAGCTGAGCTAGGGCAACGGCTCGCGTGCCGGCAGATATGGCTCCGCGTGCCACCTGTGGCACGCGTGCCATAGGTTCGCCATCACTAACCTAGGTATTCGTGCATTAGACTGCAGCAAACAGTACTTCGGGGATGGATCCCAAAGGTGCTTTTTTCAAGAGGCAATTGGACTTTCTGGTTTTCCTCTGAAGACCTTTCGCTTCTCCTTCAGGAAGCTTCTTCAGCTCTCAACTTCTTGGATGAGAAGCGAAATGTCTTCAAAGAAAAACCAGAAAGTCCAGTTGCCTCTTGAAAAAAGCACCTTTGGGTTAACCATGACCTGGATGACTGAGAATCTCCATAGATATTTATGGGTTGATGTGAGATGTGCATTTAAGACAACGTGTCTTCAAGGACAGAAACATGATTCACCCACTATAGTTAAGTTCCTTTGAAATAAATTCTGTGCCAATACGCATTCTCATACATAACGTAACAAATAATTCCCTCACCGCTGTCAAACTATTAACTAAGGCTGCATTACTATTACTATTAGTCTCCTCATCGTTCCTATCACCCCTCTCCTCCCACTTATGACTGTAACTTGTTGCTTATATCATTATGGTTTATATTAATATTGATTGTTTCCTGATTGCTTATTTGTACCCTATGACAATCATTAAGTGTTGTACCTCATGATTCTTGACAAATGTATCTTTTCTTTTATGTACACTGAGAGCATATGCACCAAAGACAAATTCCTTGTGTGTCCAATCACACTTGGCCAATAAAGAATTCTATTCTATTCTATTCATCCAGAAATTCTAGACCAGGCATGAACGACTTGTGGCCCATAGGCCAAATGAAACCCTGGACAGCTAGTAATGCAGCCACAGAAGATATAAACCCTAAAAAATAAAAGATCCATGTATACAGACACAGAAATTATATATTTTGTATGTGGCCCAAGACAATTCCTCTCCACTCAATGTGGCCCAGGCAAGCCAAAAGGCTGGACATCCGTGATCTAGATCAGGGATCTCCAACCTTGGCAACTTTAAGACTTGTGGACTTCAACTCCCAGAATTCCTCAGCCAGCAAAGCTGGCTGAGGAACTCTGGGAGTTGAAGTCCACAAGTCTTAAAGTTGTCAAGGTTGGAGACCCCTGATCTAGATGCTTGTGTCGAATAGACCTTCTGAAAGAAAACATGATAAAGACCAATCTCTTTAATTTAGGAAATAAACTCCAGGTGGCATTCAACTTATGAGCACAATTGACCCCCAAATTTCTGTCGCTAAGCGAAACATTTGATAAGTGAATTTCGCCCCCATTTTACGACCTTTCTTGCCACAGTGGTTAAGTGAATCACTGCAGCTGTTAAGTTAGTAACACGGCTGTTAAGTGAATCTGGCTTCCCCGTTGACTTTGCTGACCTCATGGCTTGACTACCGCAACCAGCTCTTCATGGGCTGCCCATGAAGACAAATGAAGTTTAAACAGATCCAGAATGCAGCAGTTGTAGGCGGTAATTGGCCATGACTCAGTATGTCCATGTAACACTTCTGCTTTGAGAGCTGCACAGGTTGCTTCCAGGTAGGATTCAAGGTGCTGCCAATTTAAGCCCTACCTGACCTAGAGCCTGGTTACTTGAAGGAACACACCTAACCCTCGTAGTATCTGGCCAGCCAATTGGCCCTGGAGTGTCTTTTCCATAGCAGAACCTCCCCACACATTACATAATCTGTATCAATCACGCCATTGTACTGCAGGCCATAATTATTTCTTTGTAGTGTTACTGTGTCTGAAATGGACAGGGTTAATTTAAGGTGGATTGCAGTGCAAAGTTTGTGCAAAGTGAAAAGGCAGCATATTTTGCAGACCCGGGAAAGAAAATAACAGCAGATCCCTTAGAACAGGGATGTCAAACTCAAGGCCCACAGGGTGCTTAGATCTGGCCTGCAGGGCCGCCCTGGAAACAGCGAAGGACCGGCCCTCGGTGCCTCTGCCAGCGAAAACGGAGCTTGGGAGGGCCACGTGCGGCCTTCCCAAGCTCCATTTTCACTGGCAAAGGGTTGCAGGAGGCTGCCGCAGCTGAAAACGGAGCTCGGGAGCCCATTTTCGCTGGCAGAGCGCTCGGCCACCACAGGCGCCCCCGACATGAGTGACGCTGAGCTGGCCACCCCCACGGTCAAACACAATCATGAAGCGGCCCTCAATGAAATCGAGCTTGACACCCCTGCCTTAGAATATTACAGGTAGTCCTCAACTTATAACAATTCATTTAGCGGCCGTACAAAGTTACGACATCATTGGGGGAAAAAGTAACCTATGACCGTTTTTCACACTTACGACCATTGCAGCGTCCCCATGGTCACTTGATCAAAATTCAGACTGTGGGCAACCTCAGTCACACATTTCTGATGGTTGCGGTGTTCCGAGATCGTGCGGTCTCCTTTTGTGATCTTCTGACAAGCAAAGTCAATGGAAAAATCAAATTCACTTAACAGCCGTGTGACTAACTTAACTGCAGTAACTGTGGCAAGAAAGGTTGTAAAATGGGGCAAGACTCACTTAGGAAATGTCTCGCTAAGCAACATAAATTCTGGGCTCAATTGTGGTTGTAAGTCTGTAGGAATGGGTGCCCTGTGAAAGGGTGTGTGTGCAGAATACTCCCTGCCCTAAGCGGGGCCCCTGGAATGATCTCATTCAGTTCACATGGCCAGAATGATTTCAGATACCTTCTCTAGCTGATACCTTATCTCATCTAGGTTGCAACAACACAAATGCTCATTAAAAAGTTGGTGGGGGGGAGATGTGGGGGGGAAATTCACCAATGAGAATGCTGTTGCTTATTCCTACCTTTTGCTGCTTGGAAAACTGTATATAAGCAATAAACCCTGCGAAGGCAGTCAGACATCTTGGGACATCTTTGCATCCTGAAATGATTTGTCTTTAATTCCATCATAAGTTGACACTCACTCTAATCAGAAAGTTGATTCCTAGCTATTATGTCTTCCTGTCTTTCCATGGTAATAAGTCCATAGGGGCACTGCTATTTACTGCCCAATAAACACGCACTGGGCTGTTCCAGTATTTGAAAAGCCAATGCAGTTAATGTGTTAAGACTCGTATTGGAGAAATCCAGGTTCAAATCCACCCACAGGCATAGAAGTTGCTCTTTGTCAGTCCAACTTATCTCTCAGGATTGGTGTTGTGGAAAAAATGGGAAGACAGAGAGCTAATTGGAGCCAGGAGTGAGCCAACCTTGACTCCAATCAGTGTGATGATATGGATGTGTTGCTGACAGCTGTCCTGCCCTTTAAAAACACACACCTGTTTTGGGTTTACTGGTTTCAAGAAGCACTGTCTGATGTGAATCATGCCTCGCAGAAAAGAGCTCTCAGAAGACCTACGATCAAGAATTGTTGACTTGCATGAAGCTGGAAAGGGTTACAAAAGTATCTCCAAAAGCCTTGATATTCATGTGTCCCCGGTAAGACAGACTGTCTACAAATGGAGAAAGTTTAGCACTGTTGCTACTCTCCCTAGGCGTGGTCGTCCTGTAAAAATGACTGCAAGAGCACAGCGCAGAATGCTTCATGAGGTAAAGAAGAATCCTAGATTGTCAGCTAAAGACCTACAGAAATCTCTGGCACATGCTAACATTTTTGTTGACACATCTACAATAAGGAAAACATTAAACAAGAATGGAGTACATGGGAGGACACCACAGAGGAAGCCATTGCTGTTCCAAAAAAATATTGCAGCACGTTTGAAGTTTGCAAAAGAGCACCTGGATGGTCCACAGCACTACTGGCAAAATATACTGTGGACAGATGAAACCAAAATTGAATTGTTTGGGAAGAACACACAACACTATGTGTGGAGGAAAAAAAGGCACAGCACACCAACATCAAAACCTCATCTCCACTGTAAAACATGGTGGAGGGAGCATCATGGTTTGGGGCTGCTTTGCTGCCTCAGGGCCTGGACGGATTGTTGTCATTGATGGGAAAATGAACTCCAGAGTTTATCAAGACATTTTGCAGGAAAACGTACGACCATCTGTCCGCCAACTGAAGCTCCGCAGAGGATGGGTGATGCAACAGGACAATGACCCAAAGCATACAAGTAATTCAACAAAAAAATGGCTTCAACAGCACAGAATACGCCTTCTGGAGTGGCCCAGTCAGAGTCCTGACCTCAACCCGATTGAAATGCTGTGGCATGACCTTAAGAGAGCGATTCACAGCAGACATTCCAAGAATATTGCTACACTGAAATAGTTTTGTGAAGAGGAGTGGTCCAAAATTACTCCAGATCGTTGTGCAGGTCTGATCTGCAACTACAGGAACCGTTTGGTTGTGGTTATTGCTGCCAAAGGAGGGTCAACCAGTTATTGAGTCCAAAGGTTCCCATACTTTTTCCTCCCTGCGCTGTGAATGTTTACATGTTCAATTAAACCATGGCAACATCTAATGTTTGTGTAATATTATTTTCAGCAGACTGTGTTTTTCTATTGTTGTGACTTAGATGAAGTTCAGAGCACATTTTATGACCAATTCATGCAAAAATCCACGTAATCCCAAGGGGTTCACAAACTTTTTCTTGCAACTGTAGATTATCAGCAAACATTCAACTGCATGGCCAATATGAGGTTTAAAAAGTAATCTTTACAGTATGTAACACAAAAGGAAAGGTTTTAAAAAAAACACACCACGACTCACCTAATTCTATCTTCCCTTAAGTAAAAGCTACCAAACAGTTAATCTTTTTGCCTAGAACTTAAATCAATTTCCTTCCTATGTCAGAATAGCTTTACAGAAAACATCCCCACACCCAACCCAGCACTTGATACAGAGGTAAACAATACTGTCTCCGCTTTTTTTAAAAAAACATATCTACCACAGCGTTTTTCAATGTTGGCAACTTTTTAAGATGGGTGGACATCAACTCCCAGAATTCCCCAGCCAGCGTTGCTGGCTGGGGAATTCTAGGAGTTGAAGTCCACCCATCTTAAAAAGTTGTCAACATTTGAGAAACATGGCCCTACGCTGTCACTCTCATCCAAACCACAAGAAACAAACAAGGAATAACGGATGGAAGCTGACTAAGGAGAGATTCAACCTGGAAGTGAGGAGAAACTTTCTGACAGTGAGAGCCATCTACCAGTGGAACAGCTTGCCTGCGGAGGTTGTGAGAGTCCGAACACTTGCGACCTTCAAGGAGAGACTGAGCTGCCATCTGTCTCAAATGATGTAGGACCGTGATGGCGAACCTATGGCACGGGTGCCACAAGTGGCACGCGGAGCCATATCGGTGGGCACGCGAGCTCAGGTGCGGCGTGCATGTGTGCACCAGCCGGCTGATTTTCAGGCATCCTGGGCCCACTGGGAGTCGGGAAACAGGCTGTTTCCAGCCTCCAGAGGGGGTGGGGAAGGCCGTTTTCGCCCTTCCCAGGCTCCTAGAAAGGCTCTGGAGCCTGGGGAGAGAGAAAAATGGGCGTGCCATTGCATGCTGGGAGCAGGGGGGGTCATGCGTGCATGTGGGGGGGTGCATGGAATTATGAGTGTGGGCACGCACACACGTGATCCACCACATTCCCCCCCCTTTTGGCACGCGAACCAAAAAAGGTTCGCCATCACTGATGTAGGAACTCCTGCTTGAGCAGGGGGGTGGACTAGATGACCTACAAGGTCCCTTCCAACTCTAATAATAAATCTAAATCTAAATCGACAGACACGCAGGCACAATTTCCACCTTGCCTTGATTGTTGTTGCACTCAAGCCGGGCGTACTAACGCTCCTTTCTTTCCCCCCCAACAAAACAACCCTGCAATGTAGGCTGGAGGGGCTGAGTGATTGATTCTCAAGTTCTAACTAACCCAGCCAGGTTTCAGTGCTTAATACAGTGTTTCCCCAACCTTGGCAACTTGAAGATATCTGGACTTCAAGTCCAGATATCTTCAAGTTGCCAAGGTTGGGAGAAAGGACCGGAATTCAGAGCCTGCTGGGGTCACTCTAAACCCAGCATCTTCCCCACTACAACTTAAACCGACTGCGCAATCCACACGCGTGGGGCCCGATCCTCACGTGTTTTTCCCCCCTGTAAAAGAAGGCCAGACTGAAGGAAATCCCCCCTCCCCAAATTCCCACGCGCGTTCAGTTTAGGCAGGGCAAAAGGCGGCTGCTTCCGGCGAGAGGAAGGCGCGGGTTATTTTTTATTTGGCAATAATAGCCCCGTCTACACACGCCCCCTCCCCAAATCCCCCCCCTTTCCCTACAAGCCTGAGGATCGCAACGTACGCAACTCACACTCCCCCCACGGCCACAACTCACCTTGACAAACGTGACCGGAGTGGTCGTGCCTTCTATGTCGAGCAAAAACACGCTGACTTCCGCGGGGACCGTGAAGCCCACCATGTCCCCGGCTGGAAGTCTCCGCCAGCCCCGATCTCCCCGGGGGTTGGAGTGGGGGGGGGACGGGAACAGACGCGATCGGGGGAAATTCCCTGGGAATCTGGGGTGGGGGTGGGGGGGCGCCGCGCCGGCAAAAAATAAAAAGCTTCCGGAGACAGACGGCGGCGCTGCCACGAGCCTTCCGCGAGCACGAGCGGGAGGGCGGAGGCCCACGTGGCTGGAAGCGGAGCCGCCGCAGCGCCCGGATCGCGGCGCTCTGATTGGTGGCTAGAAACGGGGAGTGGGGGGAAGAGAAAGTGTGTGTGTGTGTGTGCTGGAGAGAAGGAGGTTGCGAGTGAGTGGGTGGATGGCCTTTGGTTGCAAAGCCCCGCGTTTGCCTACTTACTTCTCCCTTGGGTTTTTGCACCTTGGCTCGGACTTGCAAACAGACGCGGTTGCAAGGCTTGCACGGCTGTACGTTGCACGCGGCTCCCGGTGCAAATCATTTTACTTCTTTATTTTATCAAGTGCGTGTTGGCAATATACACAGATATAACATTGTTTATATACATAAGGTGGGTACTGATAAGAGGGAACATTAGGACAGGGACGGTAGGCACGCCGGTGCACTTATCACGCGGAGGCGCGAGGGGCTTCCCCACCCCCGTTCCCCCCGGTTGCGCAGGAGAGAGAGGGATCGATTCCTTCGCTGCCGGGACTTGAGGCCGAGAAAAGCTTGCAAAATTCCCGGGTTTGAAGAGCCGATTTAAAAATAAAAAATAAAAATAAAAAGGTCATCTCTGCCAACCTTGCCGCGCCAGGAAACGATAATTTCGATGTGTGTGTGTGTGCTTGCAGGGCTTGCAAAACACTATCGTGGCCCTCGATCGTATCCGAGTGAGACTTAATTATCCCCATCCCACCCCGGGAGAAAAAGGGGACTCGAAGCGCTTCCACGAAGCACCCTTTCCCGAAACTCGGTGCAAGGTTAAGAACCCGGGCGTGAACGTGCACGCCCCAAAACGACCATGTTGTGTAAGACCAGCGGCCATTTTCCCAGCGCGTGTGCATGTGTGTGTGTGTGTCACTCTGCGTGTATGAAATGGATCAAGGCCGGGGGGCGAAGGCGTCTCGCGGCGCCCGCTTTTCTCCTAGGAAAGACGGTTCTTTAAAAGTTGCGCGTGGAACAGCAAAGCTTTGCCCGGCTCGGCCCTTCCCGCTTTCCCCAGTGACCACGTTGCACGGGTGGGTGGGTTACGCGACCCCGTGGAATTGGTCCTGCACACTTCGAAGGGCTAGGAAACCGAATAGCTGACATCAACCTTTTAAAGGGGGAGGATAAGATCTGGAGGCTGCCCTGCGCATCTTTGAAACTCGGCCTTCCGATTTGTCTTGCGATTCTTCCCAATCGGAAATCTTCTAAAGCAAACTTTTGTCGACGCGCAAGGGAGGCTATTTTAAGCTCTAAATTTCTTCCTTGCTTGCTTTTAAAACGGTAGAGTAATATTTCACTTTGTGGATTAAAACTAATAGTGCCCGGTTTTAGGGGGGACATCTAAACTCATTCAGATGCGTCAGGATTTTTGTCCCATTTCCTGCAAAACCTATCATGAATGGACCACTTCTTGTCTGTTTGAAACGGTGCCCAGCTGCTCAAAAGGAAACGGCGGGGAAGGGTGGGTGGGTTAAAAAAATGAACTGAGACCATTTGAATGCCATATGCTAAATAAAAGTGGAAGTTTCACTTTTGCAAATGGAGCATTTGAAGAGGTTGTGCCTGCCACTGCTTATATATATAGATCTGTAATAGTCTCCCTTTATTTTCATTTTTCAGCAAAAATGTTACATTATATATGTGTGTGTGTGTGTGTGTAACATTTTTGCTGATATATATATAAATATAAATAATATAAATATAAATAAAATTTTGTTGGAAGAAATATCCTCCTGGGTTCAGTTCCAAGTGGAGAAAAAGACACTGGAAACATGGTAGTTGCTTGGAAAGATGGTTTTAATGGTGGACAGGATCACATTCTTTGAAGATGTTGGGTGAAGAAAAAAAAAGGATGAGATGCTGTGAGTGTCCTGGTTTTATGCCCACTCTAGGCCCCACCCTACAGCTTCCTGTTCCTGTGTAAGAAATGCACTCTGATTGGTGGTCAGACTCCCAGGGGCGGGTGGTGGTGGTTCCTGGCTAACTTTGTAGGCTGTCTGTCTCCCAGGCTTGGTTGAGCCTTGCTGACTGATGTAATCTTCCCAGGTGCCATGTGGTGAGATGGGTAGAGGGCTAATACTATCATGTCTTGAGGGCCATGTCTTAATCCACAAGTCTTCAAACTTGGCAACTTAAGACTTATGGACTTCAACTCCCAGAATTGGTGACTGGAGAATTCTGGGAGTTGAAGTCCACAAGTCTTAAAGTTGCCAAGTTTGAAGACCTCTGTCTTAATCCCATTACCCTGGAGCTGAAGGGTGTAGATCTTTGTTATGTAGAATAGACTGGCTCCTGCCTTAATGGCCCATTGACAAAAGGGGAGGGCTGAGTTTCTGCCTCTCTTTTAGGGGAAATATTCTGCCCTTTTCATATTTCCTAAAATATCTCATTTTCCTAGGAGGGGTGGGTGCTAACTTCCTACAGTATCATTGTATATAATACAATCCTTGGTTGTATAAACAGAGGCATATAATAAAAAAGTATTAGTACTGCTTTATAAAGCCTTAGTAAAGCCATACCTGGAATAGTGTATCCAGTTTTGGTCACCACATTACACACACAAAAAAGTTGAGATTTTGGAAAAAGTGCAAAGAAGAGCAGCTAAGATCTAAGGGTCTGGAGACTAAAACATATGAAGAAAGGTTGCAGGACTTGGGTTTGGCTAGTCTAGAGAAAAGAAGGACTAGGGGGGACATGATAGCTATATTCCAGTATTTGAGAGGCTGCCACAAAGAGGAGGGGGTCAATTTATTTTCCACAGCACCAGAAGGCAAGACAAGAAACGAGAGAAGCAATCTGGAATTAAGGAGGAACTTAATTCCAGATTGTGGTGAGGATAGTTAACCAGTGGAACATGCTTGCCTTCAGAAGTTATGGGGGCTTCATCACTGGAGGTTTTTAAGAAGAGATGGAGCATTCACTTGTCTGAAATGGTATAAGGTCTCCTGCTTGAGCAGGGGGCTGGACTAGAAGACCTCCAATGTCCCTGCTCTATTCTGATTGATTGGTAAAAGAACAGCGCCAGCATTATGGCTGTGAGCACCCCCTCCCCCAGCATGTCCTTAAATTTCCAAATGTGCCTAGGGGTAGTCTTCTTACAACCATTCATTTTAATGACCGAAGTTGATCCAAATTTGGATGCTTGGCAACTGATTCATACTTATGACCGTTGCAGTGTCCTGAGGTCATGGGATCACTCTCTGCGAACTTCCCACAAGCAAAGTCAGTGAGAAAGCCAGATTCACTTTACAACTGTGTTACTAACTTAGCAACTGCAGTGATTCATTGAACAGCTGTGGCAAGGAAAGTTGTAAAAATTGATCAAAATGTACTTCACTGTCTTGCTTAGCAACAGAAATTTTGGGCCCAATTGTGGTTGTAAGTCGAGGATTAGCTGTGCTGATGGTAGGCTGAAGATCCTTGTTTTCCTAGGTATGATCTAACCATTTTGTCTCTGGGAAGCCCCAAAAGTATAAGGGCAATGTGTTCTACCTCTCTTCTTTTTTAGCGGTATGGACCAGCCGTTCAAAGATACACTGCTTTTGCATAATGGGACCTCAGTGATTGTTTCTAATATTGAGCCTCTCTATGGTGAATTATTGCAGCAATACATTTTTCCTTAATCATGATGAATTCGCTTCAGCTATAACCTTTGTAACTTTATAAATACGATATTTGCAGTTGTCAGTGATGTGATTCAGTTTTTGTAATCTTCAAAAGGCACATCAACAGTTTGGCTTAAAAAATATTGATTGGTGATTTAATTTTTGGTGGCTCCATACATACAATGGAATTATATATATATATTTTCTAGGACAGTCCTCTCCCATCATGGACCTTCGAATGTGAGCATTGCCGTGCAGGCTGGGTCTAGGTCTAGGATTGCATGGGGATGATGGAAATTGGAACCCAACATATTTGGAAATCACAGGGACACAGAAATGGCTCTAAAGAATGCAACCTTTAGCATCATTTTGCCTCCTCTTATTAAGTTTGCTTAAAAAAACCGAATGTGACTCAGATTCCCTGATTAAACTATGTCTATTTTTCTAATTTCATTTCCTCTGTTCTTGCTGTTTTAAGCGATGTTTTATTTTCATTATTTTACTCTGATTTGATTGTTGAGAGCTGCCCAGAGTAGTGGAGAGTCAAGCAGCATACACATTTAATAAATTATTAATATTTTGGAAAAACAACGATGCTGTCTGTTTCCATCAAAAGCACAGGCTGCCTTAGTTCCAATCACAAATTGTGTTTACTGATATTTTATACCCAATTAATCTTTTATACTCCTATTTGGAGATGACATTCTCCTAAATACTATCTCCACAGGTGTGGGTTTTCCATCAGTTTTGTAACGGGAAGGGGACAATGTGTCACTTTTGTCAATTTTCCAAGGAAAACAGTTATGTGTGAGACAGCCAACTCGTATTATAGAATATAATGCAGACCAGTATCTCTTTTGTTAACCTCAGCCACGTAGAACAGAAATAATTTAAAAGCTATTACACATGTGTAATAAGAGCAGATTAACTTTAGTTTAAAATAACCCATAAACATTAAATCATTTGGAAAATTTTGTTGGAATAAAATTATCTTCCAGCACGTCTAAAGGAGTTCGAAGCAGATACACAGATTTTCAAAGATTTTCATTTTATTATTCGGAAATGTCAGTCCGTATAGATGCAAAGTAAACCTTTATATTTAAAAAAAAAACCCAGGAGATACACCCGAATGTATATCCTAACACTTGGTCTGTGATGTTCTTTATTATACTTTCAAAATAAGGTGTCCTGTTTAGATGGCCTACAATTGCAGATGAAGCGTGCAATCAGTGGTTATTAAAAAAAAAAGAGCGCCCTGGAAGATAGAAAATGCATCGAGTAAATACTGTTAAGAAAGTACCTGCCAAATAATTCCACCTTGAACCAATAACATGAGAAAATTAAGGGTTAGGCAGTTTTTCTACAAAACCCAAATAAACAAAAAACAGCTTTGAGATTTCAAGGGCTCTTTCCACAAGAGTTTGTGATTTTTTTTAAAGTGGGAGGCAAAAATAATGCAGAGAAAAATATGAAGAGATAAACCAGCCCTGCATTTTAAGACCTGACGCTTCTTAACGAATGGAGGCAAATACAGAGCCTAATTTAAGAAAAGATTCTAAGGAGGGGGGTGGGAAATCCGATTTATGTGCCAATGGCTGTTCAGCTCCTCTCAATGCAGCCCCTCGCAAGGGCCCCTGTTAAACCCGAGTGGTGTTCACAAGTTACGACCTGCGCACGTGGGGCGGTCGCTGACCCGCTCCCAGGTCTGCACATGTGTACATATGTGTTTTGAGGGGGATTCCTGATGAAAGCCATGCTTGGCCCATGCTTTGTCACATTCGGCGGGTTAGCTTTGTTGCAACGGAGAGCGGCCCAAATTCAGGAGACTATGCTGGGAAAGGGACCGGGGTCCACAAAGTTGCCGTTCAAGGGAAGGGAAGCCTTGCAGAGGCGTGTTGGGCTCCCCGAGACTTAAAAGCGCTTCCCCGCCTCCGCCGCTGCCCTTCCGCCATGGGCAACCCCGACACTCCCCCACCCGCCGCCGCTCCTTCAGAAGCCGCATTGCGCCTGCGCCGCTGGAGCGCTCTGATTGGCTGAGGGGGTCCCTATATAAACGCAGCGCAGGCTCTGCCCGGATCTCTTGTTACGGCCGCCATTTTAATACTCGGGTCGGACCGCGTAGTCAATCTCTTTCCTTTGCGTCGGTGTGCGCGCGCTTTTTTTTTTGCCCCCCCTTCGGCCCGTTCCCGCTATGGAGGAGAACACTGACTACGGCAGTAGCAATAATAACAATAACACAAGCTCCGGCGGTGGCGGCGGCGGCCAGGAAGAGTTCGCCGAAGGCTCGAAGATCAACGCCAGCAAGAACCAGCAGGATGACGGGTACGAGGGGAATCGATCCCAAGCAGGGGGAAGGGGCAGCTTTGGCGAACGCGGGAGGGAGGGGGAGGAGGAGAGGAGAGCGAGTTGATGGGTCGGACGCCATTTTGGCCTGTTTAAAAAAAAAGTAACCGGGGGATAGCCCTCAGCAAGGCCTTTCGCCCGGCAGCTGCCACGTGATCGCGCTCTTCCCTGGTGAGCGTTGCACCTCCCGCCACTGCAAGTCTCTTTGTGTCTTTTCACCCCCCCATCGCTCTCGCGAGAGGGGAGGGGGGCGGGTCTCCACGTCCGAATGGGTGGAGCGGCGGAGGGGTTTGGGGGGCGGGTTGATCGTTGCCTCGTGACGCAACCGGCAGCCTATAGGAACATAGCGGGCGGGCCTGGATGGGGAAGGCGGGTCCTAAGCGGCCGAGAATGCGCGTTGCTGGCCCCGTCGGGTGGGCGGGGCGAACTCAAACCTTGGCAACATTGGAAGTGGGGGAAGGGAAGGGGGCGGAGTTGGCAAGAAGGTGCATTGTGGGCGGTCTTATCGGGCTTCTCTTGGGCACCTTTTCGTGGCTTCCCTTCTGCGCCTGGCTTGCTTCCCCTGCGGGCTAAAAGCGTGGCTGGCCGAAAAGCCCCCGATCTATTTTATATTTTAAATACATTTTATTTTTAAGAGTGATCTTGGGTCTGATTTCTCCCCAGGGCGATCTTTCCAGGGTTCAACATTTCAGATCAAGATTCATTTTTATTTCCCACCCTCCTTCCTCTCAACTACTTGTAGGGGAGCTGTGTATTCTGTAGCTAATGTTAGATTATGATTTTTATTCTCGGCTGAGATTCAGCCCAACGCACCTGGGTTACATCGGGGAGGGGGGAAGAGAAAGATTGTCTAAAGCGCTGCCCAAAACCTTTAAAAATCTGTGTTTTTCAACTCGTAACATTGCTGGCTAGGCGCAGGGGTGGCCAAACTATGGTTCTTTGAGGACCTGTGGACTTCAACTCCCAGAATTCCTGAGCTAGCCATGCATGGCTGGCTCAGGAATTCTGGGAGTTGAAGTCCATAGGTCCTCAAAGAACCATAGTTTAGCCACCCCTGGGCTAGGGAATTAAGGGAGTTGAAGGCTGCATGTCTTTAACGTTGCCAAGTTTGAAGATGATTGGAGGCGAGTACGCCTTTTAAAGTAGTTACAGGTAGTCCTTGACTTACGACCTCAATTGACCCCGAAAGGTCTGTTGCTAAGCAAAACAGATGGGCTTTGCCCCATTTTACAATCTTTCTTGCCACACTCAAATGAATCAAGGCAGTTAAGTTAACTGCCGTTAATTGAATCTGGATTCCCTATTGACTTTGCTTGTCAAAAAGGCACAAAAGTTGATTGCATGTTTCTGGGGCACTGCAACCATCATAAATACATACCAGTTGCCAAGCGCTTTTTTGTGTGAAAAACAGTCTTGAAGTCACTTTTTCAGTGCTGTTGTAACTTTGAATGGTCATTAAATGAATGGTTGGAAGTTGGGGACTGCCTGTATTTGGAAGACTGCAAATAGCAGAAAGTGAGCCATGTGCAGGGCAGAGTATATAGCCTAGGGCAGGGGTCTCCAACCTTGGCAACTTTAAGACTTGTGGCTGAGGAACTCTGGGAGTTGAAGTCCACAAGTCTTAAAGTTGCCAAGGTTGGAAGACCCCTGGCCTAGGGAGAGAGCTACACATAGCACTTGGAAGCCAAAATGGATCTAGAAAAAATGCAAAGGACTGTATGATTAAACTTATGCAACAAGTTGCTTGGATTGTTATTTGCTTGGATTGTTATTTTGGGTGCAGATGAAGGATCCTTAACTCCTTGGAGAATATAGTACAAATCTTGAGTGCTTCAAGTTTCAAATGTTACAAAATGGCATTCTTCACAACTATGAAGGAGATATATCTATCCGTCTTTCATATATGTTTATATTTGAGGATTGTTGGTTTTCAGGATGCCCACCTTAGCTTTAGTGGTTCTGATGCTTGAGAATAATAAGATAAGTCTTAACTGATTTTGCATTAGTTATGTGCTCCCTCAGCCAATTTGTGGTTGGTTGGTGTGAAGATAAAATGAGGCAATAGTGTGTGTATGCTACTTTGACATTGAGAAGATAATGAAGTAAAAAGATAGCGAACTCTGAATCTGCTGTTCCATTTTTCTATGACAATTAGCAAAATCAATATCATACTAGTTATACCTTACCATTTATCTCCCACTGCAAAATTTGTGGTTCCCTTAGCTTTTGGCAGACGCATGGTTTCAGTTTTCCTGTTTCAGTTATTTGTTTTAATTTAAAAGAAAGATTGTTTGAGATCTTCATGAAGAAATGTCACTTTTGTAGAGAGCTGCAGTGGTTGGACCTTCACTTCAAATGCATAAACATCTTACATGCGTTTATGGTTAAGGAGAATTTACACAGTGCAATGTAATGATTAAGAAATTGAACTGGCATCAGGAAGATCTGGATTTGCTTATCCAGTGTCTCACACAATTGCTGTGATGATTTGCAAAATACCTTCGTAACAAGTTCATAGGTACACTGCTATATTCTGATTTTATAGGAAGGTGTGATTGTCACCTATCTTGGAATAAAATGTGCAAGTTTTTACTGTTTTTTAAAAGTTATTTCCTTGGAATCTGTTGTTAGTCTTCACTTTTTTTTCAACAATATTGAAGTAATCCAGTTACTTTCCTTGATCTCTAATGACATGACTAAGTACTGCAGTTTTGTTATTTTATTACACTGCTTTGATTCAGGAAAAAAAATTATTTAGGAAAAAAATCCCACTGTAATCCATTAACCTTTTCAATAAACATGCTCCAAATTTTGTGTATGGAACTGAGATAGCTGGCCATAATTTCAGAATATATACAGACAAGCTCTTAATTTTTTTAAATAAAAACCCCTGCTTTTTAAAGACTTCCAAATGTTAATTATCAGAAGGGGATAGTTTTTGAGATTGTTTATGATCCTTACAGTCATATTTAGTCAGAGACATGCAGAAATTTCAAACACCCAATTTCAGTACTTTATTCAAATAAGGTTTTTAGAGTTCAAAAAGTAATATTTTGACATGTATCATAAGTATGCCTGTACTGTTCTACTGCATCATAAGTTTTACCACCCTATTTTGAAAACAGGTGTTTTATAGTTGAATTGTGGGACTGTTTTGAATTTGGAATGTTTCCAGAATGGCTGAAGTCACTTTCTGTTTCATGTTGCATTTTTGCTTAAGATGGTTGTTTATATTCAAAATGTATTGCATACCTAGCATATGTAATAAACTTACTTTGGATTGTTGGACAGTTGACTCTTCCCTTCACCTGGTTTAGGTGATATTCTGGATTATTTACATGTTTTGTGATGGAAAGTAGATGAAGGAGGACATTCTTGAGGATTTTCTTTTCTCCCCCTCCTGTTTCAATTAAAAAATATGTTTCTGGAATTCCCCCCCCCCAAAGTACAATTTGTATCTGAACCACAAACCTGAATTGGGGCAAATTAGCTAATAAGTTTTTTTAGATCAATGTATAACTGTTCGTATGAATGTCAGTTTTTGAAACTTTTTTTTCTATTCCAGTAAAATGTTCATTGGTGGTCTGAGCTGGGATACGAGCAAAAAAGACTTGACGGAGTATTTGTCTCGCTTTGGTGAAGTGGTGGATTGCACAATAAAAACAGATCCTGTCACAGGGAGGTCAAGAGGGTTTGGGTTTGTGCTTTTCAAAGATGCTGCCAGTGTTGAGAAGGTATGTAGTCACCTCTGTGGGACCATGGAATCTTCTCTTAACAATTCCAAACATCTGTGTTGATTTTTCCTCCTGGAACTAAATTACCAATACATCTCTTTTTTTTAGGTCTTGGAATTGAAAGAACACAAATTGGATGGCAAGTTAATAGATCCCAAAAGGGCAAAAGCTCTGAAAGGGAAAGAGCCACCAAAAAAGGTGTTTGTTGGTGGACTGAGTCCGGATACATCTGAAGAACAAATCAAGGAGTATTTTGGTGGTTTTGGAGAGGTATAATCCCTATAAAGCTTTATTTAAATGGGTGTATGTGTGTGTTATCCAGTATAATGTCTAGTTAAAAATATAGCTGCTTGCAATAAGCTTGAGTAGTTTTTGCCATTTTCTTTTGACTAACTTGACCTGTGTAACTTCTAAATCAAGAAACAGCATCCCAAATACCTTGCAAATATTGGGCATGAATTTGCATTGAGAAGGATGGGAGGGAATTTGCTTTTTTTAAAAAAATAAAACTGTTTGTAGCAAGATGGTGATTGTATTGTCAGGGTAGAGATGACACAAGCATGGTGAAGTGTTAGTGATTATTTTCTAAAAGGTTTTGTTGTATGGCAAAAGTGAGAAGGGGCTAAACTTTATGGAGTTGGTTTAAAAGATGTGAACTACAACTCCATAAAGTTTATGATACCTTCCCAGCATAAAATAAGGAAGAAAAGTGTTAAGTAAAAGAGATTGTTTTAAAAATTGAAGGTCCTATATAAGGAGCTTGGGTCAGGTGAATATCCTTTGATTGTTTTTAATGTGGCTTTGCAGATTGAGAATATAGAACTTCCCATGGACACAAAAACAAACGAAAGGAGAGGTTTCTGCTTCATCACATACTCGGATGAAGAACCAGTAAAGAAATTGCTGGAAAGCAGATACCATCAGATTGGTTCTGGCAAGGTATTTGTAATTTGTTACTTGCAGAAGCTGCAATAATTAACTTCATATACTCTTCATTTATTTTGTATTGAAATTACACACACTCTTCTTTTGTCCTAGTGTGAAATCAAAGTAGCACAGCCCAAAGATGTATATAGGCAGCAGCAACAGCAACAAAAGGGAGGCAGAGGTGCTTCATCTGGTGGGCGTGGGGGATCCAGAGGACGTGGCAGGGGTAAGTATGGTAAATTGTAACTGATGTATATAACTCCTGAAATAAAACAATTTGTGAAAAATTCCCTTAGTTTTAGCAGGAAGGAAAAGTACATTCTAGTTTGTCTTGTAAAAGGATAGGGCTAGCATTAAATAAGCTTTGGGATATCAGACCGGAAACTATGTTAGAAAGGAACAAAGCAACTACCGTATTTTTCGGACTATAAGACGCACCCCCCCCCAAAGTGGGTGGAAATGTCTGTGCGCCTTATAGAGCGGATATTGCGGCGGAGGGAGGGGGGTTGGTGTGGTGCCAATCAGCTGTTCTAGGCAGCGGGGATCGCTGCTGCCTATTGCCACCGCCACCCATTTGTGGCGACCAGCAACAAACGGGCAGAGGTGGCAAATTCGCCATGGCGAACGGGAGGAAGAGGCAGATTTTTTTTTCTTGTTTTCCTCCTCTAAAGGAAGACTGCGTCTTATAGTCCGAAAAAATACGGCACTTTGCAGATTTTTGTCCTTATAGCAACTTCTTGTTTATTAATTTAAACACATGGGCTTTTAACACTGCAATCACTTCATTTTTAGGTCAAGGCCAAAATTGGAATCAAGGGTATAACAATTACTATGATCAAGGATATGGAAGTTACAACAGTCCTTACAGTGATCAAAGCTACAGCAGCTATGGGGGATACGATTATTCTGGGTACAATTACCCAAGTTACGGCTATGGCCAGGGATATGCCGACTACAGTGGTAAGATTTTCATTTGACTTTCCATTTAATTATATTGTTATTTTAACTTTCCTAATTAGTCTCTCTTTCCAGTCTGTAGAGATTCTCAGTCATCCAGGTCATGGTTTTCCCAAAGGTGCTTTTTTTCTCAAGAGGCAAACTGGACTTGTTTTCCCTTTGAAGACGTTTCGCTTCTCATCCAAGAAGCTTCTTCAGCTCTCTGAAGAAGCTTCTTGGATGAAAAGCGAAACGTCTTCTCATCCAACCTTTGGGACAACCAGGAAGAGCTGGTACTGTTGCACATATTCAGAAGTGTTAGGTGCATGCTTTTTGAAAGCATTCCCTGTAGAGTTGGGGAAATCTTAACAGTTGTATTAGTTACTCAAAGAAGCATTGAAAAGTTCAGTTTTTTGAACTGGGCCCCGAAAGCTGAGCGGTCAGCTGGAGAGCTGACAGCCCGGGTTTGAGACCCGAACTCTGTGCAAGGGGGTGAGCTTCTGTTGCTTGCTCCAGGTCCTGTCTAGCAGTTTGAAAGCATGCAAATGCGAGTAGATAAATAGGTATAACTTTGATGGGATGGCAACAGCGTTCCGTGCTCCTGTAGCGTATAGCCATGCTGGCCAGATGACCACGGACATTGTCTTCGGACAATGCTGGTTCCCTCGGCCAAGAGATGGAGATGAGCATCATGCTTTAGAGTCGGACACAACTGGACAGGGAAACCTTTACCTTCTTTTAACTATATTAATTGAACTGTCTAATGTCTTGATTTTGAGTTTATTGTAAATCACTGAGACCAGATAATTTTAAAAACTCTTAAATCAATATTCTGAGTTGCTTTTTATAATAGTAGTTAAGATAGAATATTTGTTAACATTGTTGATATCAGTGTAGGAGTATTACAGAATATTATTTTATTTTGCATTTAAATAGTAAGGTCTAGCTTGACCAGAGTGCCTTTTTGTCAAACCAACCTGCAGTTTCTTACAGTTCCCAAAACTGCCAATATTCTCTCTTGGAATAGGACAGCAAAGCACATATGGAAAGGCATCCCGAGGTGGCGGTAATCACCAAAACAACTACCAGCCATATTAAAGAAATACTTGGGAAGAAACAGGTGTGTATTGGGTGAATGCGTCACCTCTCCTATGTCTAATCTAATTTAAAGATCAATAGACAAATACATTTTTTTAAAAAAATCACTTCTCTTGGATAGCTTGTTTTTTCTTTAAAAAAAAATTAAAACGTGTGAATGTCTGTTAAACTTTCTGTTTTAAGTGTCTATAGATCTTTAACTCTGTAAAAGGTGATTCGTCGTCCTTAGTATGTCAGAGAAACATAAGAGTTTTTCTGTTTACATTTTTGTGTGCCAGGTGGTGTAGACGAATAATTAACTTAATAGAAGTGTTAACCAACAGGTAAAGTACTGAAATGGGTACAACTTAAGCAAAACAAGATTGTTGTCTTCTAACCTCTGACATTATACCTTGTTTGTACCCGCCAGCGGGAACTTCCTTGCAGGCCGTGTGTCACCCTGACCACGTCTATCTCTGGGGGTCGCACGTTGCAGGCAGAGCGCAAGGCATACACCAGAAAACGCTGTCCTGTGGTATGGTCTCTTCCAACTTCATGTACCAGCGTAAAGATTAAAGTGGAAAACTTCAGACTTTGGCTTCTTTTTAAAAATCTTTGAAGATTAAAAGTGTCTTAACTTAACTTAAAATGGTTTTTTACAGGAGTTAAAGTGCATAAATGCCTTTACAGCTTAATCATTTTTGGCCTTCTGTTTAGTGTTGTATATCAATTGTGGACCTCATTTTAAGTGTTCGTTCTTTAAGATTTAATGCTTGCTTTTTTTCTTTTATAGCTATTAGTGAAATCTACAAACCAAAACGAACTTTTAAATCTGGGAACATTAAAGATCATGTGCAAATAACAGCTTCTATTTTAACCACCTGGCTAACAACAATTTTCCTTGGTGTATTGCCATTTTTCTATTTTCATTAGCGGTTGAAGCTATGAAAGATTCTACCACAGCTTGGTTTCTAGTAAACCAAGAACTACTTGGCTGAGCTTCTACAGTTCTTTGACATAGCTCCATCATTTGAGCTGAACTGGTCAACCGGGATGTAAAATATAATTTGGTTATCAAAAGTATTTCATGTTGACAGATGCATATGATCTTTAACGGTGAAACAAGGAATAAATAGAGGACTTAAAGCAGTTCATGAAAATGGACCTTTTAAAAATTCTTCCAAACGTTGCACAGGTCTCATAATGATTTTGTCTTGGTTTTATAGGTAGAGACTACAGCAGAGCCATCTTGCAGGACTTAAAAGGACTTGACTGGAGGGTAGTCTTCGTGACATGAAATTGTTTTGTAAAAGACTTTTAGTGTATGACACAACAGTGTCTAACTGTACATAGTGACCGGCTAGTTTTCTTTATGGTTTTTACTTTTTTGTCCTTTTGTCATCTGTGTTACGATGCCAATGTGGTTCTTGTGTTTATACAATTTTATTTGTATTTCTTGTTGAATGACTCAAATAAAAAACTTACCTTCTGTGACTGTTGCATTTTGAGCTTGTGCTCTTGGCACTGCTGTATAGTAGCAGAGGTGAACAGTTTTTGAGACTCCATCGCCATGCTTCTGACAGATGTTGGGACTTGCAGTGTCAGCAGCACTGGAGTGTGCCGTGATATGTACCTGGATTTAGAAAATTGCAGTGAGGAGGCTGCAAAGATGGAATGATTTAGTAGTGTCCTGTGTTGTAATGCCTTATGATTTGTTATAATTTTGTTAACTGCTGGGAATCTTCAGTATAGAAATGTTAATAAATAAATTTTCATGCATTGAAATGACCACTTTGTGATCACATGAAAATAGAGGCGAACACAAACCTTATTTATGTAGCCATCAACCTTTGGTAAGATGCTAACTGCTAAATAATTTGAGCTTTTTTACAACTTGTACTTTTGAGAATATATTCTGAATGTACTGCCACTGAAACCTTTTTGTTATTGCTAACCCTCTGCAAAGATAATGCTGATAAAATATGACTGCAAAACTGATTTATGGAAGCAGGATAGTGGATGTTTCTGGATAAATAATACTTCCATCACTATGAAAGCAGCACAATTCGGATTGGTTTTTTACTACAATTTTGTTGGTTAAAATGTTTTTTTTTAAAAGCAGATTATCTGAAAATAATTCGGCTGGGCAAATATTTCAGCAAAGAAAAAAAATAGAGCCTGAATTATGCAGAAATTATGTTACTTAAGGCATAAGTAACAAGGATTTTACACACAAAAAAACCCCTATATCAGATGAATTTGAACAGTTTCCTGAATAGAACATTTAATATGATTTTGTCAATCGATAAAATGTTAACATTAAGTCTGTTATAAAGATACAAAAATGTAGCATACTTGGAAAAGTTTGCATATCAACCTAGCATTAAGAATACAAACAGCTTCAAAACTTAACTACCTCATTCAGGCTAATTTCGTCTGTAAGCTTAAGATTTATTTTTATACTTTTTTTAAATGTTACACTATTTTGCCCAGAAAATGGCAACAACTGGCTGATGTCTAATCCCAGAAAGCTAACTCTGGTTGAACCCGATCAACAGTTTGAAAACCTCAAGAGTTTTAGGCTTTACTGGGAAGTAAAGAAAAAGTTAATAAAGTTATATTTTCATGTTTCAAGAAAGTTCCATAGATGCATTCAAGAGATAAGGATTTGAGCGTGACACTTTCATGAGCTGTGATCCATAAAAAAAAAGCAAAATCACAAAATGTATTACCAGCTTTATTGAGTTCATTTTTGCCCATTTGAGACCCAGGTGAGTTTTGTTTTAGGGTTAATTGAATGATTTGAAGCAAATGGCTTTTTAGAAAAGAGTTATGAACTTGATATTTACTCTTGCTGGTAAGTTTTCACTTCCATACATGGCTGATTAATTACAAATAAAGATATTCACGGAACAAAACGGGAAAGGCTCAACGTGTTGCTTGTATTTTAAGAAAGCAAAGCTCATTTTTTAATGCAGTATTTTTAAGTATTAATAAAAACGTCCAAAATATGAGATTTGGTTCATAGTTCAAAATTAATCCGGTTTGGAATGAAAGGTCAAATTAGAGCCATTGACAACTCAGAACTGATTCCAATGGTTTTAAGTGCTGTGTCGATGAATGTCACAGATAATACCGGTAGTTTTTTTTTTAAAAAAAATGTTGGGAGCTAAAGATGACACCTCCAAATACTTTTATTTTTCTGAATGCTCTGTATCCCCCTCCCCCAATTTGAAATTGTGTCTTTGAGACTGGTTAACTTTGAGAGAGGCTTTTAAAGGTCTCCACTCTTGGTGAGGGACTGTAGCAGTGCTTTCAAACGCCCAAACAGTTGCAGGATTTTAGTCTCTTCAGTTAGAATAGAATAGAATTCTTTATTGGCCAAGTGTGATTGGACACACAAGGAATTTGTCTTTGGTGCATATGCTCTCAGTCTACATAAAAGAAAAGATAGATTTGTCAAGAATCATGAGGTACAACACAGTGATTGTCATAGGGTACAAATAAGCAATCGGGAAACTTGATATAAATCGTAAGGATACAAGCAACAAGTTATAAGTGGGAGGAGATGGGTGATGGGAACAATGAGAAGAGTAATAGTAATGCAGTCTTAGTGAATAGTTTGACGGTGAGGGAATTATTTGTTCAGCAGAGTGATGGTGTTCGGGGAAAAAACTTGTGTCTAGTTGTCTTGGTATGCAGTGCTCTACAGCGTAGTTTTGAGGGTAGGAATTGAAAATTTATGTCCAGGATGCGAGGGGTCAGTAAATATTTTCACGGCCCTTTTTTTTGACTGCAGTATACAGGTCCTCAATGGAAGGCAGATTGGCAGTAATTTTTCTGCAGTTCTGATTATCCTCTGAAGTCTGTTTCTGTCTTGTTGGGTTGCAGGACTGAACCAGTTAGTAGATTTACCAGCTCAGTGAGGGAATTTTATCTCCTTGGGCAGTATGCAGTAATGTTTTTATTTTTTTAATTGGAAGCATTGTTTTTGGGTCTGTTTTATCCACTTCCCTAGAAAATTGATATACTGAGACTTGGCTTTTATTAGCAAACGTTGGCTAATAAAGCCCATGCCTCTATATCAAATTTCTAGGGGAGTGGATAAAAGATAGAAAAAAACTGAAAAATATGTAAAATATATTAAATATGTGTTATTAAACTATTATAAAATGTAAACATGGTTGCTTAAGAATCATTTGGAAAGATTCTTTTGCAGGGCAGAAGTGATTTTCTGGCGCCTTTTCTCCAGAAGCCATAAGCACATAATGGCAGCACATTAAAAAACACTTATTTTTATGTCTCGAGGACTTGTGGTTTTCAACCGTGGCAACTTAAAAAGATCGAGCGGATTGCAATTCCCCATATCTTAACAGTACACATTTTCAAGGTCGGGGAACGCTGCGGTAGAGGGTGGGGGGAAGGGATTGAGAGAAACCAAAGTCGGAAGATTCAAAACGAGAGACAGGCCCAAGGCGGCGTTGCTGGAGTGTGGCGCGAAAGCGGCGCCGCTCTAGCCCTCCGCCTCGGTGATGCGCGCGGGGAGGAAATGCGCGCGAGGAAACGGGGCCCTGGGCTCACGTGACCGCGCCGCCGCATTCTTCCCGTCAGCCATTTTAGATCGGAACCAGCCAGGCGGCGCCATTAAAAGTGCGAGAAAGAAGGAAATAAGCCGGAGACCCCGTTTCCCTCCCCGTGGAGAACACCGCTTTTTCTCCCCCCCCCCACGCATCTTTCAGCGGCATATTTATTTCTCTTCCCCCGTTCGACACCGGCCAGCCGAGTCTCATCTTTTTTTTTTGTAACAACCGCCTCATGTCGGACGACCAGTTTGCCGGAGACGAAGGGGTGGCGGAGGGGTCGGAAGAGACCGAGCAGCTCGAAGGGATAGTGGCTCTCGGCGGCGACGACACGGAAGAGGCCGAGGGAGGAGAAGGTAGTGGAGGAGAAGGCGGAGGGGGAGGAGGCGGCGGCGGCGGCTCAGGAGAATCGGAGGGAGCCAAAATCGACGCCAGCAAGAACGAGGAGGATGAAGGGTAAGCCTGAGGCCTCCTTTCCTCTCCCCCCCCTCTCACCGCTTTCGGTCTGCAGGAGGCGACGGGCGTCCTGAGGCGACGGCGGGCGGCTGAGGCGGTCGCCTCTTGCAGGAAACTCTGGCCGCCGCTTCCTTCCTTCCTTCCTTCCTTCCTCTTCCCTCCTCCGCCCCCGTAACCCGGCCCTTCTCCCCCTCCTCCCCTTCTCCGAGGGCTTCCAGGGAGCCTTGGAAGAAGCGCGCCGAGATCGGGGCGGCTGAGACGCGGGGCGGTCGGGCATCGCCGTCATGGGAGGAGGAAAGTGTGTGGAAACTCCAGAAGGGATCGCTTTTGGGTCGGTGTTTTAGACAGCCCTCGGCCATCCTGAGGGAGGGTGGAAGTGGCCGAAGTTGCAGGCAGTCCTCGACTTACAACTGCTCGCTTAGTGACCGAAGTTGCAACGGCGCTGGGGGGAAAAAGGGACTTACGGCCGTTTTTTACACTTAACGACCGTTTCAGCGGTTCCCCCGGTCACGTGATTTACATTCGGATGCTTGACAGCTGATTCGCATTTATGACCAGGTGTGCGTCACGGGATTCCTCATTTTGCGACCTTCTGACGAGCAAAGTCAATGGGGGAAGCCAGATTCACTTAACCGAACTTGCGACTAATTTAACAAGTGCGAGGATTCACCTAACAGACGTGGCAGGAAAAGTCGTAAAACGGGGCAAAGCTCACTTCACAAATGTCTCTCCCTTAGTGACATAACTTTTGGGGCTCAATTGTGGTCGTAAGTTGAGGACTGCCTGTAGTTCAAAATCACACGCTTGTGGTCTGGATTAACGCAATGGCATGCGGTTTACAGGTCGTCTTCGATTTAACAACAGTTCATTTAGTGACTGTTCAAAGTTACGACATCGCTGGAAAAACTGATCTATGACCATTTTTCACATACTTAACTACCGTTGCAGCATCCCCATGTGATCGAAATTCAGACAGTTGACCACTGACTCATATTTATGACGGTTGGAGTTTCCCCAGGTCATCTGATCCCCTTTTGCAACCTTCTGACAAGCAAAGTCTATGGGGAAGCCAGTTTCACTTAACAACTGCAATGATTCAATTAACGGTGGCAAGAAAGGTGGTAAAATTGGTCAAAACTCATTTAACTAATGTCTCACTTAGCAACAGAAATGTTGGGCTGAATTGTGGTTGTAAGTCGAGGTCTACCTGTATTATTTCATATGCCTTCTTCCCTGATCAGGAGCAAAATCTAATTTGGAGTAACATGTACTTTAGACTGACATAGTTGGAAAGAACAATTCTCTTTTTGTTGGTAAAGGGCCATGTATGCAGCTACAAAAATGTATTGTGGGAAATAGTGTAGCACCAGAGAAATTGTATAGTTTTTTTCTTCGTTTCGGGATAATAATCTGAAAAGTTTGTTTTAGGCTTGGGCATTGAATATGAATGTGTTTTTAAAGTGAAATGTAGATTAATGAACACATAAAAGGCATTGACATATGGAACCTCATAGACCCTAATGTAGATTTTGATTTTGTGGTTGACATGATTGGCTGTTAAATATCTGGAGAGTACCCAGATATTTGTGAGAAGAAAACTTTGTGTTTGTATACAGTGTGGTATATAGACTTGATTTTCTAAAGCAGAGGATTTCAAATTTTTCCAGTTTTAAAAACTGAAAATTAGCAGGACCCTAATAGGCAAATCTCTAGTGATAAAATTGGCTGTGTTTGAGTGCTTTTTTTCCACTTTAGTCTGTCACAACTTTAAAGTTGTTGCGGAAAAACCTTTTAATGCAATCAAAAGTAGTACATTATTTTAAAAAGCAGTTCTAGTATTAGATATGATTTGCATGTTTTATTTGAAATAGACAAGTCAATCATGGTGCATCCGTCTTGTAAATACACAGGTTTTTTGAGGTGTTTGAAAAAGAATATTTAAACAGTTAAATAATAAACACATTGATTACCTTAAAGAGGAAGAATCATCTTCAGTTCAATGTGGAATTGTTAACAACTTAAAGCAGACCAATAACTTGCTTAGGACATTTGTCACTTGGAATCCCCCCCCCCCCCAAGTCTTTAACAAACATATAGTTCGTGAAGGTTTGGGAGAGAAAACAACATTGTTTGGCCTCTAAAGCCACAAGGATATGGCTGGAAATGCTACATTATTAGAATAGGTTAGGATAATTTAAAAAAACTTTTGGGAATGGTTTTTAACAGTTGTGAGATCTGAAGCTTAAGATACTAATTTTATCTCTTGCTTTCCTCCTCTCTCTAAGCTGATTTCCCTTGTCATAAGCCTCTGCAAAGCCAGAGAGTCTGGTTTCTGTTTAAATCCCCAACGCTTCATCAGAAATCCCAAAGTTTAATTTTGTGGGATGCTTCAGTGGCCACATGTGTAGTCATGGGTCCCTGTTTTACAACATGCATCTGGTTATCCGCCTTTGAATGATAGAATCATTGGCCTGGAAGGGACCTCAGAGGTCTTCTGGTCTAACCCCTTACTCAAGGCAGGAATCTTATACTGTCCCAATCAAATGGTGGTCCGGTCTATTTTTGAACTTTTGTAATGATGCATATTTTTCTAATAAATATGCTTACTTATTTTAAGCTAAATATGTGTCAGCTGGTTCCTTTTGCATGATCCACTTCTGAAAATTAGTTAATGTTTCCATGCAGAAATTCATTCAGCCCAAATATGAGACGTTCTGTGCATTTCATCACATGCAGTAAACAAGTGTTAAAGTATAAGGTGCAAACTTAAGATAAAAAAATTCCACGGCGTTGGCTGGGCAGAGAAGTGAGACTTCAATATGCTGTTCTGAAGAAGAGATAATTACGGTTTTTTCTTCACATTTTATTTTTTCCTCCCCACATTTTGGCCTGCTTGGAAAACTTGAATATGTGGTACATTCAGTTCCCTGGCATTGCTATGTAGGGAGTGGCTGAACATGTCCTTACTTATTGTTTTGGAAATTGCTGTTAGGTACTTCATATGGCAAAGATTTACAGGAGTAATATCAATGTAAAAATCTCTGAGGGAGATTGGGCGGTTTAGAAACAGGAAATATAAATAGATAAAATATTACATGAAAAACTTCCTTGCTGTAGCATATGGAACTATAAAGATAGTTCATGACTGAGTTCTGAAAACTTGACAATCCATAATGATTGACAGGTTCTGTGTCATGTGCATTTTGTACACAGTTCTCAAGGTAACAAAAATATATTCACTTTCAAAAATCAAGAGACTGAAGCTGACGTTACTAGTATTTTTAAACTTGGTGCAAATTTTGTTATTGATATGCATTCAGACAAAAACAGTTGTGTTTGCACTAAGGTCTAAGACACCCATCACTTTGTTTTGTTGCAATAGAGTAAAAGCAGCCTTGGATATGACATGTAAGCAGAGCCAGCCAGTTGTGTGGTCACTTCCATGCCAAGGTGGCAGCCCTACTTTATCTCTTAATGTAGGTAAGCGTATAGCTATGGGGAGTATATTAGGCTACTGAGTGGGTGTTAGCTTGAACTGTCAGCAGAATGGAGGAAGGAAGGGGGCTTTGCTGTTAGGACAGTGTTATGATTAACTTTGCTGTTTAAGTAAAAAAAAATACTATGTGTGTAACCTGTTCTGAGAGAGTCTTTCAGACTCATTGACAGCCGTTAGCTACTTGTAAGGGTCTTTTCTTTTGCTGATTTTCTCTTCATGCAGTAATACCAGGCTGATGGAACAGTTTCCGTTTGCAGATCAGCCTCTAGCTAGAGACGTTTTTGAAAAATAAGATCTTCGGTGTGAATTGCCTCCTCCCAAGATTCATTGATAGAATCAGTGGGGTTTGTGTGTGTGGCCACTACTACTGTACTGTGCACTTATTTCTCTTAAATATTAACATAAGGAATAAATTCCAGACCCAGTTCATTTTTCTAGTGCATTTAGGTCCCAGAAGGTGATTGTGAGCACGGATGGTTTGTTTTTAAAAATTTTTGTAATCTTGGAACCTTAAAGGCAAATTGATATACTTGTGACATACGCTGCTATATAGTGTTGATAATTTACAGCTTTAAACTCAATTGTGTCTACAGAAAAATGTTCGTCGGCGGCCTTAGCTGGGATACTACAAAGAAGGATCTTAAGGATTACTTCACAAAATTTGGTGAAGTTGTAGATTGCACTCTGAAGTTAGACCCAATTACAGGGCGGTCAAGAGGCTTTGGCTTTGTGCTGTTCAAAGAATCTGAGAGTGTGGAAAAGGTAAGCTTGTTTTTATTTCTTTCTAACTAGACCAGCTGCCTAGAATCGTCTCCAGGCGAGATGGGTGGCATATAAGTTTAATAAACAAATAAATAGACAAGCACACATCAGTAATGAAAAAGTGAAAATATTGTGCAAGTTCTTGAGGTTCTGTTAATTTCAAGACAGTACAAATTATAAGATAAGGGTTGTTGCATTATAGTCATAAAAACATAATATGTTTTATTTTTTAAAGCTTTTTTTAAAAAGAAAAATTGCTTTTCAGGTCGTGGATCAGAAAGAGCACAAATTGAATGGCAAAGTGATTGATCCTAAAAGAGCTAAAGCAATGAAAACAAAAGAACCGGTGAAAAAGATTTTTGTAGGTGGCTTGTCACCAGATACGCCAGAAGAGAAAATAAGGGAGTATTTTGGAGGTTTTGGTGAGGTGAGTTACTTGTTTTCATGTCTTGGTTAAAGAATTCTTAATTATTTAGATAATGGTATAATACTTTTGAAGAAGAAAATGTAGTACAAATAGTCCTTGACTTATGACCACAATTGAGCCCAACATTTCTGTTGCTAAACGAGACAGTTAAATGAATTTTGCCCCATTTTACGACCTTTCTTACCACAGTTGTTAAGTGAATCACTGCAGTTGTTAAGTTAGCAATAGCAATAGCAATAGACTTATATACCGCTTCATAGTGCTTTACAGCCCTCTCTAAGCGGTTTACAGAGTTCAGCATATTGCCCCCAACAATCTGGGTCCTCATTTTACCGACCTCAGAAGGATGGAAGGCTGAGTCAACCTTGAGCCTGGTGAGATTTGAACTGCTGAACTGCAGTACTGCACTTTAACCACTGCGCCACCTTGGCTCGTTAAGTGAATCTGGCTTCCCCATTGACTGCGCTTGTCAGAAGGTCGCCAAAGGGGATCTCACCTGTCCCTGGGACACTACAACCGTCATAAATATGTGTCAGTTGCCAAGCGTCTGAATTTTAATCATGATAATAGGGATGAGATAAGTATGAAAAGTGGTCATAAGTCACTTTTTTCAGTTCCATTATAACTTCGAACGGTCACTAAATGAACTGTTGTAAGTCGAGGACTATCTGTATTTGTTTTGGGTGTTGGTTTGGCCATTTTGTTTGAGTCACAATTGCTTATGTAAATACCAGTTTTAATCTTGTCTTCAATTAGAGGGCACAAGTGCATAGAGTTTATAATCCATAAACCAAGTGCTTCTTGGGATGCCTTATTTTTTTCATCCAGAAGTCAATTTAAACATTGATCTGTCACTGATTAGAATGTCGTAATTGTATTGGTGATCATTTCTGGAATTGTGGGGTAATGCCAACTTCACTAAAATCAACAGATGTTTTAAGCACTGAGTTAAATGGAGAGGGGGAATTGCACTCATTGTAGAATAAAATTCTATTATATGAACAGAGCATTTCAAATTAAATGTAAGTACCGGTAGTAAGTTTTGCAGAGATGAGTCAAATTTCAGGCAACTTTTCTGTAAAAGTGAAATAGTTATAAATATATAGAGCTACCTTTTCTTAGTGTGTGTATAGATAGACGTAATGATTTATAAAGAGGTTGAGCTGGATTTTATATGGATTTTGGTAATTACCAATTTTATGTATACTGGTAAATAAATAGAAGTTCATGTATGATCAGTATAAACATATTCTAACTCAGTAAATGGACTAATAGGAAGTTTCTTCAGATTATTTAGTATAATGGTTGCTTATCATTAATAATAAATGACTGTTAAGCTTTATGACAATCAGACTACAGAATAACTGAATTTTATCAATCTTGTTTGGTATATTGATCAGGTGGAATCAATAGAACTTCCTATGGACAACAAAACCAATAAGCGCAGAGGATTTTGCTTCATTACTTTCAAAGATGAAGAACCAGTGAAGAAAATCATGGAGAAAAAATATCATAACGTTGGTCTTAGTAAAGTATGTTTCAAGCTATGATTCCAAAACGCCTTCTTTTTAGAAAGCGAATCCTGGTTTTGTTCAGGTCAGTGCTTTGACGATTGAAGTATAGACAGGAGAGAACACAAATGGAGAGGCTGGTGTGGATTCCTTGGATGAAGCGACACTTGTAGCAAGTGTGATGCATTTTTTGCATGCTTCTCAAAAATCCTGTTTGGTGAACAACTACTTGGAATCATTATCTGTGATTAATCACACACAGTCCTTTGATCTTCCTTCAATCTATACACCAATGAGTTGGTAGATTTGAAAGAGATTGCACATTTTTTGCAGAACGAGAAAAATTAATCGGGGGTGCTATGTGCTGCGACGTTTTTTTTTTCTCCCTTACGCCATAGGTTACATTATTTCGTGTATATGTCTCTCTGTGTGTGTATGTGTGTTTGTGTTATGTAGTTTAATTTTTTTTGTTTCAATAATAGTTATTGCTTTTCTAACTGCTTTTGATTTGATGTGGTTTATTAATGGTGATAGTAATTTCAAAAATATTCTTCTGAAGTGTATGATAATGGGTTATCAATATTTTACTAATGGTGTTTTCTTGCTTTTACAATTTCCCCCCCTAGTAACAGTATTTGGAGCATATATTACTTGGTGAAATTAAGTTAATTTCAAAAGCAACCATTTAATAAGGTTTTGCCAGTTACAAAAATATTAAGCCTGAGAAATATTGTCTCATTAAGTAGGTACTGCTGAAACATTCATAATTCTTACCAAGGTATTTGAGAGAAACTGATGTGATGCTAATCCTTTTTTAAAAATTAAATTTGCATTTTTTGTGACGTAAAGTTTTTTTAAAAAATTATACTGGCAAATCATATGGTGAATATGTTGCTTTGCCTTTCCCAGTGAATATAGAAGCATTAACGTCATAGGTAAAGATGATAATGTGGAGTAGATGATTAACACTTCACAAAAATATCAAAATAATCGGTTGACCTTTTTTTGTTGTTTAATATTTCAGTGCGAAATAAAAGTAGCAATGTCAAAAGAGCAATATCAGCAGCAACAGCAGTGGGGAACTCGAGGCGGATTTTCTGGAAGAACCCGTGGCCGTGGTGGAGGTAGGTTTCTGCATTTTTTTAAAAAATGCCGGTCTTTTCCACATATCTTAAGTTTTTGAGTTTCACGATTCTTGTCAATATTCACCAAAGTTAAAAATTCAGCCTCTGGCTTTGGGTTTAGATGAAGAGATTAATTTGTGTGCCGTTATTTTCAAATTTGAGAAGGAACTGCTAGAGGGGATAATTTTGAACAGTTGGGAAAGTTATGTAACACATCCACACGTGTGGCACAATGTGACACAGCTGCTGTTGCTGCACCATAAAAACCCCTCATTGGCTTGGCTGAAATTAAAAACACGGACTGTTTTTGTGCAGCATTTTAATAGTTAACTGTGATGTCAAAATCCATGCCTGTGTAAAATTAGGTCAATGCCTTAGCCAGCATCAGAAACAATAATTTAGTGTCGTCCTTTATCTGAATTTCTCCCCTGCCTGTTGTCTGAACCCAGGCAGGAAAGAGTTGGGCTCGAAGTTGGTTACCCCCCCCCTTTTCTGGCCTGATTGTCTATGCCCTGCTATCCCTCCCCTCCCTCCATAATAAAATGGAAAATAGGTAGTAAGGGGAAGATTGCTGAGGTATTTCCGTTTTCTCTTTTTAATACCTTTTGTTAAAAAAAAAGTGAGGCAGCTTGCTTCGACAAAGGGGGCTGGCATTTTTGCTTGGATGGCAACTAATCAGCAAACTTTGGGTACATTTTGTCATGTTATTTAGTACCTGAACTGCAGGGTTCATGGTTTAACCATCATTCATTAGCATAACATTTGTGCAATATACAAATTTATGTTTGTATCTTTTTGGAAACAAACTACTGTTTCAAAGGGTCAGTTTGCTTGAATACAATATCAAATAAAAACTCAGATTTGTTTTCATGCCCTTGCTGCAATTTTGTTGTAGGCTCCGGTCAAAACTGGAACACAGGATACAATAATTATTGGAACCAGGGGTACGGCAACTATGGATACAACAGCCAAGGTTATGGAGGCTACGGAGGCTATGACTACACTGGCTACAATAACTATTATGGATATGGAGATTATAGCAGTACGTATACGGCAAAATTTATCTTGATGTATTGTTGGGTAAACAGTTTTATTTCAACCCTAAAACAACAAGTTCCAAAAGTCGTACCAAAGCATTCTGGGTCAACAATGGTTCTGGACAATCAAAACATAGTTCTGGAGTTTGCATGAAACGAAATCTGGAAAGGTCATGTTGGCTGATATGGATGAGCCTGGTGCTTTTCACTTCTCAGCTTCTCCACATGCCTTGTGCATTGCCTAGCCACTGATTTCCTCAGAGCCTTCCTTTCTGTACCTCTTGTTTATTTTTTTATTTTTTTATTTATTTTGTTATTCTTATATGCCGCCCAACTCCCGAAGGACTCAGGGCGGCGTTTAGCCATTTCAAGCTGCCATCATTGCTGTCTTGGCCTCCTCTCCCCTCTCCCCAAAACTTCCCTACCTGGAACACACGTCTTTCATTCTGGACCTAGGTCAGGGGTCAGCAACCTTAAGCACTCAAAAGAGCCATTTGGACCCGTTTCCCACAGAAAACACTGGGAGCCACAAAACCCTTCCCGTGCCTGACTATTTCCTGAGCAGCCACGGAACCAGCATATGTAGTTGAATTAAACATTCTGTTTTTCTTCTGAAACTTTTCTTTTCTTGGATTTATCCATGGTTGGCCTACCGGGGGTCAAAAAGTTCAATAAATCGCATGCCAGTGGATGTCACACATTGGCGTTTGTGACACATATTTTAAGCGACAGGGAGCTGCAGCAGAGGAATGAAAGAGCCACATGCGTCTCCAGAGCTGCGGATTGCTGACCCCTGACCTAGGTCATCTGAAAGGAGATATCCCATATAAAGGTAGCCCTGGACTTACAACCACAATGGAGCCCAAAATTCCTGTGGCTAAGCGAGACATTTGTTAAGTGAATGTTGCCCATTTTAGGCCCTTTCTTGCCACAGTTGTCAAGTGAATCACTGCAGTTGTTAAGTTGGTAACACAAGTGAATCTGGCTTCCCCATTGGCTTTGCCTGTTAGAAAATCACAAAAGGCCCCTGACCCAGGGACACTATAACCGTCATAAACGTGACTCAGTTGCCAAGCAGCTGAATTTTGATCACCTGACCATGGGGGATGCTGCAAGGGTGGTATGAAAAATGGTCGTAAGTCACTTTTTTCAGTGCCGTAACTTCGAACGCTCACTAAACTTGTAAGTCGAGGACTACCTACGCAAAATATGATGCAGTTTCTCTGTTATTTAAAATAAAACTATTGTGCATGTAGTGATAAGCTTTTCGAAAGATGGAATGTCCTTTTCTATGAGCAGTTGAAAACCTGAGCAGAAAATTTTGGACCCCGTTTTAGAAAAAAAAATCTGAGAAAATGAAAACTGACCACTTCTAGTGCAATCCTACAATTCCAGTTCTGAAGAACTTTGAGCCTTCAACTACTTTCTGCTGCAGAGCCATGATTATGTTATATCAACACCAGAGCCCCCCCCAAGTGCTTTTAATTCTTTCTCCCTCACTTTTTTATGTTTTGCTGTTTGCATCTTTGCAGCATCTTGCACAAAAATTGCTAAGGAACACTGAAAAGATTGGAGAAACATGCCAGCTTGGACAAAAAGTTGGTGTACCTGCTCATAAGTCAGTATCCCTTGAAGGTAGAGCAGTAGGCAGTGTCCCTTTCAGAGAACATAACAGGCATTTCCAAAGATACCTCTTTGCAAGTTGTGGAGTTTCTAACTGATGATGATCTCCCTACCATATGGTGTTAATCAAGTATATCATTGATGCTTTAGCACAGTGTTTCCCAACCGTGGCAACTTGAAGATGTCTGGACTTCAACTCCCAGAATTCCCCAGCCAGCGAATGCTGGCTGGGGAATTCTGGGAGTTGAAGTCCAGATAGCTTCAAGTTGCCAAGGTTGGAAAACACTGCTTTTAGCATATTCCCTTTTATATGATGAAATAATTAAGACTCGGCCTTCTCTCATTATTACTATCTGCTTCTGGAAGAAGTATTCCTAGAGTATATATATATATTTTAAAAATGTGATACTCTGATTTTTATTTTGGCAGATAATTATTTAATAAATTCGATTTCTACCTGTTTTATAGAGAAGAACAACAAAGATGATTAGGGGACTGGAGGCTAAAACATACAAAGAACGGTTGCTGGAATTGGATATGACTAGTTTAATGAAAAGAAGGACTAGGGGTGACATGATAGCAATGTTCCAATATTTAAGGGGCTGCCATAAAGAGGAGGGAGTCAAGCTATTTTCTAAAGCACTTGAGGACAGGACAAGAAGCAATGGATGGGAACTAATCAAGGAGAGAAGCAACCTAGAACTAAGGAGAAATTTCCTGACAATTAGAACAATTAACCAGTGGAACTGCTTCTTCCAGAAGTTGTGAATACTCCAACACTGGAAGTTTTTGAGATTGGATAACCATTTGTCTGAAATGGTATAGGGTTTCCTGCCTAACGGGGTTGGACTAGAAGACCTCCAAGGTCCCTTCCAACTCTGTTTATTCCTATTCTATTCTATTCTATTCTATTCTATTCTATTCTATTCTATTCTATTCTATTCTATTCTATTCTATTCTATTCTATTATGTTATATTATGTTATGTTATATTATGTTATGTTATATTATGTTATGTTATATTCTATATTCTATATTCTATATTCTATTCTATTTTTAATTCTACATTCTATTCTATTCTATAGTCTATTCTATATTCTATTCTATATATTCTATTCTATATTCTATATTCCTATTCTATATTCTATTCTGTTCTGTCCTAGTCCTAGTCCTAGTCCTATTCACATTTGTAATTTTAATATAATATGAAGAGGTTTTCTTGGTTCTCCTGACCTTTTGTAAGATAACCTTTATTCAGTGGTGGGTTGCTATTGGTTCGCACCCATTCGGGAGAACCGGTGGCGGAAATTTGGCCAAGGTCACAGAACCGGTAGCGATGGCCAGTGGGCCACGCCCCGAACCGGTCGCCCAGTCGCCGCTCACTCGCCCCGCCCACCTGCCCCGCCCAGTCACTCCTCACCTCCCGGGCGGCTTGCCTGCCTAAGCTGCCTTCCCATGTGGTGCCTGCCCTGCGCCCCAACTGAGCTGCCTCCTCCTGCCTACAGGTAAGTTTTGCTAGCCTAGCCCCCCCCTTCCTGGAGCTTGCGCCCCCCCGCACCATCCCCACTGAGCTCGCATGGCTGGCTAAGCCGCCACAGCCCGGTGCAGCTCCATTCCAGACTGCACTGCCTGCAGCCTAGCTTGCCGCGGGGCCCCCACTGTCCCCACCAGGCTCACGACCTTACCTTCCTCCCACGGCTGGTGGCAGAGGGGAAGGCATGCCAGTGCCCACGAGGAACGTTGTTCTTAAGGAGGACGGTTCCTCGGCCCCAGCCATGCGTTTTCAAGTCCGGGCTATTGCAATAGTTTTCACTCCAAGCAGCCCAGGCTTGAAAACGCATGGCTAGGGCCGAGGAGCGGTCCTCCTTAACAATCTCCAAAACTGCTCCAAGCCTCGGTTCCTCGTGGGCACTGAAAGTACCAGCCTGGCTGTTTCTTTGTGCCTGGCTTTCCGGATGGGTCCCCAAAGCACTGTGCTGCGAGAGACTCTCTCCCAGCAAGAGAGTGGGGGAGAGAAAACAAGTCGCTGGAGAACACGTGGAGGGCTCCATCCTGGCTGCTACTTCTGTCCCCTGCTGCTCTTGCTTGGGAGAGAGAGTCTTTCGCAGCACTGCGCTTTGGGAGTCGGACTCCTGTAAGCCTCATCCAGAAAGCTCTGTGCAGAGAGAAGCACGTTTCCCTCTGCTGCCCGCAGTGCTTTCCAGATGAGAAAAGCGCGTCTCATGGCTGCTAAATTTTGCTGTGCTGTGCTGTGCCAAACGCTTTCCCATAAAGAGCAACAAAGGAGAGAAACAGCCACTCCATGTGCTTTCCGCTGACTGTTTCTCCCCTTTGCTGTTTTTGCTGGGAAAGCGCTTTGTGCAGCACAGCGAAATGTAGCAGCCATGAGCTGCGCTTTCCTCGGAGTCTCATCTGAAAAGCTCTGTGCAGAGAAAAGCACCTGTTTCCCGCTGCCGCCCTCTCCTTCCGCCACCGCCGCCCTCCTGCTGCCGCCGGCACCACTCTGGAGCTCACCTTCGGGATGGATCAGTGAGTTCTTGCTTTGATCCCCGGGAAGGGCTCCGTCGTGGAGGGCTGTGTGCCCAGACCAGGCGCTTTCTCTCAGGCCTTCCGCCTCACATGTCTTGGGTGGGTCTCACTCTCCTTGCCTTTGAAGGAGGAAGGGAAGGAGAAAGGGAAGGGGGAGAGAGAGAGAGAGAGGAGAAGAAGAAAGAAAGAAAGAAAGAAAGAAAGAAAGAAAGAAAGAAAGAAAGGTAGAGAGAAAAAGAAAGAAAGAAAGAGGAAGAGAGAGACAAGAAAGAAAGAAGAAAGAAAAAGAAAGACAAAGAAAAAGAAAGAAAGACAAGGAAGGAAGGAAGGAAGAGAGAGAGAGAGAAAGACAGAAAGAAAGAAGGAAGGGAGAGAGAAAGAAAAAAAAAGGGAGGGAGGGAGAAAGAAAAAGATTAAAAAAGAAAAAGAAAGAAAGAAAGGGAGGGAGGGAGAAGAGGAAGGAAGCACCACAAACCCTGGCACTAGAGGTGGTTTCAGAAGACATTTTAAAACAGCACAGCAATCTAGGGCTGGAAGGGATCTCAGAGGTCATCTAGTCCAGCCTCCTGCTGCAGCAGGAAACCTTACATCATCTGGATTATTTTGGTGCCTCTAACAGAGAGGAAAATTGCCAGAAAGGAGAAGGAATTTGCTAGGACAAGGCTGCCATGCAGAGGAAGGCAGAGATAGTCCTTGACTTATGACTACAATTGAGCCCAAAATTTTGGTTGCTAGGCAAGAGTGTT